>ML681966.1:49922200-49997561 GCA_007922195.1 Podocnemis expansa | reverse complement strand
TTTTACAGCGCTATGTATGCAAGTCTGTGATTCCTGAGACCTCTCTTTCTCCCTCTGTTAGGGAGAAAGCGTGGTCTTATAGACTACAATTTTGCATACCTTGCACTCTGTGATATTGTGAGACCTGACATTCTCATGACATTGTGAAGCACTGGGTATGTGCAACAACTCTCTTTCTCTCTATGGGCACGTCTACACGGCCCTTTTATTTTGAAATAACACCCATTATTTCGAAATAAAAAAAATTTAGTCTACATGACGTTTCCTTATTTCGAAAGGACGGACCTCGTCCTTTCGAAATAAGGATCGTCGTTTCGGAAAAGTAAAACCTACCCCCCCCGAAATAGCCGTTATTTCGAAAACGGATGTTTCGAAATAACGGCTTTAGACCCGTTGTTTCAAAACAACACCGTTGTTTCGAAACAACGGTTCGAAACAGCGGTTCCATTGCCGTTATTTCAAAATATCCATTTCAAAATTATGGCTATTTCGATACCGCGGTTTCCCTTATTTCGAAAGGTCTTCTTTCGAAATAAGGGTTTTATTTTGAAATCGGTCCTTTCGAAAGGACCGATTTCGAAATAAACCTGTGTGTGTAGACGTGCCCAGTATGAACCTGCTATTTCGTTTCCGCCTTTTTTCCTTATTTCGAATTAACATTTTGTTAATTCGAAATAAGTTGTTTCGAAATAAGCGTTATTTCGATATACGGTTGTTGCGAAACAACCATATCGAAATAACTGGCAGTGTGAGACCACAGCCTATTACCTTTATCATCCACGGCTATGTCCACATGCAGGGTGTTGTTTTGAAATAAGTTGTTTCGAAACAAGTTGTTTTGAAATAAAGCCCTTATTTCGAAATGACTTAATTCGAAATAACCAAAAAAACCCTAAATTGAAATAAGGAAAAGCGGGCATCGAAATAGCATGTCCACACTGTGGACTTGCTATTTCGCTTTAGGGGAAGGGCACCATGGGAGGTGTGGCAAAATGGCCGCCTCCCTGGACCATGTTGGCGGCCATGTTGCCAGCCAATCCTATTAAAGCTGGCCCAGACCTCACTTCCCTGTCCATTCTGGCTAGCAGGACTCTGCAAGCAACAGACATGGACACTGCCCGGCTGCCCAGCCAGCGCTGTGCAACACAGAGACCCTCTGCCCACCTGCAGAGTGTCCTGCTGATGTGGGACACTGCTCGCAGACCCAGATGGTGCCCAGCCTGTGTCTGAGGCTGTCATCCAGCTGAGGTGCAGAGCAGAGCTACTGTCCCTGCCCCCTTCTGTGCCTTGCCAGGTCTGGGCCCGGGAGACCAGCTCAGACTGGTGGGAGCGGGTAGTGCTGCGAACCTGGAGGGATGACTAGCGGCAAAGGAACTTCCGCCTGAGCAGGGCCAGCTTCAACCTCCTGGTCACAGAACTCACCCCACTGCTGCCCTGAAGGGACACCACCATGAGGCCTGCCATCCCTGTTGACAAAAGAGTGGCCATCACCCTGTGGAAGATGGCCACTCTGGAGTCGCACAGGTCTGTGGCGCACCTGTTTGGCATCGGGAGGTCCATCACCAGCAATATTCTCTTGGAGGTCACCAGGGCCATCAACCACATCCTGCTGCGACGCCTCGTCACACA
The DNA here is from genome assembly GCA_007922195.1 of Podocnemis expansa. NCBI lineage: Eukaryota > Metazoa > Chordata > Testudines > Podocnemididae > Podocnemis > Podocnemis expansa. Next base: position 49,995,932 of record ML681966.1, on the reverse strand, counting down.
AGGGGAGCTGCAGGACACTATTCCTGGAATGGCAACACTGGGCTTTCCCAGTTGCGTGGGGATCCTGGACGTCACGCACATCCCCGTGTGAGCCCTGGAGCACAGACCCGCGGAGTACCGAAACCGCAAGGGATACCATTCCGTTATCTTGCAGGCCCTTGTGGACCACAAGGGCTTCTTCCAAAACTGTTATGTGGGATGACCTGGGAGGGCCCATGATGCCAGGGTTCTCTGTAACTCTGCCCTGTACCGGGGCATGGAGGCAGGCACCTTCTTCCCCCCGCATAACATCAATGTTGGGGGAGTAGAGGTGTCCGTCCTCATTGTGGCAGACGCGGCCTATCCCCTGCGCCCATGGCTCATGCAGCCGTATGCAGGGCCCTCGATCCCCGACGGCAGATCTTCAACCGCCACCTGAGCCGCTGCCACCAGGTTGTCGAGAAGACATTTGGCCACCTCGAGGCATGCTGGAGGTGCCTGCTTACACACCTCCACATTGTGGAGAGGACAAATGCCACAGGTGATCAGTGCATGCGTTGCCCTGCACAACTTCTGCAAGCAGCGGGGTGAGCCCATTGCAGCTGCCTGGGAAGCTGAGGCAGAACTCCTCGCCAGGGACTACGAGGAACCCAGACCTGTGCCTGCATGGGAGCAGCTGTCCCAGAGAGCCATGGCAGTGAGGGACTCACTGATGAACACCTTTGCCCTGAGGAACTCTGAGGGCCAGGCCTGCCCTGCCCCACACCACCCTCTCCCCCGTTTGCCCACAGCCAGCCCCCACGCATCCACCCGCACTGTGAACTACCCCCAATAAAACCACTCAAAACCAAGAATGCATTTCAAACATTTATTAACAAAACAGGGGTTGGGGCAGGGAAGGGCTGGGGAGGGTTACGGGATGGGGCAATGTGGGGTTGGTCTGGGGGGGGGTCCAACAACTTGGATTGGGGAGGGGGAGTTCGGGGGGGCAGCAACTTGGGAGGAGGAGTTCGTGGGGGGTCCAGCAACTTGGATGGGGGAGGGGGAGTTCGGGTGGGCAGCAACTTGGGAGGGGGAGGGGGAGTTTGGGGGGGGCCAGCAACTTGGAAGGGGGAAATAGATTGGGGGGAGTGGGTGGGGGGAGTCTGGGTGGCAGGAGAAAAGTTAGGCAGGGCCTGTGGGGGGGGGTCTGGGGGTGGTGGTGTTCCCCGCCCCTGCCCACAGCCACCCTGGGTCCAGTGTCGCCTCCAGGGAGGGCCAGGAGGCGGACCCCCTGCAGCTGCTGGAGGGGCCGTCTGTTCCACCAGCTGGCGGAGGCTGGTGGCAATCACCTCCACTGCAGTGGGCAGGCGGTCGCTTAGGCGCTCAATGGCCTGCGCCTGGCGCTCCAAGGCGACAGCCACCCGGTCATCTGCCGCTGATGCCTGCTGCAGCAGGTGGAGGGCCGAGTCCTGCCGCCTGGCTCATTCCTGCCACCAGGCTGGGGTGGACGCCTCAGTCCACTCCCCAAGCTCCTCGAGGCTCTCAAAGATCTCTCCTTGCATCTGGGGGGCCTCCTCCTCTGATGTGGTGGCCTCAGGCTGAGGCATCAGTCAGGTGGTGCGGCATGGTGAGCAGCCGGGTGACCTGCTGGAGGGAAGCAGAAAACACAGTTGGCCCCTGCTGCCTGCTGGCTTTGTCTGTGTGCAGCCTGTCTGCAGCACACACCTCTGCCCTGACTGTCAGCAGGACCCAGGATCCCATGGGACGTTGCCCTGGGATAGGGCTACTGGATCCCAAAGCCTCAAAAGGAGGCCAGGAAAGTACAAAAAGGAGGGCATTGGAGGACACATGGGAGAAAATGTAGTATGGACGTGATATTCTTCGGTGTTTAGGGGGCCATGGAACATTTTCCTGTAAAAATAAGTATTCTATGGCATTCCAGGATACTTCAACTCCTACAGTAAAAAGCCTGACAAAATCCTGTATTTTAAAATGCCTGCCAGACAGAGAATGTGAAGATAAAGAGAAGAACAGGACAGTAAAAAGGGGACCACATTCTCCTTTTGCCTGACATCTGGCAACCTGCCATGCTAGTGGTGCCCACAAGGGTGAGCTGGACTCAGCCACGCCTTGCTCTAGGGGGTCTCCCAAGGCCACTTGCCAGTGGTGTGGCCTGCATGCTCTCCACCCCGCCCAAGATGCGGCTGCATCTTTGACACCCAGCCCCTGTTAACCACCCCCCAGGCACATAGGGGCCTGTGACCCTGGTGCCACCTGTCTCTCAGGTACCCGTGGCCATGGGAGGGCCTCTGCACCCTCTGACCCTGTGCCCTACCTGCCCCAGTGCCTGGCCCTGTACCCCCTCGCTGCCCGTGACCTGGACAGGCCCAGCCCTGCGTGCCTCTGCGGGAGGGGAATACTTACCCACAGGGGCTCCAGAGGTCCGGCGCAATGTCCTGGGGTCTGTTTCCGAGTCCGCAGGGGCTGGGATGGTGTCAGGCCCCTGCTCCTCAGTGCTGCTCTCTGCCTCAGGGCCTCCAGGCCAGAGGATGGGTTCTGGTGCTCCCCAGTGTCCACAGCCTCGGAGGGAAGGCCACTGGGCTCCAGCTCCAGGAACTGGTGGAGCTCTTCATAATAGGGGCAAATAGCAGTGCTACCTGCTCCCGGGCCTCCCAGGTTCTGGCATGGTCCTGCCTGATGCCCTTGATTTTACTGCAGACCTGCTCCATCATCCGCTCATGCCCTTGTTTGGATATGGCTGCAGCAATGTCCGCATATATGTCCCGGTTCCGGTGGCTAGCCCAGAACCAGGACATGATGTCCTCCCTTCTCCAAATGGACAGCAGACAGTGGACCTCATCTGCTGTCCAGATGGGGGCACGGCGTCACTCCCCTGCGGCGTTGCTGCCATGTGCTGCCATGCTTTGAAGGGCTTCTGGCTGGCTTCTGGATGACAGTTATTTCGAAAATACTCGTTTCAAAATAACTGTCGTTTCGAAACAGCATGTCCCAACGGCGGTATTTTGAAACAAGGTGTTTCAAAATAACTGTTGTTTTGAAACGGAAGGGGTTTAAGCCGTTTTGAAACAACGGCTCTTGTTTCGAAACAACAGAGCCCATCGTTTCAAAACAAGAGAACGTTGTGTGGACATGCAGGTTTTTATTTCGAAACAACCACTGTTGTTTCGAAATAAAAACCTCGTGTGGACATACCCCACATGTGTAATGTCATCAGCTGAAGATAAGTTAGTTTGACAAGATATATTTTCCATAAACTCCAATCTTATGGTCAGTCATCTGTGGATGTCAACTCTTGTTGTCAGTTCGAACCATGTTGATTGCCTTTAATCATATAACTCTTGTGAGCTACTCATTATCTTGCCCAGGATCAATGTCAGGATGACAGATCTATAATTATGTTGTTCATCTCATTTTCACTTTTTAAAATTTGGCATACCATTAGCTTTCTTACAGTCATTTAGAACTTTCCCAGTGCTCTATGATTTACTGGGGAAAAAAACACTCCTCAGCCAGTTCTTTTAAAGTTCTTGGATACAAGTTATCTGGCTCTACTGATTTTAAAAAGTCTTATTTTAGTAGCTTCTGTTTAATATCCATCAAAGATACTAATGGAATGGAAACAATGTTAATATATGATGAAACTATATGATCTGTTTTCTTCTTCAAACCATAGAAAAATATTTATTGAAAATTTCTGCCTTTAATGTATCATTGATAATTTTACTATTCCATCTAATAATGGACCAATACCATTTTAAGGATTCTTCTTGATTCTAATATATTTTTAAATCTCCTTCCTATTCTACTTAACTTTGATGGCCATAGATTTCATTTTTCTGTTGTTTTGCTTCCCTTATAAAAAATCTACATTCCCTAATTTCCAATTTAGACTCATCACCATCAGTTTCCACTTTCTTCCATTTGTTATGTATTAGGTTTCATAGCTGTGTCACCTCCCGTCTAAACCAGGTTGTTCTTTAAACTAGCAGAAACTTCTCAGTTGTGACTTTTGGAGTATCCAGTCAGATGTTCTTAAATGATTCCCATTTATCATTCACATTTTTCCAATTAAATACTTCCTTCCAGCTCATTTGGCTTATTTGTACCTAAGCTACCATTAATATTTATTTCTGTGATCAATTCCTCTCTATCTGTTAGGACAAGATCTAAAAAAGACCCCCCCCCATGGTAGCTGAAGCACTTTTTGAGTTAGGAAATTGTGATTTATAATGTTTAGAAATCCAAGGATGTTTTAGTACTGGTATCATGAGACCTCCAGCCTATTTCATTCAAATTGAAGTCCTCCATGATTGCACAGCTTTCCCCTAAAACATTACAGATAGGTATATAAGAATGCAGCCATTCTGTTCCCTGGTGTGATTTGGTGATCTGAAGCAGACATCAAACTAATATCCTGTTTTGTGCTTAATCTTTTAAGACATTGATTCATAAGAATTCAAGATATATAGTTTTTTACAATTCGTGTCTTTGAAACAGATAATGCCATTTTTGACAGAATATTACTGCCATTTCTCCTCCTTTTTGCCCATTCAAGCTTTCCTAAATAGATTATAACCATTGATTTTTTCACATTACATTTACGTGAATCATCCCATCAGGTTTCAGTAATACCAGCTAGATTGAATTTTTGCTTGTAAGTGGGCGATTTCAATTCCTCTTGTTTGTTACCCAACTGCTAGCATTACCGTATAGGCAATTCAAGAATTTCTTCTCTTTGTGTCCATTGGTTCTTTGATTAAGGTTGTGCTCATAGTGTCCTTCTTTTTACCCTCCCCCTTTTGCTTAATTTAATACCCACCTGAATAACGTAGCCAAACTGCCACCAAGAAGATTGGCATCTCTTCTACTGAGGATGGTGGACTCATGTTCCACCATCAAAACCCTCCACCCTACATGTTCTCCACTTCCAGTCACTCACCGAGAAGTAGTTCAACATTACCTAATACAAAATGTAGAAGCTCTATTATTTCCAAGAGAAATGAATATTTTTTGTATCTATCTGAGCAAAAATGACAGTTGAAAGCTTGGAGCACAGATATTTAATTTATTCAACTATTGCTAGGATACTTGAAAGCTTATTAACATTCAAATGGATACAATTTCTAACTTGTGTTATTGAAAGACTGTTTACTGGCTAAATTGAATTTTACTTTTGTATCCTAAGAAAACTGGTTATAACCACCTGAAATCTGATTCCCTAAGTAATTAATACCATAGGCCTGCCTTGGGAGTCAAGCCATCTGAAAAGTGTCTCATCAGTCTTTAAGCATGAATTATATCATACAGAAGCTACTAATAAAGAGCTTTGAGAATGAAATAAAGCCATTTATAGATAAACAGGGAGCCTCAATAATGATAAAACTATTAGAGTCAGAAATTTAGTTTAGAGGGGGAGATACAATATTATTAAGTGATCTAATGAAGGAGTGGTGACTTGATTTTCTTAATATATGTACCATAATTCCCCATTCCCTCCAACGCCAGCTATAGAATGCCTTTTTTCAGAAGGAGTGGCATATGATATATTTAGATACTTAGAATCCTAACTCTATTCTTATCCCTGAGAAGCAATAAATAACTCATATGTACCTGCTTTTCCATACAAAACTTCACAGGGAGACAGGGCCCCAAAACACTGTACTTAGTCATGCAGAATTTCCATGAGTGAAGAACAGGTGTCCAATAGTGTTTTTAAATAAAAGTGAGGAGGAACTGATACAATACCATTGAATGTGGACTCCTGCCAAGATTTGTCTATCTCCAAGTCCTTCCTCCCACTGTACAACTTCAACAGCCAGGCTGCATGTTGATCGCCTTAGTCATGGGGTAGGTGGAGAGGAATTCCTCAGCCAATGCTACAGAGTGGCACAAAAACCACTCCGCCTTGATAATGGCAACTTCAGGGCTCCCTGTGTAACCCATTTATGGGAAACTGGCCAATGCCAGTTCTTGCCCTTCCAGCACACTTTCCACTATACAACAGTGTCCCAGCAGCTGCTAGAGAACTTGGTTCAATAGGTCTGCGCTGGACTTTTGGGGAAGCAGCATCAGGTAGGCAGGGAACCAGTGTCGACAGACTCCAGTGAGACACTACCTGAGCCTGGCTTAAAAAAAACCCACAAACTTCTATTTGCTTGGCTAGAGAATGGACTGGAAGGAACACCTGCAGTCCTAGACCCAAAGAGCCCTAACTTTTACCTGAATTGCTCCAGAGACCCAAACATTTACTGCTATTGCTCACTTGGAACTGTAACTGTTCAAGACTCTGTAGCTAAGGTATGAGCATTTTGTGCCTCCTCTAGTAAAAACAGTCTCAATTAACCATACAGACATATGGCTATTGGACCTGCAGGGCTCCATTGTGGAAGCACCTATGTAACCCTTCTGCCAGGGCAGGCTGGCAGAACAAGGGCCGGGTTCTATACCTAGGGATTTCCCAATAATGTAACACCACCAACCAGCAAGAGCCCCCACCCAGATTTCTGGGGAATTCTGCACTGTTCCCTGGGCACTCCAAAGGGGTAAGGCTTCCCCATTGACAAGCAGAAGTCTGAGTATAGTAAACAGAACTTTTAATAGTAGTAAAACAGTGTAAAAGGCCAAATAACAGAAATCAGCGCTGGTCTAGCAAATCAGTACAGAGCAAAGTTCCCAGCAACCCATACTGCATAACAGCACATACAAGACTTAACGGCAAAACTGGCATTGATCTAGAGAATCAGTGCTAATCAGGATTCCGACATGATGCCACATATCATAACAGCAAAGATAAACTCACTAGCAAAAATCAGCACCGATCTGGAAAATCAGTGCTAACTAAGCTCCCTACCAACCCTAGGGTACATAGGGAATGTCTTTCATGCCAGCTATCTGCCGGCGCCAACCACTGGTCACTCACTCCATCCACTAGCACTGTTCCTTGGCTCCACCTGCTGTCTGCCAGCTCTGCCCACCAGTCACTCACGCCGCCCAGCTCACTGCTGGGCACTCTCATCATCTGCTGGCTCCACCCACTGGTCACTCCATCGCTGCTCCTCTTCAGTGATTTCAGCTCAGAAAGAGAGGCTTTTCCCTCTTCACTGATTTTAGCTTAGGGAGAGTTTGCCTCTCTCAGTGATTTCAGCTCTTAAACCTCAAGCAGCTGCAAACAGCTACTTCCATAACAAAGAAGAGACGTCAAAGAAGCCCAGCCAGATTTATCATTTGACAGTGGGGCCATGGAGTGAGACAAAATGCCCCAAACATTTTGCTTCAGAAGAAGCTATACAAAACTCCACCTCTGTTTTAAACTTTTTCAGGCTGAAACATGCAGTGGCCTGTCTTACAGGTTTCTTTTTAACTAAGGGTAGCTTTTACCCTTTAACTAACCCAGACAGATTTGAAACAAACAGAGACTAGCATGTCACAAAAAGACAGTATTTCATATTTCCCTTCAGTAGAATTACAGATATTGACAGATTTGTGATCAGATTAAGCCCACTATGCCCTGCACCCAGTATGCTAATACCTAATTGTGCTCTTTGTGTTCATGCTAATACAGGACCCATGCAGATTAGCTGCCCCCCCTCAGAAGCTGTTAGGCACAGCTTCTAAGTCTGCCTTACACCTGCAATGCTTGCCTCCAAGTCATGGTACACTACTGGCAAGTTAAGTGTTTTGTGTACTCCATTACTGGATGTACTCCATTACTGGGTCAATATTTAGTAGGGAAATTTTCCATTTCCAACTACCTTTGTAAGTCAAAGAGAGTTTGATATCCAATTCCCATTTGCATCTTGAAAATCATTCCCTTATGTCTTTGGCCTATTCTGTGTTGCCAGCAAGAGTGCCAGTTAGTACCAATGTGATGGGATTAGCATCTATCCATGAACCTATAGGAACTGATCTGAAACAAAATCAACTCATTTCATCAGCCACGAAACAAATGACTGAGAGCAACAAATTTTGGTCACCGCTGACCCAAGCTATATTTAAATCAGCAACCTCCAGCAGCAAATCTGCACATTTTGTTGCTAATCCCTTGAATCACCCAGTCTGTTCCAGGGGTGTCGCTGGTGCTTGGCACATGGGGCACATGCCCCAAGTCTTGGTGGCAGTGTGCCAAGTGCCTGGGGCAGCTCCTGCCTCTCTGGGCCCTTTCCCCGATGAGGAATCCAGGGCTAGGCCACCCGCAGTGGCACCCGCCTCTTCTGTCCTCGTCTCTGGCCAGGGATCCAGAGCCTGGCTGACAGTGGCAGGAGCCCAATGCCAGATTGGGCTCAGGCACCAGATCATGGCCAGGGAGTGGGGCCTGAGCCCAGTGGGTGGCACCTGGGCCCATGCCCCAGGTCTTTCCCTGGAGCAGTGATGTTCCTGGTCTGTTCCACAGTCAGACATCTTACAAATATGATTCAGGATCACAATGGAGTCACAGAATGAAGAGCATATAAGATTTTAGCAAATTAGCAATCATTCTTGTCCAACACAAATGATTAAGTCTGAATAAATTTGTAGACTGTTCAATCACTTTGTAATTGGGAGCTCAGAAACTGAGTTGCTGCAGGCTCAGGACATGACAGTACATAATAAATCGAGAAACAGCTTACATATTCCATGTAAGCCGATCCACAGTGATTATTTCTAGAAACTATTTTTTCCTGTCTTTTTACAAATTGCAGTTAATCTATTTTAATTTGTGGTCATATTCTCAAAAGCCTTCTGGATATCTTAGCAGAATTAAAATTTTAAATTTAAAACACAGCTAAACAATGCAAGGCACTATGGTCAAACAAACAGATCCAGAGAAAGGGGTGGGGGGAGCCATTTTTCCTGATCCTCAGCATACAAAGCTGCTTTTGGGTATAGCTGTTGATTATGATAGATTACATGTATGTGTTAGTAATGCACTTCATTGTTAAATTCCTCCAGAACTGATGGATGGATACCATCTGGTCCTTGTTATAATTCAAGGGTGGAAGAGAACGAACCAAAGTGCACATCTTCTAATTTTATTAAACAAAATCTGCTGCTGCCTGGTCTGGTAGGACTCACGTGCTGGACTATTTGTTGAATAACTTCAGCCTGGTGGCTCATTTGTTGTCTCATGCTTGCTCCTTTGAGTGGATGTGGAAGGCTGAAAGGATGTGGGATGCTTTGAAGCCACACTCCCCTGCATGCCCTCCTGACTGAATTTTTTTAACTTCATGGTAATGCTTAGGCAGTAGAACTATGTAAGACTTAAGCACCATCGGAGGTAATCAGTAGTGGCTGCTCACCCACAGGTTTTGGTCATTGTTTTATGACAGCTGACTGAAGGTCTGGGATTAATTTTGGCAGTGGCCTCAACCTGATTTCTCACTTCACGCTCACAATTCCAGCACAATTTGTTCTCATAAAAATTATGTCATCTATATCCTGATACCACCATGGAGTGCTGAGCACCCTCAACTGCAATTAAAGCTGAAGAGAGTTGATATCATTCAGTATCTCACAGAAGGCACCATTAACATGGGGTCTCGACGAGTGGTTCCCAACCTTTTCTCTGCTGTGGCAGACCTTGATACCTTCAAATTTTTCAAGGCACACCACTATTAAAAACTCATGAATATTCAAATTAACTCAAAATAACAAGAATATTTATAAACCATGGCACAGTGGTTTGGAAATGCTGTTATGTGGGGTAGTAGGGGTAGCAGAGAAGGGATGTCAAGACAGGGGAGGTCAGGAGTTATTTGCAGTGGCAGGAGTGAGTGTGGGGAGCAGAGCAGGGCAGGGGCAGGGCTGGTGCAACCCAGTAAGCCTGGTAAGCATTGCAGGGGGTTTCTGGCACCTGCTCTGCTTGCAGGGAGGTGCCAGAAATGGTAGCATCGTTCCTGGGCAGGGATGGCCAAAGAGGACAAGGGCAGTCATGTGGAGAACAGCACAAGGGTGCCAAGAGAGGAGAGGGGCAGGGAGAACAGGAGTGGCTTTGTGGGGGGACGCAGGGGGGAACCTGGGGAGTGGGAAGGTAGGACAGGGGAGCATGGTGCAGCACCCACTTCCCCCTATCTCCACAGTCGCTTCCTGCCACACAGGGCAAATCCTCACCCCACTGCTGCTCCTTCCCACCCCAGTGGGTCCCGTTCCCTCCTCCCCCAGCCCCCTGCTGCCTGTGATGGACCCTCCCATCACTGCAGGGGCCAGAACTATCCCTCCAGCCCCCAGCTCACCCCCCCAACCAAACAGCCACCCCATAACCTTAGCTATACACCCTCTGCTACACATCCACTCCCACCCACCTCTGCTACACACATACCCCCTGACCCCCACAACCCCCAGCAACCCCCCTCAAAGCCCTTACCTTGGCTGTTTGCAGGCTGTTTGACAGGCTGGGAGCTGCTTCCCTGACACAATCTACTTTGTGGGGCCCCTGAAAGGGCTCACTATTGGCCCCCACTGCTACCTTCCCTGTGGCCCCAGTCCCCCCCTGCAGCCCTAACCACCCCACACAACCCCCAGGACTCCTTTTTTGTTTTGCTGAACTGAACTAACATGACTATCCCTCTGGAACTCGTAAATTATTCTTGGGTATGATATTTTTAAAGATCTTCCCATCATGAAGCTTGTAAGTTGCCCATCTTTCCCTTAACATAAATGAGCTAATGCTGAACTACAAAGTTAAAATGAACATTTAAAAATTTTTTTAAAAGTATGAGCATTAATTAATAAATAAAAGGTGGTAACATTAATGATGGCTCAAAAATAACAAATACCACATTTAAAATTTTGTCAGTCAAATCTTACAAATGTTTCATATAGGCTTGGGTTTATGTGCACTAGATGTTTAATACAAATAATTATAATTAACAAAAATAAGTAAAAAAAGGTTCCTAGTGTGTAGCTATAAATGAAAAACACCAAATTTCAGTGAAATTCTCTGAAGTTCTGATGTTTATAAGACTCTTGCCCCCTCAAAACTATTAAATAGTAAGTACAGAAGAAGCTAAAAGATTACTTAAAAAAAAGATATAGCACAGACTTCACACACAGCTGTAATGATCGTCTAAGAGGGCAGCACTGTATTTATATGTAGCAGCCTATATGGACCTACCTGGTAAAATGATCTAACCAAAGCCAAACTAAAAATTGTCACAAAGTCAAAGGAAAAGGCAAAAGAACAGGTAGAAAAGGAAAAGGCAATATTTCACAAAATTAAAAAATGGCAGAATAAATGGCCACACTGAGGAATTAAAAGCTGAGCCCAAGGGAAAAGTCCCTACTATTGTACTGTCTGTTGCTTGCTCCTGCTTTTTTAGCATGTCAATGTGAAAGTGATGGGCAGATAATGGTGATATCTGCAATTCAGAAGAAGCACAGATCCTAATGATAGTTTGCCTTGATGAGCCAAGAGTGAAAAGTGCTTAGGTTTCCAGCCCTACTGGCTCTGCTAGATGGGAACAATTTCTATATTTTTCTATATTTTCATTTCTGTCCACCAAATTGAGGACAGGACCCTTTATTGCTTGGGACCCTAGTCAGCTGCCTGCTTTGTCTACCCCAAAAGCTGCCACTGTTTTTTGCCAGCCCTGAACAGCCCACGTGGCTGGGCTGAACAGGGAGGGAGCTCTAACGCTAGCTCTCCCAGATTCTCACGGCACACTTTGGGTATTGCTGTGGCACACCAGTGTGCCATGGCACACTGGTTGGCAACTTCTGGTCTAGACCTATGATGTTGAACTAGCTGATTTGTGCATACAATCAGGCTGTCCAAAGGTCATAACCTGGACCTAAGATGCATCACTAAAGTCACATCCAGATTTATTTGTGGGAGCAGAATTGTAGATGCTAAATAGAAAGTCAATTTAAAAACTTGGCTTTTTATATCTATAGTGAAATGCTAAGGAAACAGAGTCCATTAAAGTTAGCACTGTTTGAATAAACTGTAAGAGATAACTATTAATGAGCAAATTTTTTACCTGTAAAAAAAATCAATGTGCACAAACCGTAATAAGTTATCTATACTTTGATCTGTTCTTCTCATTTTGCAAACAACTTGTTTTAATAAATATTTGTAATGAAAGTCTGGGAACATTAAATTCTCAAGGAGAATTCTCTGAATCATTTCTACAAAAGGTCTTTCCTCCCCCGAAAAGTCAAAATACTAAGGACGCAGTTTGCAAACCCACGGCTTTTTAAGCCTCGTTTTAAGTAGGATTCATTCAATCAAAATTTCTCTAATGTATGGAATGTCTTGTTCAATAGTTTTGGTTCACTGCTGGAGAACTCTGCAATTTTGCTAAGAAATAATTACCTTGGTGTTAAGATCCTGCTTTTATAGTTTATTACAACACTCTAACCCAGTGCCAGAACTCAGTATTTTGGTCCCCAGGGCACACCTGGAGCAAACAGCATGTAAAATGCCCTGAGATTGAGCAGTGAAACAGAGCTGCTTGATAAATGACTGGGGCAAAGCCCCGGTCACCCCGCCCTAGTTACAGCCCTGCTCTAACCCACTAACACCCAGCCCTCCTCCCCTATTTTTGTCCTATGATCAGAAATACTAGCGGGCCACTTTACCTTCAATGATCCCTTAGAATGTGTTAGCTATTCATGCTAAATAATTTAGCTGTCACATGGATTACCTTTCCCAGACTTGATAAACGATACAAAAAACTGACAAAAAACAGATCTACATAAGACCACTCAAAATGAAGGTTTTCAAGAGCTTGCTATAAAATAAGATAAAATAAAATAAAATAAAATAAATCTTCAAAATCTGGCCAGTTACTGAGTTTTCAGGAATAATCACATTATAAGAAACAGATCATTCCATTTTGTGGAAATAACAAGAGCAGAATTATTAAATTAGTAAGAATACGTTTAGAGAGCTTTACATGGGTTGTTCATAGCTAAATCTCTATATTATAAAATAAGATTTTAATGACGCTTTCCAAATTTGAACTTATTTTTAAACTGTACATCATTATCAAATAGAAGCCTTCCCTTTCTTATCAGTCCAGGTACTTGTCCCTCATTACAGCCTTTAGCTTAACCTTGGAGTCTGAAAATGGACTGCACAAACAGTCTTTAGGCTAATTACTTTATAGCAAATCTTTTACAGACAGCAAAGACACTGTATCATCCATTCTGTATGACACTCAAATTGAGAGAATTAATTGCAAATGAATATGCTATACATGTCTCTGATCTGATAGGACCGTTATCTCAGTCGTAATGTAAATGAAAGAAATGCTCATGTTGGCTTTCATATTCTCTCCCAGACAGCTTATAATGAAGATATTTTTAACAGATAAAAAGCACGAAGAGTGGAGCACATTTGCATTAAAGAAGGGGATGGTGCACATGATATACTGATAGCCACATTGACTGAAAACAAAATGAAATCTCTAAAAGCCAGTGTGAAGATCACACCTGTCAAAAACACTGATACAGACAAGCAGAAAGAATATTTTGAGGAGGCCATACAGAGAGGTATCCTCCCTTTAGGTTTTATTTACATTCCCTTCCCAACAGAGGAGAGTCAGATCAAGTTCTTCTCAGATGGCAGTCAGGTGGTGAAATGGAAGGGACCCTGAGCTCTGGGCCAAGGTTTGGGTTGGCAGGCCCAGCTGTTAGGAACCAGGACTCAGATCAAGCAAGGCTGAGAACATGGCAGATACAGGAACAATCACAACACCGTGCCCAAGTGTTACCGCTGGGCTTAAGAGAATTCCTGGTAATGCCACTCAGTTGATCTGGCCAACAAGTGGGTTATAGCTGCAACTAAGCAGGTGTTCTCAGCCCAGTTCCAGGCCCTCCTTCCTGTCTATGGGTATGTCCACACAGGCTTCTTATTTCGAAACAACAAAGGGTGTTTCGAAATAAGAAGCAGCATGTCCACACGACACACCGTTATTTTGAAACAACGGGACCCGTTGGCTATGTTCACACACAGGGGGTTATTTCGATACAAGTTGTTTTGATAAAAGTTGTATTGAAATAATGCCTTATTTCAAAATAAGTTAATTCAAATTAACAGTTTGTTAATTCGAATTAAGGAAAAAAGCAGGAATCGAAATTGCATGTTCAGACAACAGTTATTTCGAAACAAGTCACCGTTGTTTTGAAACAACATATTCAGACGGCATTGTTTCGAAACAATCATTTCGAAACAACATTGTTTCATCCCCACATGGGGTTTAAGTTGTTTCAAAACAACACCATTGTTTCGAAACAACAGAACCCGTTGTTTCGAAACAACTGTGCGTCGTGTGAACACACCCGTTGTTTCAAAATAATGGCTGTTATTTCAAAACCGTTAAACCTCACATCTAATAGAAATAGCCATTGTTTTGAAATGGTTGTTCGGACACGTTGTTTTGAAAAAACACCATTGTTTCAAAACAACTGTTTCTAAACAACATGTCTAAACAGCCTTGTTTTGAAATAACAACAGCTATTTCGAAAGCAGGCTTTCCCTTACGGATTTTATTTCGAAATAACTCATTTCAAAATGGGTTATTTCAAAATAATGATGTATGTGTGGACATAGCCTATGATATTGTCTTCTCTTCTCCCCTGCATGGAATCCCCCCTTCTCTGCAACCGAAACACAATGGATTTCAAGCTGATCTAGTCAGCCTAGAGCTGGATGGATGATCAGTTTACATAACACTGTTTACATAAACCTGTCAGATTCCCTTCTGTCAGATAATGCTGAGCCAGTCATGGGTGATGCCCCTCTCCTCTCAACCACATGAAACCCCTACCCTAAGGAGTTATGGGGAAGCTACACATAGAAATTGCATAGGAACATGATCCCTCAAGCAGTTGTGGGGCTGTTGTGGAGTACACAGCGCAGTGGGCAAAGGCACTGAGCTATTGAAGGGATAGATTTGACCAGGGGTAGGCAACCTCTGGCACATGTGCCGAGAGTGACACCCGAGCCCATTCAGAGTGGCACACAGCACCCTCTGCAGTACCACAAAAATTGCCACTCCTACCACCAAAAGCCACTCTGGGTAGCTTCCTTCAGGTGCAGCTGGGACACAGGGGATCTCCCCATGCTTACGCTTCCATGTGACCCAGAAAAAAGCTGCCTGGAGTGGCTCCTCTCTGTAGTGTGATGCTCCCCAAAAGAGCCACTCTGGGCAGCTTCTTTCTGCAGCATGCCTGGAAAACATTGCAAGGAGTTGCTTATTTTTGCAGCTTGCCTGCAGACCCCTTGTCCTCAGGCACACCGCCAAGATGAGCCACTCTGGGCAACTTCTTTCCATGGCATGCTTGGGAAGCGCTCCCACTCCAGCCATGACCACTGCTGAATTTTCAGGCAGCTGCCACATTTTTTCAGCAGAGGGGGCTGCTGGCACCAGCTGAGGGTCAGGGAGGAAGGATCAGCACAGGGGTCAGTGAAGGTTGTAAGTGTCCTGAGAGCCAAACAGTTCTACAAAGAGCACGTGTGTACTGGAGTGCAAGAATAAATCCACGTTGCCTTGCAAAACCATGATGAAGAAAATGAGCTGAATCATGCTTCCTGTCCCATGGTGGTTTCTCCTACAAACACACAGCAGAGACATAGGGTGTGTTCACACGGCAGTCTTATTTCGAAACAACAGAGGTTGTTTCAAAATAAGAAACACCACGTTCACACAACGTACCGTTGTTTTGAAACAACAGCGTTGTTTTGAAACAACTTAAACCCCATTTGGTGACGAAACAATCCCGTCAGAACATGTTTCAAAACAACGGTGACTCGTTTCGAAATAACTGTTGTCCAAACATGCTATTTCACTTTGAGCTTTTTTCCTTAATTCGAATTAACATTTTCTTAATTCAAATTAACTTATTTCGAAATAAGGCATTATTTCGATACAAGTTGTTTTGAAACAACTTGTATCAAAATAACCCCCTGTGTGTGAATGTAGCCATAGTTAGTGGTAGTTTTTACTTGGGAGTTTGGTGGCATTTACCTCCTCCCCACCTCAAATGGATCCCAGTGGCAAAGCCCTGGCAAGTAGCACTCATCATTACCCTGAAATCAGACTGGAATGGAAAGAAGAGATGTCAAGGAAATTATTGCTTTAGCATTTTGAATCAGTTCTTTGCTTTACTTTATTATTCTTTTCATGTAGTTTAAGAGAGAAATTTGTTCTAAATTGAGACATTTTTTTCTTTCTATTTCTCAGCAGAGGCTCTTCCTCTTCTTCCTTTCTCCACTTTTGTATCACACCTGTATATTTGCAGCTCTTTCTCACAGTTCTGATGCAATCTCACTCAATGCTGCAATGGTTGAGCTATATTCTAACCTCACCTACAAAGGAAAAGGAAGTTCTGCATTTTGTTGTTTGTATTCACTTCTTGCTTTCATCATGTATTTAAACTGCAAGCTGTCTGGGGGCATGGTCCATCTTCTCATTGTGTGCAGTGCATTTTAATAGGACCCTATTCCAGAACAGGTCCTTTAGGGACTACGATAAAGCAAACAGTTAGGAGTAATCCAGAGAAGCAAGAGCAAACTCAGCTCAGTACTGCTTCGCCTGATGCAAATAATAGTGTTTACAGCATCCCTTTCTGTGTGTCTCTTGTTACTTTTGTTTTCTGTTTTCTCTTTTGTCTACCTTTAAATCTCAAGTACAGGACACTTCTGAAAAAGGATACATGATCTGATGAACCAATAGTCTGATGTTGTTTGGCAATCCCTGCTTACTTAACACATTGCAAAATACACCTGATTTAAGAAAGGAGAAAGCAGATGAAAAGTCTAGGCTATAAAAACCAGAAACATCTCTCGCCCCTCCACTCCCCAAAAAAAGACAGGCCCTGATGAAAATCCTAAGGAGAATAAGGAAGCAAAAAAATTATATTTAGCAAAATACAAGTAAATTAAGCAATACAATAATAAAATACATTAGTGTGCCTTATGCATTTTAAATCTACTATGTATTCCAGTAGCCAACATTCATTAACATCTATTTAGAGGTGAATCAAAATCACAAAGAGCTCCAGCCTGGATTCAGACTTTACCCTCTCCTGAAATTCTGGATGTAAAGCAATGTTTAAACTCCTTTGACAACCCCAGCCTAAATCAGAATTTTGGTCAATAGAAGTGTAATTCTATGAATGCTGGGGATTTTTCTTTCTTTCTTTCTTTCTTTCTTTCTTTCTTTCTTTCTTTCTTTTAATAATATCATATGACTGACTGATGGACACCGCACCTGATATCTGTTTAGAAGTCAGGGATGCTTTCTGAATACTGATGACTTGCTTGTCCCTGAGTTGAAATATATTGTAGATTGTAGGAGTAATGAAACTAAAGCAAAGAACACTGTCTCACCCACAATGACAGATCAAGAGGAATAGAACAAGGTTTGTCTATAGAACTTCCCAATAAGTATGTCTATTAAATATTAGTATTTAAATATGTAATATTAAATATAAAATATGTAAATAGTAAAGTGTTACATCATTTATATAACTTGACACGATAAAAATTTGTAATGCTTGGAGCAAGGAATGAAAAGAATAGGGCATTTTTTTGCAGAAGTCAAATTGCAAAGTTAGCAAAGTGCATGATGGCTCATTGCTTCCCTCTGAAGCATCTGGCAATGACCAGTCCAGAAGGGAAAATACTGGACTTGATAGATCACTGGTTTGATACATGATGGCAGATCCTATCTTCCTGAATAAGATTTCCTCTTACCCCCACTGTCCAACACTATATTGAAATTTAAAAGTAAATGTATATGTCCCTTAGAGCTTCCCTTTGTTTAAATTACTGGTTTCCTCAGCATCACTTGAGTATGCTACTTTTGTGGTCTTCATGACGGACCCTATATAATGAGATAACCTCAGAGTAACACTAATTTATGAATGATACTAAGTAGTAAGTAATACTGTTGTTCTGAGGACTAAAAGGGAAAGGTGAAGTTTATTAATTAGTTTATCTAAGTCAAAATTCTAGCCTGTTTTGCTGAAGCTATGATCATGTAAAGCAGAGACTATTTTCTAAACTGTCATATAAACAGCAAGTATGGTGCCATGATGTACAGATGACAAATGTTGGGGTTGTATCTGACATGAAAAATATTTGCCAGTAAAGGAGTGGAATGGCCAGAGGAAGTCTAAAAGATACAATCTTCAGCCACATCTCTTATTATTCAGCATCTGTAATGTTACACAGTTACAATACCCATTTACACAGTGAAGTCTATATAAAGAGAATAAAGCTCTTTAAAACCATTTACAGACAAACAACAGGGCTGGATTACATGTACACCTCAGAGCTCATCTGGAAAGGCCAAATTATATATAATGGAAGCTCAACACATTTCCTTCGGTTATGAGCACCATATTCAGGTCAGCATTCTCAAAGAGATCAGGATCTACTGGCTCCAGTAGCAGACTTTACATTAGGTGATGCCTTTACTGGGAATGACAGTTTTCATGAACAACAAGGAGAGAAGGGACAGGGCTCTCAGTTGTTCTCCAGAGTCTTAGTTTCTTTTTCTTTCTTCCTTTCTTGAAAGTAAGGCTGCAGTTCTTTGGCAACTAAAAAAAGCTTCAAGGCTTAAAGTAAGTGTAACCAAAGAAGAGATGCCTGTGTGAGTTTGCAGAGAGCCTTCAATGGCTCTGAGACATGTGAAGAACTTCATCATTTCCACTGTGATAATTCAGATGTCAATGATGCTACTTTAATTTCAACATTGATAACTATTTTATGTGCTTTGAGCAAGGGACAAAGCAAGAATATTGCACTTACCTCATTCTTTCCCAAAATGTATATGGGAGGGAAGTGGACAGAGGGTGCAAAAGCCTAACAAGGCAGGGAGATGTAGAAAGATGGTCTCTAACACATGACAGGAGTGTGTGATTTGACTTACTTTTCCTGGAAGTGAGGACTTATATAAGGCACTGCATTCATAGGGACAGTGCTTTCAGTCTGAGCAGTCAGTAAGACATGCACAACCAGACAAACAGACAGTAAATGAAGTCACAAGAAGGGGGGAAATACACCTGGGACAGCTTTATTAACACTAACTAGGGGTAAGAAACAAAAAATGCTAGAATTTTTGCTGTAAGCTTGGAATGCATCAATTGGAAGAGAAAGAAGGGGAGAGGGACCTGGGAGTATTAGCTGATCACAGGGTGACTAAGAGCCATCAATATGATGTGACTGTGAAAAAAAAATGAATGTGGTCTTAGGATGCATCTGACAAGGCATTTTCAGTAGAAACGGGGAGTTGTTAGTACCATTATAGAGACCACTGGTGAAATCTCATCAGGAATACTGTGCGCAGTTCTGGTCCCCCATGTTTATGAAAGGTGAATTCAAACTGGAACAGATGGAAATAAGGGCTACTAGGATGGTATACAGAATAGAATACCTGCCTTATGAGAGGAGACTCAAAGACCTTGGCTTGTTTAGCCTAACCAAAAGAAGGCCGAGGGGAGATATAATTGTTTTTTATAGATACCTTAGAGGAATGAATACTGGGCTGGTGCAGAGAATTCTTTTTTGGATGTCTAGCTGGTGAGAATTGCCAACATGCTCATGGATTAGCTGATCACCATATCTGGGGATAGGAGGCGATTTTCCCCCAGGGCAGGTTGATAGTGTCCAAAAAACTCACTGCAGAGTTTTTTACTTTCCCCTGCAGCATGGGCTATGAGTGACTTGCTGGTGATTTCTCTGTACCTTGAAATCTTTAAACCATGATTTTGGGTGAGGGGTGTAAGGAGGTGTTATACTAGAATTCTCCATGGACTGCATAGGGAGGTGATCTCAGGATTGTTGAACCTGTAGGTCCATCAGAGTCTGCAGTATCTGTGTTTGCTGCCAGAGGAACCCTGTTATGTCCTATTGCATCTCCCTCTCCTTTTTCTTCTGGGACTCCTGGGCCTTTCTCCTGTCTGCTCTCTCCTCTCAGAATAGTCTGTGATATTCACCCTCTCAATCCTCTGTTCAGCAAGAGTCTAAGAGCTAGTGCTGCACCAGATCAGAAACATGTCATTTCCTATTCTTTATCCTCCTTGGGTGTGGAATAAGAATCCCAAAGGCAGCAGCTGCAGATAAACACACGGAGGTACCACTGTCAGTATAGTCACAACAGAAAGTGAAAGCTGAGATTCAGATCTTGCTTCCTGACTATTTTAAGCAAGACATTCTAAATGACACTTCTGCTTTATGGTGCTTGTGTACTATACTACTCGCAGCACCAGACATGGTGATTAGGGCCCCATAGAGGTGAAGGAAATGAAGAGGGAATTGGTTGGTTGCATAAAACTATGAGTCCAGAGCAATGACACCACAGGTGATGGTGATTTTATCTAATATCTCACCCGTGAGAATAACAAAAGTACAGAAAGTACAGCTGCTGTGGGTGTCCTGAAGCTACTGAACGCTGCTAGGCTGTTCCCTGCCATGGTGACTGCTAAAGTTCTCACCAATTGGTATGAGAAAGTGCCTTATTGTGGAGGAAGAAATAAGGCTGCCACACCTAGAAAACTTTGAGAGAAGATTGCAGATACTGCCATGAAAGTTTCTCCAAAATCTCTGAGGAGTCAAGGTACATCCCTAGGTATATGAATAAACTGCTCCTCCTGGTCCTGAACAGCATAGTGAAGTTGATCTAACCCCCAGTATAGAAAAGGCTACACTGATGCAAGAATTCTTGCCTCCCTGGTAGTTGGATTACCTATGCCTACAGGAAAACCCCTCCATTTGGTGTAGATGGTGTCTATACTGAAGTGCTCAAGCAATGTACCAGTAGCATTTAAAGTGTAAGCAACCCTTCTGTGTTATTTTGGACTACTGGGTGTGAAGGTGAACTAGCACTGGAACCTGGAGAGCCAGTGTACATAGAGGACTAAATAAATGGAGACTGTTCTGAATTTCTTTGTGAATTGGCTGAGTTCTTAGAGGGCCTTAAAGAGGGCAAAACAGGGGCAGGTCACTGCAGATGCACCTTTGGCTATGAAGGGGCTCTTTCTTAGAAGGCACTGTGCTATCTCCCAGCTCTCTTTATGAGGCTTCAAAAGAATTAATGTCTTCATTCACTGGCCTATTAACATGAGATGCAGGAGAGCATTTGGTGTTTGTGATTTTCTTTTATTTTATTTCACTTTTTTGAAGTATACATTCATTTATGATGGCAAGGCAGTGGCATAGCAAAGGTGTCCAGCACCCACCAGCGCCCGGGGGCCCAAACCCATCTTTGTGCTCCCCTGGGGGCCAGCAGCTGACTTCTAGCCTTACAGTCAACCTTATGGTCAACCTTGTGAAGTCAACTTAAATAGTCCCCAAAATAGTTATGTTGCTGCAACTCCTAATTCAGATGAAATTATATCAGTGGAATATATACTTGAGGTTTTGTCCTTCTTCAGCTAAATCAGTTTCTTGTGTATAGATAAGAACTACATATAAATTCCAACTCCTTTAGCCTCTCTCTCAAACCACATGTGCCAGCAACCTATCTAGTGAGTCGGAAACCCATTGCAAAACATAGACCAGATTTAATTATCCCTGAACAGGTAACTGTTAAGTGGGAGAATCACAGCTGTGTTTCTAGAGGCATGAAATAGCAACTTCATAGCTATTTATCTTGCACATTTGAAGTTTGAGGGGTGGGAGACTTGATACGTTTGTTTTTTTAAGAACAGTTTTGTACCATAATACTTAACTGCTTTTATTTTGTCTTGATCAGTTAACCTAAACTATCAAATCATATTATGCTATTTTATCAAGAAAAGCCATTGCTTTACTATTTGTTTTTAGTAATATTCAAAAATTTACATTTTGTGTTGCAAACATTATAACCCATATCACCACTCAGGAGTTGGGATTGAACCCCCAGCCTTTACCTAAGGCTAAGTCTGTACTGATAGTGGCAAAATCACTGCTGTCAGTGTGAGCTTTTGGGTTCAACTGAACTGCTTGTGTAGATGTGCTCATTGAGTCTGGGATTCACCCTAGCAACTCTAACACTGGAACTGGAGTATCAGCAGACTAACCAAAAGGCATTTCCAGTCAGCTTAGCATAGTGTGTAGGAGTACTTATTAAGTCATCAGGAGATATGCAGCGTATTTTACATATCTTGTGTCTCTCCCATCGACTGCTGCTGAAAAGTGTGGCAAGTATAGACTAGGGCTAAGAGAGTAATAGAACTAGCTCGTAGCACTCGTAAGCTCTAATTCTGCATGTGAAATAGTTAGAAGCTGGGGATACCACACACTTGGCCAGGTGTTACACATGAAAATCTATATTAGTCAAAGTAGTTGTTTCTTTGAAATAATAATAGGTAGATGATGGAATATAGAGTCTGGCACCTATTCAAATAGCCCTCATCATTAGCGGGCAAAGCCATTGTCTTCTGGTGGTTGTTCAGTAGCTGATGTAAGCTGGTCATCTGAAGATTCAGTCTAGTTCCCAGTGTCCATATGATAAAAGTCATGATTATACATAATGAACACCTCTGTTGGGAATTTCACTAGAGAGGTTGAATGGAGTGAAATATACACTGCTCTCTCAGTACTAGCTCTTCAGCAGGCAGGGCAGAGCAGCATGGAGAAGCTTATTCTGCTGTTGCTTGTATTGCACTGGTGTTGTACTACACCAGATAAATAGATGGCTTCAGTTTCCCATATGATCAGACTGGCTTTTCAAGAGTAATAAATTTACCACTTCATATTTATGGGAGAAAGTGCTCCCTGGCAAATTGCAACTTTGTTTCAGTCTTTCTTTGTTTGGCTTCCATGCTGTCATTGGCCTGTAAGGACAGTCTTTAACAATGGCCATCATCCTGCTATCTAATACTTCATTGATAACACAAATTAAAGCCATAAGTTGATTTAATGTGTGCAGCTAAACCCATATAGAAAACATACCACAGTATTTCTGCCAGAAGGCTAACGTAATGCTTTGACTTCAGGAGACTGGAAGTGGTGTTATTTATAGCATCTCTGCTGGATGCTGATAAGTTCCTCCAGAATAATCCCTGGAGTTCTAGTAGTTTTTTTAATCATGTGTATAGCTTTTAT
Organism: Podocnemis expansa; assembly: GCA_007922195.1. Lineage (NCBI taxonomy): Eukaryota > Metazoa > Chordata > Testudines > Podocnemididae > Podocnemis > Podocnemis expansa. The sequence continues at coordinate 49,972,936 of ML681966.1, read as the reverse complement.
AGGAGGAGTGATGTATCCTCCCTGCACGCTTTAAAGCTATTAACAAAAATGCTTTTAACAGAATTATTTTTGTAAGATGTTTCTGTATCAGAAATAACAGACATAATGTAATAACACTTTGGACAAATGACTTCACAAAGGTAATATCAAGCTATTATAAGGAATTACAGAAACAACACATTGTACCTTATATACATGTGATCTTGATCCCACCCATTATCATTAATCTCCAGATAGCTCCTATCATGGATCCACAGGATCAGTATTAAGGCCCCAGATCAGTCTCTAGGGCTACGTCCATACACAGGCAGTTAATCAATTTAACTTTAAGTGATTTAATTGAATCACTATAAAAATCATTAAATCTATTCAAGTTAAGTTGATTTAACAGGTCCACACCAAAAACGGGACTGGACTTGCTAGTTTGATTTAGGAGAGGGGCACCCTGTGAGGTGTGGCACCATGCCCTCATGGTAGGAGAGCCAGTGGCAGGGGAAAATCATCCCCCACTGGCTCTGGGCTCCCTGAGCCCAGGGGTGAAAGACATCCCCCCAGACTGGTCGCAGCCTTGGGCTGAGCCAGGAATGGGGGAGAAGGGACCCCCGCATGCCTGGCTCCCCAAATGCTCACTGGGCAGCAGGGGAAGGGATCCCTGCATGCCTGGCTTCCCCCGGACTGACTGGGCTGTGGGGGAAGGCACCCTGTACGGCTGGTTCCTGGCAAGCAAGCCAGGCGGCGGGGAAGGGACACTGTGTGCCCAGCGCTCCCATTGCGAGCCAGGTGGTGGGAAGAAGAGCCCCCGATGCCTGGCTGCAAGTGCGCTTGCCGATGCCAGGGGAAGAGTCCCCTGGGCTGACTAGAGCTGTGCTAGTTGGGTGCAGGGATCCCATCTTCCCTGCCAACCACAGAGTGAGCCAGGATCCAGGGGTACATTCCCCACAGCCTGGATAGCAGCAGGAGCACCAGGCATTCAGGTTCCCTTCCCCCATCACCTGGCGAGCACTGGGGGAGCTGGGCATGCGGGGATCCCTTCCCCACCGCCCGACTTCCATGCCGGATACAGGATGCACAGGGTCTCTTCCCCTGCCACTTGCTAGGGCTGAGGAACCCAGCCGTGGGGAGTCCCTTACACCCCCCCCTCCAGCCAGGGTGCTGAAACCTGGCCCTTTCTTCCAGAGTGCCATACACCCTGGGATGAAGGTCTAACCAGGGTTTAAATTGATATCACTGTTATATCAATATAACACAACTGTATAGTGTTATATCAACGTAACAGTTTCAATTTACCTGTCATATCTATATAAAACTACTGATAGGTTTTATTATATCAATATGACTTTCCTTGTAGCAAAATGACGCAGCTCGTCATTTCACTATAAGGAAACGTCATGCGGACCTAACCATTTTTAAATCAAAATAACCAGCGTTATTTCAATTTAAAAGCTGTCTGTGGACATACCTGAGGAGGAACCCCTTCAGCGTGCCAGATCCTGTGGGGGTCTAACTTCCCCCCCAGGTAAGCTCCATGGGTTTACCATCTGCTTGGCCTGGACCTCTGGGCCTACAGCACTTCTGCTTCACACTTTGAACAATAGTCAGTGAGTCCAACCAAGACAGCCCCGATGGAGAGGTGTGCACTTTTGGGTAATTAATGCACCTGGCCAAGCATTTGACATGACAGAATTGTCAAAACAGTGGGATTTATTTGTTAACTGGAACAAAGCATAGGAAATCTTTAGGGTAGTCTCAAAAAAGGAAGGTTAAAGCATAGTTCATTCTGGTTAGTTCAAAGCCCAGCCAAGCTGTAGTGAACCCCATGGTTCAAGCTCTAACCATCTCCTACCTTCTCACCTTTGTCAGAGCTTCCTTAAGGTGAGAGGTCTGACTACTTCAAGTAACCATTGGACTTGAGCTGAGGGGTTATTAGCTTCCCTAAGCAGAGGTGGTGAAGTCCATGTGTCCCTGGGTTGTTGTTTGTTAAGTGCCAATGTCCTTGCAACAGGATTTGCCAGTCTTTTCAGATGTTCCACTGATATGGGGATTAAGGCCTGGACAGCTATGTGATACCCACACCTCTAACTCCTTGCATTCCCCAAAAGCAAACAGTCCTTCACAAACTCCCAGGTAACAATGCAGCCTATAGGCAAAACTGAGACACACAGAGGACTTAAAAATATAACAAAATATTCCCACTTTGTCACACTCCTACATTACATTAGTTGTCCTAACTTCTATAGTATACAACATATAGTGTAGTGGCTAACACCTCTGCTTAACATACAGAAGGTCCTGGGTTTGATTCCCAGGGGGTTGGATTTGATGATCTCACAAGGTCCCTTCCAGCCCTATGATTTGATTTGACTTGACACTGTAGTGTTTGGGACCATTATTGTAAAATACTAGGACATTTTAAAAAATACTTTAAGTGACACTTTTTTGTAGTATGGCGATAGGAAGTACTAATCACAGTGTAGGAAGAACTGGACTTTTATCATTCGGAGCAAAACAGTCATGGAGAAGATGCACCCCTCTCCTCTATAGTGCACAGGGCAGGGAGTAAAGGAACATGACAATTGGACAATATGTTGTTCAGGAATGTGAATAAGGCACCCCTGCCCCTGAGCGACACACATTATACTGACCTAAGAACTGACATGGAACAGCACTATGTCAGTGGGACATATCTGCTGCCGCTTGTTGGAAATGGGTTAATTAAGTCAATGGGAAAGCTCTTTGGTGTCCACTTGAGTGGCTACAATAGAGAGTGGTGCAACTGCATTAGTGCAGCTACGTCACTGTAAGCTCATTAGTGTAGCCATCACCTAAGGGTGAAATTCTGGCTTTAATTAAAGCCAGTGGCAAAAATCTCATTGTCTTCAATACTGCCAAGATTTTACCCAAAGCATCAGCAATTTCCTTTTATTACAATGTGTGGTCAATGAATATTCATTATATCTTTGCAGTACCAGGACTCCACCATGGCTGAGGAAGCACTTCCACAGTGTTACTTTTCTGTTTTCAGGCACTTTTAGATTTCTGAATAAAATTTTCTTTGGCCTGAAATGTCTTTGAGTCAATACATGATATAAAAAAAAATGTAAAATTCTGTTTAATCACTTTTCAGACTGTTGGGAAGCAGATATTTTTCATGGGTTGTGAAAATTGTTCTGAGGTTTCATTTGCATTTAAATAATGTTTAACGTGTCTGAGGTTTGTCAAATTTACCACACTTTTCAAATAAGAGTCTGGAGAACTGGACTGCGCATTGAAAAATAGGGAAAGATGGAAAGCAGTTTGATAAATCATAAGTGAAACATCACAAAATCCCTGTCTAATTGAATTAGGAACTGTGGAGCGAGAATTGTGATTCTCTTATGTGTGTCTATGAGGCTGCTTCAGGCTGAGCAGGCTTTCGAAGAAGGACATAGGAACACTACCCCCTGCACCTTTCATGCTGCCAACTCCTACAAGCAAGAAGGAGGGCCCAACTAAGATGAGAGAGAGCTTGTCACAGATCAAGGGGCAGAATGACAAGAGCTAAAAATTCCTCAGAAGTTCAGGTTTGACCATGCAAATCACTCTCCTGAAAGGCAGAGATCTGGGTTAATTTGAGTTAGCACCAATTTTGCAAAAATCTCTAATGCATTCTGTCCATGCAGTTTTATGGACAAAAATCTTAATAAAATCATACAGTTCAAGTTTGCTGGTTTCTCCAGTGCTCTTCTGGTCTAGTTTCAGTCCAACAGCCTGGGTTCTATTCCTTCTGAAAATAGTGAACTAATTGAAATATTAAAGGCACATACCCTTTCTTATTTGCACTTAGTTATTTTCTGGCTATTAGTGTTTTCCTGAGCTGTCTCTGAATTTTGGCTGGTGATTAACCCCAAAATGAAGATTATAAACCTTCCCATAGGAACACCACTGGGGTAGGAAATGACAGGGCTTTGGAGATCAACATGAGGGAAAATCCCAAAAGACTTGATTCCACCATGACAAAAGCAACGAAGTGCTACTGAAGAGTAAGAGAAAGTGGGGACAAAATTGTTCTGTGAGGTGCTCAGGCATCACAGTTAAGTATAGAAGCCTGGACAGATAAGTGTGCAGATAATAATAAAAAGTATTAACATAATAAGAACAAAGAGTGCATTAGGAAGTACAGGTAAGGGTCACAAAATCCTCACATTAGACACTTAATCTGTCTTGTGTATGACTACTTACCTCAGAGGCAGAAATAATCCTTTCTGTTAGTACAGAAGGAACGTGTTCAGATGTTCTAGACATCTAATTACTTTGCCTTTTTCAATCTAATTGACAAATGGCAGTCAAGAGTTTAGACAATTGCTATTATAGTGCCCTCTAGAATTATAGTTTTTTTCCATCGCAAGTGCTTCCTAATTCCTAAAAGTTATAATCCACTGATGGTGTGATGTACTTGTGCTACTTTGCTGCAACACTAATTCTAGCAAATCATCATTACAGTTCAGAAAGAAAGAAAGAAAAAGAAAGAACTGCTAACAACACATGCTTGCCAAGAGACCAACAGAAAAATTCGTTTTATATGAGCTCTCTCCTCTTTTTGTACCTTTAAAGAAAACTTTATTAAAGGAGGTTTGAGAAGAAACCTCTGTAGGATAACTATTTTTTTTTAAAATTCCATTTTAGAATTGAATGTGCACAGTGGGAAAAAAAAGAAGGCCAACACCACTTGTCAAATTTGTTCATATTTAGTGTACGGGCTTTTCTAAAAAGTAAAAATGTATATTGGAAGAAAGCCTCCTTATTACATATACTTGATAGAGCACCCATTCACTTTCTATGAGGCTTCTGAGATCCATAGCACAAAGTCAGATAGTAGGAATATCAAATTTGATCTTCCCTGGTTTTGTTGGACTAATTCTTAGGGGGCTCAGATGTGTATTATGAGCTTTCTAAAACTTATGTGAAGATACTGGGAAGTTGAATTTTCAGCAAAGAAGTCCTTTCCCCTGAGTTTATTAGGCATTGTGAAATAATGGGTGTTAGCAAAACAAAAAAGCAAATTGCTAGAACCTTACATCATGTAAATTGATATAGGTGTGCTAACATCAATGCAGCTCCAGTAATTTAAACATGCTGAAGATCTATCCCAAATAGTTTTAAGCAGTCTGATTAAAAATCACTTTCTCTCTTATTCAACTTGCAGCTTCTTGTGTCTTATGATGTCTTAATCTCATTAGTTTTCAGTTGTCCTTAGATTTTCTGGAGTATATAAAACCTGAATTTACAGTGTAAAAAGTAAGCAGAAAGTTAAAAGAAAAAAGAAAAAATGTTTTTATTCCTTTATTTGTTAAATCATAAGGAAGCAAAATCCAGCATAAGTCCAATTTTTATGCTTAGTAGTCACCTCTAAGGTTTCTCACTTTTCTGTTTTCAGTGATGAGAACAAAACAAAAAGCATCGCCACACAAAAGAACACATACAAACACACAAAATGGGTGTGTGAAGCAGAAAAACATTTATTTTAGATTTTCTATGAAATGCACTTTTTTTTTTTCTTTTTTACATTTCTTCTATTGCAAATGCAGAATACAAGGGAATACAGGAGAGTGGCTTCAGGTAGGAATAACATGCAAGAATGTACAGCATAATAAAAACATCTGGAAAAACTAAATAACAGAAACCAGTTGTATTTGAGTATGTGATCAATTACAGGACTGCTGTGTATGCTATGCTGTAGTGTTCTAAAACAGTTATGTTTCAAAGATGTACAAGTAAAACATATTTTAACTATTTGTGTATCATTTTCATGATAATATTGCTAATAACTTCCAGAAGGATAGCCATGTTAATCTGTGTACAGCAAAAACAATGAGAGTCCTGGGACACCTTAAAGACTAACAGATTTCTACGGGCATATGCTTTCGTGGGCTCCAACCCATCTGACAAAGCTCATGCCTGAAGAAATCTGTTAGTCTTTAAGGTGCTACAGGATTCCCGTTGTTATTGCTAATAACTATTATTGAACCAATGGCTTGCCAAGCAATATAATACAATCTCAAGGATTTAATTAATTAAAGGGAAAATATCATTTAACAGCTGTTTTATGATATATTTTGTAAGAAAAAAGAAAGGAAAGAATCCTTTCAACTCCACCAAAAGGATGACTGCACGAAAAAACACTCGCTTTTTGTTAAAATTAAAATTAATTTTTTTCAATGAATCCATAAAACAATGCTTAGCCCAAAGCTTTAAAAACAAAAATACATGACACAATCCCTCTATGACTATTACTGTTTCTCCATGTAATTACCCCGGGCAGGAAATCTTTAGATAAAAACCTCTAATGATGCTAGTCTCTCATCTAATCTCCTTCCCAATAGCATTATAGTTAATGATTACAAATTCTTTCCTTTTGCACCATAATCAAATTTAGTTACTTACAAGTAGTGCAGTAAGAAGAATAGAACATATTACTTCAGTATCTCTAATGTTATATTAAAACTGATGAGTGACTGTAAGTATTTACAAAGGTGCAAAAAATAGCAGGACTTTAATTTTTTTTTAATTAAACATGTCACAAACTAGGGATTAGTTAAAAAAAAAAGAGTTTTAAGCCAAGAGTTAAATCTCCAGATCACATAGAATATATGTCCTTCTTGTCAACTGGTGACTGCATGAAAGAACCTGTTCTTGAATCCAAGAGGCAGCCAGAAAGCATACAGGTAAAATGGTTACACAGCAAGAAATCAATAGAACAGATCAGTATAGCTATGGTCATCTAGGTTAATGAAAGACTGATGCAAGGATTCATATCAGATGCAACACACTAACAACTAAGACACACAATTAAAAAAAAAAGCTAATAATCAGCCTTGCTAAATTTATCCACAAACACCAGGAATCATGTTTTATTAAACAAATAAAAAAGATTGACTAAAGAGTGTGCTTGTTGATATACTATGCTATCTTGTGTAGCTAGTTAGTTGTGTTACCCACCTATGCAGTCAAGGCAGTTAAACATCCAGATATCAGTAGTTAAAAGCAATGTTATGCTTGGAAGCACTGATGTATATTCACTGTTCTAGTTTACCTCCTGATACTGTTGGTTATAGAAGCTGTTGGAGACAATTTGCAACTACTGTGCTCATACTTGATGGGTGGCCCTAGTCATGGCCCTTCACTGGATTTGTGGAACAGTATGTTCATCTTCAGTGAATTCAGCACTAGATCTTCCAGTGCCTGCTACAGAGGGGAGCCACCAGGGGATCACTTCTGGGAAGGGTACTCTAGGATATGGTCAAGGAGACAGGATAGGAGCCCAGTGCAAATTTGGTCACTGTATGATCTTCCATCTGGAGGGCATGGAAAAAAAAGAATGGAGGAAAGAAAAATAGAGAAGGGCAGATGTAGGAAGGTGATGAAGGAGAACATAAGTTGGGAAGCAGAGCACCTTTTCTTGATAAAAAAGATCGGTTGGTGGCACTAGGTGGTGGCTGGCTTCTGTGTCCTGTCCTATTCCTTGTGACTCTCTAGCTGCATCATTTACATCCCACTCCACAGTGTGTGGTTTCAGTTTACCTTGGAGAGTTTCCTTCTGTGAAGCTCCTGCTTTTGGTCTGCTCATAGAACTATGGGACATCTTGTATATGGTGGAAAAACTTTACTGAAGAAAAAGGTTTTGTAGCATGCTCGAAAGACTGTTATTCTCTGGATTTATATAATAGCTTTTTGGACGTTCATTCCATAGCTGGATACTGAGGCATAGCTCCGTGACTCTCTGGTTAGATCTGCATTTCTCAAGCCTGATGTAAACTCCTCTAATATATGTCAGGCTTCTGCTCTTCCCTCACATCCCTGCAACAGTGAGAAGTGCTAGAATAGGAAGTGGCTGCAATGGCTTTACAAATATTGGGGAAATACAGGATTTTTCTGTTCCTTTTGCCCTGCAGAAACAGGGCAAAGAGAGTGGAGTCAGGGCACAGAATCCCTCCTCGCCTACAGACAACCCCCGAACCTTAAACAGATACTCACCAGCAACTACAGACCGAACAACAGAAACATTAAAGCAGGCACATATCCCTGCAACAAACCAGGCTGCCAACTCTGTCCAGATATCTGCACAAAAGATGCCATCATAGGACCTCATAGAGCCAGCTACTCCATCAAAGGGTCCTTCACCTGCTCACCCACTAATGTCATTTATGCCATCATGTGCCAGAAATGCCCCCAAGTCCTATATATTAGACAAACAGGACAATCCCTATGCAGAAGAATAAATGCACACAAAACTGACATCAGAAATCACAACATTAAAAAAAAAAACACAGTTGCAGAGTGCTTCCATCTTCCTAGTCACTCCATTGATGATTTGTTAATGACGGTCATCAAGAAAATCAATGGGACATCAAGACTTCAAAGAGAAACAGACAAAATCGAACTAATATGAAAATTAAATTGTGTGAAAGCAGGGCTGAATCATGACTATGGATTCTTTTCACATTATAACAGGTAATTTGACTTCAACCTCCCTCTGTGTGCTGTTTCCTAGAGTTTGAATCCTCACAAATGCTCTGATTTGCTGTTGCAGTATGACCTGATCCCATGTCTTACACGCCCCTGCATTTATTTTCATCCAATTCTGTAAATTCTCCCTCTTTAAAGCATCTGATGGAGTGGGATATTCTCCCACGAAAGCTCATGCGATAAATCTGTTAGTCTTTAAGTGCCACAAGACTCCTTGCATTTTTTGCTTTACTAGACTAACACAGCTGCCCCTTTGGAACTTGGCTAGAATCTGGCCTGTATTTTCTAATCCAGCTGAGTCTTGATCTGCTAATGGCTTTGAAAATCACAGCCAAGGGTTTGAACTGGAAGTGAGAATGGATTGAGAGCCAATGGGAGGAGTGACCTATGCATTGTTTTCACATAATGTGAGCAATAGGAACAAATACCTTGAAAATATCAGAACCAGGTGCCACAGATCACCTGATATGCAGCTTGTTTGAAAGTATGTAAACGTTTCTTTGTATGTCATTACAACAGAGACATAGAAAGGAATGAAATAAGACATCCAAGAATTCCCTGCCTGCTGGATATCATATTGGCTGATTTATGCCATGAAGGTTTTTTTATGCAGAATAGCTATTCCAGTTCCATCATATCACATAGGTCCTGATCCAAACCTCATAACTGAAGTTAATGGAGAGACACTGATTTCAGTGATCTTTAGATCAGGACACTAATCAATAATGTGTACCGAAAGAGCCAGCTGGAATACAGTCACAGTTTTAGGATTGGTCCAGTTCAAAGCAGCCCTCAGACCTGCATAATGTGCTCTTAGCTGTTGGTTGCAGCTGTGTCAGCCTTTCTGCTTTCGGGGAGTATTTCTGTGGGCAGCAGTTACAAGGACAAATAGGATCAGTTCACAGATTTAGATACAGAATTCTTCCTCACACTACATGTCATTGAAGCATATGTTAACATTTTACATCATTTGTATGTAGTCTCTGTACTTTCTGCAAATACTTTTAGCAAAAGACACTAATGCTCTAAAATAAAACATATTTCTATTTAAAGGGATACCACTGATTTAGTTTAAGACTAATTGCTAAATGCTTTTTTAAGTAGTTACACAAATCTAGCTGCAGAGCAGCAATAGTTACTCCATAGTTAGGATTAAAGTCAGTTTCTCATTATAAGCCTAATTTTTCAATTCTCTCACTTCCCATACACTTGTAACTTCATCCAGAGAAATGACTTATTGCTGATATTTTGCACATTGTGTCTTATTCCATAGTAGAGTCTTTCTGAAAAACCTGCTAAAAATCAGACAAAGACTTTTAAATTTAGGGTATATTAAAATTTAGCTGTCAATCCTTTGAACTATTTTCTAACACTTCTTGGACTCATGTCATGGTAGCTCTGAAGTGGAATGCTACTTGACCAAAAATTCCAGATATGTGTTGTTGGTCTTGCATTGCCTTGTATATCTCTGGGGGATATTATGCTTAATTCGTTAAGAGTGTCAAGTTGTTTGAGACCCTTGGATTAAAGATGCATATTGAAATTCAAGGTATTGTTATAAATGAGCAGAAGGGAGTGAAAATATTTTGTGCATGTATGCTATTATGAATGACAAGTCCAAAAATAGGATTTCTCCTCAAACCTTCCATTAGGGCCTGATCCCAAGTCCTCTGAAGTCAAAGGAGTCTTTCCACTGGTTACATGGGTTTTGGGTCAAGATCATAGTTTGTAGCAAGCAAAACCAGGCATTAAACATTGTTTAAAGTTAAAGGGAATCTTGGGCATAAAAGCTGGGGAGGAATTTCAGAGGGACCTAAAAATGTTAGGGGACTGAGGAAGTTGATCACAGATAAGATTCACTGTTGACAAATGCACATTGGAAGGAATAATTTGCATTATTTATACACTTTACTCTAATATATACTCATATATAAGTAGAGGTATTTGTATTATCATGGTGCAAAGGAGCCCTAGTGATGGAGCGGGAGAACATTGTGCTTGGTGCTATACAAACATAGAACAAAAAGATGGGCCCCTGTCCCAGACAGTGTACAATCTTACCACAAGATGAGATGAGAAATGAATAGACAGATGGGGGAGGGAACACCGAGAAATTATTGATCATTATTAATCAGCATGTTAGGCAGTGGCCTCAGCATGCTGAGGAATATATGTATTACTGGGATGACATATTCTTGGAGGTCAAAATTGCCATTTGAGATAGAAAAGATGACACCAAAATCAAATGGCAATAAGGTGCTCCTCTGATCAACACACTTTGCCACTTCAATTATCCAATTTGAATGCTGCTATTTTTTCAAAACTGTTCCCTGTATTTTTCAGAAACAAAGAGAAACATTTCCCGCAAATGCACTTAGGGTGAGTTAATTTGCAGTGTCTCTGCCTTCTTCCTTTACTTATGCTTTACAAAAGCTTTTCAGTAATAAGTTTTATTATTTTTTAAAATTTAAATGAGAAAACAAATGGGTAGAATATCCAGCCTCTCACTCATCCTTCTTGGATCTCACTCCCTCGAACACAGGATTGACCAAAGATTAAGAGGGAAAATTATTCACAGCACACTGCTGGCCAACTTAAACCACCATCTTCAATCTTGCAGCTCCTGAGTGATCTAGAAAGCTGGGAATACATGAATTACTGGATAATACCTTGTTAGAGCAGATTAACATGTTATGTCTTTACTGTGCTATTTAGCTGTTTCATAATTAGATTTCCTTCCCTAGAGTAAATACTTCGAAACAATTTTGGTCAGCTTTAGGTTCAGTGCTCCTTTGAAAAGGAAAAAGGAGGATCCGGGGAATTATAGACCAGTCAGCCTCACCTCAATCCCTGGAAAAATTATGGAGCAGATTCTCAAAGAATCCATCCTCAAACACTTAGAGGAAAATAAAGTGATCAGGAACAGTCAGCATGGATTTACCAAGGGTAAATCATGCCTGACCAATCTCATCTCCTTCTATGATCAGATGACTGGTTTTCTGGATGCAGGAAGAACCGTTTATGTGATATACCTTGATTTTAGCAAGGCTTTTGATACAGTTTCCCACAGCATTCTCATTGGCAAATTAAGGAAGTATGGGTTGGATAGGTGGACTATAAGGTGGATAGAAAACTGGCTAGATCAACGGTTTCAGTGTGTAGGAATCAATGGTTTCATGTCTAGCTGGCAGCCAGTAACGAGTGATGTGCCCCAGGGGTCGGTCCTGGGGCCGGTTCTGTTCAACATTTTCATCAGTGATCTGGATGATGGAATAGACTGCATTCTCAGTAAGTTTGCGGATGACACCAAGCTGGGGGGACCAGCAGACACGTTGGAGGGCAAGGACAGGATTCAGGGAGACCTAGACAAATTGGAACAGTGGGCCAATAGAAATCTTATGAGCTTCAATAAGGACAAGTGTAAAATCCTGCATGTGGGACGAAAAACACCATGCACTGCTACGGACTGGGAAACATTCAGCTAAGTAGCAGCAGTGTAGAAAAGGACCTGGGGGTCATGGTGGATGGGAAGCTAGATATGAGTCAGCAGTGTGCTCTTGCTGCCAAAAAGGCCAATGGCATACTGGGCTGCATTAAAAGAAGTAATACCAGCAGATCAAGGGATGTGATCATTCCCCTCTATTCTGCACTGGTGAGGCCACATCTAGAATACAGTGTTCAGTTTTGGGCTCCCCACTACAAAAAGGACAGGGACATGCTAGAGAGAGTTCAGAGGAGGGCAACCAAAATGATTAAAGGGCTGGAGCACAAGCCCTATGAGGAAAGACTGAAAGCATTAGGCTTATTTAGTCTGCAGAAGTGAAGATTGAGGGGGGGTTTGATAGCAACCTTCAACTACTTGAAGGGATGCTCTAAGGAAGATGGAGCTCGACTGTTCTCGGTAATAACAGAGGACAGAACGAGGAGCAATGGTCTCAAGTTGCTGTTAGGGAGGTCGAGGCTGGATATTAGAAAAAACTTTTTTACTAGGAGAGTGGTGAAGCCTTGGAATGAGCTGTCTAGGGAGGTGGTGGAGTCTCCATCTTTGGAGGTGTTTAAGGCCCGGCTGGACAAAACCATGACTGGGATGGTTTAGTGGGAGTGGTCCTGCCTCTGGCAGGGGGTTGGACTAGATGACCTATGAGGTCCCTTCCAACCCTAGGATTCTATGATTCTATGAGATGTTTCTATGCTAAGAAATCAATCATCTGCTGAAAAAAGAGCTGTCAGGAAGGGTCTCCCTTCAGTCAGTGCTGCAACCAGTTTACTTGTGACTGTAAAACTGGCACAGGAAGCATCAAATATTTGAGATGACTGTTTCTGTAACACAGAGGAAAATGACAAACAGCTTATCACATGCAACTCTAGTTCAAGAGGATGTACTGCTGAATTCAAGGAGAAAGCCTAAGTTGTTAAATGTCAAAGTACTTCTGTGTTAAAATCATCAAAATAACTTCAAGTAAAGGGAGGGAAATGTTTCTAACTTAAAGTGTTTACAGATTATTAAAGAAAATTACCAGAGACCAGGCTTACTGTTTTTATTATTTTTTATTTAATTTAATTTTTAGTTGTATTGTCCTATGACCTGCATACGTTTCCTGGGATCTACTAATGTTGCAGTATGGAATGTGTCAGTGGTTCTGTCTGTGTCTCCTGGAGAATTACACATCCTGCTTCCATTGATGAAAGGACAGTACGCTTGCTGACTTTAAAAGAAAGTCAGTTTGTTCTCATTATCACCCCATCACAATGATGAAATGTTGTCTTATCTTATGTTAGTTTCTTTCTGGTAGTTCACAGAAGTGGTTTTCAAACCAGGGGCCAGGACCCAGTACTGGATTGCAGACTCTCAAGTACTTGGTCGAAAACCCCCCTTCTGTTGCCTCAGAAAGGCTCGATTGCATTGCTCAAAGATGTAACTGTTTATGGGTGTGATTTTTTTCAACTGGGTCCTGAGGAAAAAAAGTTTGAAAACCACTGGTTTACAGTTCATTTGACTTTCAGTTCTTGCCTGTCTTTCATTTCCATTGCACCATTGTGCAAAGCAAGCCATTCGTCCTGCTGTTTTTCCTTTTGCTCTGTTCGGTCTTTGTTTTACTACTTGCCGTTCCTGTAACATAGTTGTTGGTGTCATTTTGCTTATTCTTAAAGGGTAAGAACCATAAAGCTGAGCAGTTCTACTGTCTTCTTCAAAGCATCTGACGAAGTGGGATTTTCTACCACAAAAGCTCGCGCAAAAAATAAATTTGTTAGTCTTTAAGTGCCACAGGACTCCTTGTTTGTTTCGCGGAGCTAGACTAACATGGCTATCCTTTCGGATCTTGTTTTGCCAAGGGGCACTGAAGCATGTCTATTAGTATTTTTAATACAATATTGTAAAATTGGTTGTATAGATATAGATGTTTCTTATTGATTTGAATTATTTGAGGTGCTGTGACAGTGCCTTTTACCCTGAAATATTAATTTCAGAGTAGCTAGCTAGCTAGATCACTTCACCCACTACTAAAAACAGTGACTGTACTCCCTGAATGTGATATCATTTGTGCCATAGCAATACTACACACAGAGCTGCCCAAATGAGATTAAAAACTAATGATGCTACAGATGTGTCAGTGTCTAAGTCTCCTGTACTTTTCCCACTGCCAGTTCTGTACCTTTCTCACCCGCCTTTCCTTTCCTCCTAATTTATTTTGTTTCCTTTATAACCTCCTCTCTTTCTCCCATGTGATTTCCCCCTAAAGTTGCTATGCAATACTTGAGGCTGATTATGCCATCAGTTACACATGGACATCTTACATTAAAGTAAATAAGAATTCTGTGGCCACACTGATGGGGCCCCTTGTTTTTTTTTTTTTTTTAAACAATTAAAGGAACAGTCTACTCAGCCCAACTACAATCCGCTACACAAACAGTGGCTAAGCGAGCAAATGAAGATAAACATTTCCAACAGACACTTCAGAGGCAGTTATGAAGAATGTAAGTGCCTAAATCAGAATTTGGGAAACCTTTATGCTCATTAGGTGATTTTTTTTTAGAAAGTCTCTGATATGCAGTGCAGGTAATGGACAATGTTTGATCATACTTTACAGAGGATCACAGGTTGTGTTTCTTGAATGCTCAAAACTCATGTCTATAGGAATTTCAGTATGCAAGGAATGCAGAATCAAGGCCAGAATTATTTGTAAACATGGAATGGATATGATTTTCATAACAGGTCACAGGAGATTTATGAATCTAGCAATGGAAATAGTTACCACAGAAATTAACGTTAAAAATAATTATGGCCTCCTATAAAAATTGTAATGCAACATCCTTGTTTGGATGTGTTGTTATATTACTTACTACACATCTGGCCAACATCCTATGCACTTAGCAGGGCAGTCGTGAGGCTAATGGTCTAAAATGGAACTTTATTCTGTAAATACTGTATGTTATATATTGAAATAATTTTTAGACGATTTAGAAATAAAACATGTTAAATTTACTAGTTTCTAATGCAATGATCCCCTACTGGTATGTTTCAGTACAAAAAAATAACCCAGCATGGGGTACTCCATTATTAGCATAAGTATTTAAAAGGATAAAATTGACTGAGATACACTTACCCAGTGTGAGAGAGAATGTGAGTGAGGTTATCATTTTTATGGGCCAACTTTTGTTGGTGAGAGAGACCCAGTAAGAACAGGGGCTGCTTTACAGTATAAAGGCAGTAGGTACTATCTCTTTGGCATGAAATAGTGGGAATTTCTAAATTCTCAGGTGAAGACAAAAAATATAGTCACACATTTTCACTTGTATGATATTCTAGGGCCCAACACCCAAGTCCTTACTCTGGCTTTACTCAGTCCTTCACTCAGGGCAAAACTCTCATAGATGTCATCAGCAAGTATTGAGCTGGGAGTTCAGAATTTTGCAATCTCCTAATGGAAAGATTTTCTGACTTTTTTGTTTTACCCTGAACTGTCTCTGGATTTGGAATGCATTCATGGCTTGGAAGCAGCTCTGATCAGTACCTTTTCCTTTGGAACACTTGTTTTAAGTACATTTGAAATCTGATCATGGACAGATTTTTAGTTTGTGCACATTTAGAGACCTCATCACTTTTCATATAAAATAAGAAGTTATGAGTTATCAGAATTACATTGTGGCAGTAAAGTATAATAGTGAACATTCTGAAACAAATGACAAAATGGCTCAAAGAAAGTGTGACACCCAATAAAAAAACCCATTCACACTGCTAATAAAACCAGATAGAAATAAAAATGAGCAAACTGACTCAGAACGTTTCCCTACAGAGAAGGCTACTAATGTTATTTCCTTTATGTAAGGTGACATTGATAACTGTGTCACAAATCAAACAGCCTGTATAACACTTTTATGGGATTCCAAACATATACCCAGAGGCAGAAACTATTTTTTAATGGTTTCATTGAGCAGATAAGACAAAGACACAGTGGCTATGTCTACTCAGTAACTTTTATTTCGAAAGAACCCCTTTAGAAATAACCCATTTCAAAACAAAATCCTTATTTCAGAATAAGTTAATTTGAATTAACATTTTGTTAATCCGAATTAAGGGAATCCCTTCAAATCGAAATAGCATGCCCTGTGTGTGGACATGCCATTTCGATTCCAGGTGAGGGGCAGCATGGGAGGTGTGGCAACATGGCCGGCTCACCGGACCATGTTGCTGGCCATGTTGCCAGCCAGGTAGCCAGCCAATCATGTACGAACAGAACAGACAGCCCCTCCCTATCCACTGTGACCCCCCAAGCGCTTGCAAGAGACATGGCTACGGCTGCCGTCTGGCACCTGTACCATCCTCAAGCACCTGGCAGCCCTGCTGGTAGCCTGCAGGGTGCCACCCTGCTGTGGGATACACTTTCCCTGAGCTTGATGAGCCCAGAGCTGAGCTCCGGACCATTATCTCAGTGGCCCTCACAGCACTGTGGAAGAACCCCGTGGCTGAGGCATGACAGTGTTGAGACACAGATAGCTCACTATGCTTATGGGGGGGGGGGGGAATAAGTGTGCACTTGCCCTGCCCTACCTGAAGGCCTGGAAGAGGGCCAGTAGCAGCCCCTAACAGATAGGTATGCCAGAGGACCCTTGCTGTGCTTGCCTCCATGGTGCACAGACAGACCACATATTGGAATTTGGAGGCACAAGGATTGGATTGTACTGGCAAAGTGCTAAGGTCAGTTGACCTGGATAAAGAGCAACCTGTTCAGGCCATTCTGACTAGGCCAAAGGCCCCTGGCACAGATGACTATGAGTGGGGCAGGTCAAAGGAAGGGGCTGCAATTGGGGGACTTCTAGTGCAGAGGCCAGGCCCAGAACGTAATTCCCTATTTAGCAAGAGCTTATGCATTGGGACATGTGTACTCATGTCAGTAGACAAATATCGTACACTCCTCTCGGGGTCCTTGGGTACTTGCCTTCGGGCCCGCAGCTGGATAGAAATAAAGTGCCACGCCGCACTAGGTTGTGCTCCCCGCCTACTGACGATCCCTCCACCGTACCCATAGCTCCTCGCCCCCCATCTCGGCACCAGACACCAGCACAGACTGGTTGGAACGGATTGTCCAGGGAACCTGGAGCAGCAAACACTGAAGGAAGAACCCTCTGGATTAGCAGGGGGACTGTCACCCTCATCACAGAGCCCACCCCAGTCCTACACTGAAGGCATACGGTGAAGAGGGCACGCATCCCTGAGGACAAGAGCATGGCCATCACTCTCTGGAAGATGGCCACTCCGGGGTCCCACACGTCTGGTGCCCATCTCATCAGCATCAGGAGGTCCACCATCAGGGAACCGCCGCTGCAGCTCTCCTACGCCATCAGCCAGTCCTGCGGCCACGCCTCGTCAGCTTGGAGTGCTGAAGGACAGCATTGCCAGCCTCACTGCCCTGGGCTTTCCAATGTGTGGCGGGATTGTTGATGCCACCCACATTGCCATATGAGCCCCACCACACCGCCCGCCCCTCCCTTCTGCCCCAGCCAGCCACCATCCAACTCACCCACACCCTGAAACCAACCCAATAAAACACGCAAAAACTGTGGACATGGGTGAACTGTTTTTATTTACCAGGGGGTATGGGAAGGCAGGACTGGGGGCACAGGGATGTGGGGTGGGGGTTTCACACTGGGGGCACAGGGATGTGGGGTGGGGGTTTCAAACTGGGGGCACAGGGATGTTGGGTGGGGGTTTCAAACTGGGGGCACAGGGATGTGGGGTGAGGGTTTGGGGACAACTAGGGGAGCATTTTAGGTGGGAGCTGCCCCTGGGGCAGGGCCCACAGCACTCCAGCCTTCACCAAGGACACCCCGGGTCCGGGGGCGCCGGCAGCGAGGGGCAGCAGGGTCCCAGAGTGCTGCAGCAGGTGGAGTCCCAGGCTGGGGGGCGAGGTTTCCCCCAGGCTGCCGCAGCGTGCCCTGTATGCCCTCCAGGGCCGTCACCTGGCACTCCTGGGCCACTGCCTGGAGCTCCATAGCGGCAGCCTGGCGCTTCAGGGCCGCCATGAGGCGGTCATCAGCCCCAGTGGAGCGCTGCAGGTGCTGGATCAGGGCGTCCTGGCGCTGGGCCTGCTCAGTGCGCCAGGCCCTGGAGGACTCCTCTGCCTCCTGGCCGAGCTCCAGGAGCGCTGTGAGGACTTCAGTCCAGGTGGTGGGCCGGGCTCTCCTCCTCTGGTGTATGGCCACTGGTGGGGGTGGGCTCCCGGGCACTGGACGGCGGGTGGACTGATGAGCTGCAGGGGCAAAAGAGAGAACGGTTAGGTGTCACTCTACTAGCCCTGGGGCGTGCAGCCTGTGAGCTGCAAACACCCCTGCCCTGACAGCTAGCAGGATTTCAAGGCTGGGTGGGCACTGTACACTGCAATCAGGGGGCATGGGGCCTCGATGCCCATGGTAGGCAGTGAGCCGTTCCTGGGGGAAGTCTCCTGGGCCCATGTGACAGGCATGGTGGCTGCAGGCTCCCTGCTCTGCATGCTGCCAGGTCTGCCTATTGCCACCCTGTGTTGAAGGATTCCCCCCCTCCTGCTTGGGCATGGGACTCTGTCTCCCCATGCCTCCCTGCATCATGCCTGCACAGGAGAGCGAGCGCTCCCTCCCCCGAGCCTGAGCCCCACCGTCCTAGGGCCGTGCCCCCTCCGGACCCACGTCCTGCACTCCAGGGCCTCCCTGCCTTGTGGGGGGGGGGCACTTACCAACTGGGGCGTGCGATGTCCCTTTGGACTCTGTTCCCTCCTGCTCCTCTGCAGGCTCTGCCGGGATGCTGGGCTGGGGCTCCTCCTTGGGGATCAGCCCTGGGCGGGTGGCTGGTGCTTCGCTGACCGGGCGGCTGCCCTCGCCCACATCCAAGGGCTCTTCACCCTCTTCAGTGGGGCCCCCCTCCGCCTCCGTGGTGCTGCTCTGGGCCTCCCCACTGTCCTGCAGGCACCTACGGGGGGAGAGGCCACCGGGCTCAGCCCCCAGGAAGCGGTCCAGCTCTTGGAAATATGGGCAGCTGGTGGCAGCTGCTGCCCCATGGAGTGCCTGGGCATCCTGTGCCCGGCAGTAGTCTTGCCGGAGGCCCTTCACCTTTGAGCGCACCTGCTCCATGGTGCGCTCAAAGCCTTCCTCCGTCAGGGCTCGGGTGATGTCTCTGTAGACATCTACATTCCGGTGGCTGGCCCTGAACCTGTCCAGAATGTCCTCCTGTGCCCAAATGTGGAGGACGGCAAGGGTCTCCGTGGGGGACCACAAGGATCCCCTCCGCCGTCCCTGTGAAGGGGCTGCACCTGGTTCTGTTGCCATGGCCCACCTTCACAGGCTGGCAGCAGCAGAAGCCACGTGCTGGAGGAGCAATTCCTGGCCCAGGGCAACCTGGGAGGAAGGTCACCCTCCAAACCGCTTTCGAAACAACGGGTTGTGTGGACAAGTTGTTTCAAAACGGCCGTTTCGAAACAACGTGTCCACACAACCTGTTCTTTTGAAACAACGGTGTTTCAAAACAAGGAATCGAAACGGCTGTTTCGAAAGAATGGCCATTTCATGGGTTGGCTGGGTTTTACTTTTTTGAAATAACGATTCCCCTCATTTCGAAATAGTGATACGTCGTGTAGACCTGATTGTTTTATTTTGAAATAACGAGTGTTATTTCGAAAAAAAAGTGTCGTGGAGACATAGCCAGTAAGCAAAAGGAAGTGTCTGGTGTCATAATAACAGGCCCTGTAGAGTGTTAGAGCAACATAACCACTGAAGCATTCTTTGTTGGGATTTGGAAGAACTCTAATGATCTCTTCAGAGTGTTAATGTCTAACCCAATGCCAGATCTTGGAATTTACAAGAAAAGTTCTGCCTTGGAACCTAAAAGATAACTCTCAATTAAGGATTGTGTGCAGTGGTTGTGTTAGGGGTCTGCAACCCATGCAATCACAGGTGGCCCTGAGAGGGGTCCCCTGAAAGTCAGATGCAAACCGTTGCATGTCCATTGCTCCACCCTGCTCAGTGCCACTTTGAGCTCAAAATGGAGTCCACACAGTGTGATCTCATACACATTGTTCATTGAGGTCACCAGCTAGGGGCGTGCAGGGGAAGCTCCCACAAGGCAAAAACTGGCCATGTGTAGAATTAAGTCCCACTATATACTTTTACTAAAATGAATCATAGAAAAACAAAGTTGTAACCTTATTAACTTTTATATGTACACGTAATAAGGTCATCACATTAAGAGGAGGAAGCAAAAACAGGTTTAAAAATAGTGGGAGAAAGCAGTGGAAGGAATATGAGTAAAAAAGCATATAATTTAGTGCCAAAACTGGAGTTATTCAGGTGTGTTTTAAAAATCAAATAAATCTGTTAGTCAAGTGAGGGAAAGTTTTAGAGCACAACCTATATTCTGTGCAGGTCTTTTTGATACAATTGTCTTTCAGCTTTCAATGAGCATCCATCCAAGTTAGATTAATTTTAGTTGTGGATTTTTCTTACATGAGCCGGTGAATAACCAAAACGTAAGTCTGGTAGGAAAACATTTAGTTTTTTCCAGGATCAATGTTGAATCTTCTTAGAAACAAACAAACAAAAAAAAACCCCCTGAACATTTTGACTGAAGATGTACAGCTGAAATGTGAAAATTTTGGGTTTGCAAATGCCACTATGGTTCCTCACACCCCCATTTTCCTCTATGGGCAGAGAATTGTGACCATAGTATGTAGCTCATGAAACATCAGGATTGCTATGCTTGCTGAGCATTTCTCCCCCCCCGCCCAACCAGTCTTCCAGTGTTTGAAAGTTTAAAGAAAAATAAAAAATTTTCATAGATGCATTTAGAAAAGTTATATTTTATTGAAAATCTGTTTTTTTTACCATGAAAACATCCAGTTCTGATGGAAATTTTTTGACCAGTCATAGGTTTTAGCTTCTGTAGGTTAAATTGTGGTCCTATTGAAATCAACAGCAAAACTCTCATTGATGTTAGTGTGATCAGGATTTTACCTTACATTATTATTATTTTATTGTTTGTGTTACTGTAATGCATACAAGCCATAGCCATGAACTGGGACCATTGTGCTAAGTTCTATATGTTTTGAAGTATGTCCTTTGTGCACAGAAAGGTGTGCACGAGGGAAAGGTGTGTATGAAGTTAATGGAATTTTTTCCCCTTGCATTTTGCTGAATTGCACTCATTGTCTAATGCAGGTTACTTCCATTTTGGGAGGTGTTACATGGTTTACACATCTTCCCCTGCTGGGCATGGGCCAATAATGTAACTATCAGGTCCTTTGCATGTGTAGCACCAAATAACACATTTTTCTTTAACTTTTTTAATACTTAAACTTTTCTTTGGAACTGATTTTTAGACATCTATTATACTTTGTTAGTGTACCATCTATTTCTATCTCTCTATACTATAATTACAAACATGTCAGAGAAACTGGCCACAATAAGACAGCATCCAGATCCAGTTAGAATGTGGTTCCATTTTGTAATGTAAATGGGATCTTAGCAGTGTTCCCAAACTGTCATAAAGTTTTGGATCTTTCCTAGGATACACACCCTCTTTGTTTCACCTTCTTCTGAGTGAGCGAAGGAGGGTGGAAGGAACACGTGAAGAGTACAGAATCAAAGACTTCGTTACTAAGCCTCAGACACAGTGATAACTGCTGAATTGTAATGCAAACTGCTCTACTTTAATTAATATAAGGAATATGGAAGCAATATGTATTCTGAATGATGTGCTAATGAGCATTGATATTCAGAGAAGTCAAGAAGAACAGCTTAATCCATGCATATCTGTGTTCATATAAGATCAATGTGTGTTTGATCTTTTACTGTAAATATGCACCAAAACTCAGCTGGCTGAGAAAAGGCATTAGGATATCTTATTTCTAGGAATTCGATTTCCTTGTAGAATCAGTTGTAGAGTGCCACATGAGACTAACAATTTCTACCGAAATAGATTTTGAAGTCTACACATCACTATACAGGTTGTATGTAATGACATGTCCCACATTATCCTTATCATGTAAGGCAGGCTTAGAAGCTGTGCCTAACACCTTTGGGGGGGAGGGGGCAACTAATCTGCAGGGGTTTAGTATTTGCATGAGCACAAAGAATATATTAGCATAAATACACTATGGGTGCAGCGCAATATGGGTAATGGTATTTGGAGTTGATCTGATCACTAATCTGTCAATATCTGTAATTCTACTAAAGGGAAATATAAAATACTGTCTTTGGTGATATGCTACTCTCTGATTGTTCCAAATCTGTTTGGGTTAGTTAAAGGGTAACAGCTACCCTTAGCTAAAAAGAGACTTGAAAGAGAGGCCTGTGCCTGTTTCAGCCTGGAAAAGGAAGACAAGGGTGGGGTTTGTATAGCTACTTTTAGAGTTATGTTTGAGGCATTTGTCTCATCCCCTAGTTCTACTGTCAAATGATAAATGTGGCTGGGCTTCTTTTGAGGCTTTTCTGTGTTATTTTAATGAAAGTAGCTGTTTGCAGCTTCTTGAGGTTTAAAAGCTGAAATCACTGAGAGAGGCAAATTCTCTCTCTGAGCTAAAATCACTAGAAAGAGAAAACTCTCTCTATGGCTGTGTTCACATAGCACTCATTTTGAAACAACAGAGGTTGTTTTGAAATAAGAAATACCCTGTTCACATGATGCATAGTTGTTTTGAAACAATGGTGTTGTTTTGAAACAACTTAAACCCCATGTGGGGATGAAACAATGTTGTTTTGAAATGATTGTTCTGAAACAATGCTGTCTGAACATGTTGTTTTGAAACAAGTGACTTGTTTTGAAATAACTGTTGCCTGAAACTGCTATTTGGCTTTGAGCTTTTTTCTTTAATTTGAATTAACAAACTGTTAATTGCAATTGTTTTGATGTAGCTGAGAACAGAATTTGATCCATTATACCTAAACTGTAGATTAAAATCCAAACATTTATTTTTCATTGATTTTTTTTCTGGCTTTCTCAAAGCCTCAGAAGAAACTTATTCTGTTTTCCAGTCCTGAGTTGCCCTACCCTCATCACTGCTTGTGTAAGTTGATCTCTGGACACAAGAAATTACAGGGTCTCTTTTGATCTAGAATTCAAAGTCAGGGAAACTTTATCAAGATATATAAGAGTTCTGTTCCATTTAATTCTGGGAATGGGGTAAATGCTACACAGCTTTTAGTCAATATTCTACTATTTTCCTGATTATCTAATTAGATCATGTAACCATTTCAAAATAATACATTTCAAAATCCTTGAATGTAAATTCATGGTCCAATCAAACAGGCTACAAATTGGACATTAGGGGAATGTTATAATTTTTCTTCTTTTTTGAATACGGAGTAAGCATTGCATTTGTAGTTACTCTAAGAGAGGAGCCAGAAAAATGGTGAGATGATATAGGCTATGGTAATGGGTAAAGGAATGCATCATGTACCCCAAACTTCAATTTGAGAGGTGATACTAAGTCCCTTTGAAAAGCAAGACCTCATATCCTTGTATAACTCTGATGAATAATAATGTGAAAATGCCAAGAAACAAATAATTTCTGCCTTTATAAAATAGTCACAACCCCTATAAAAAGCTACTTAGGGTTTTAAATATTCTAGCTATTCAAAATCAACATGAATGAAAAACTATGGAACGCCAGTGTAACATCACCCACTGATAAAGAGCTGGATAAGTTGATTTTGGAATTTTTGAAGTGAAGGTTAGGGAATAGACTTTCACCACAAAATTGAAATTTAAATAATTTCAGGGCTGTATGCTCATGCAAATAATGCTATTTCTTCACTAATTGTGCCTTATTATATTAAGCATAAAAACAACTATTCTGAGGCTAATGGAAATGTCACCTGACCCCAAAAATAATGTACAATAATTTATAGTGTGGAAGACAAGGTTATATGTTCCTTAACTTGAAAGTTAAGGTCAAATTGAGACAGCATCTATAAAATGTACTTTTCAGTTCCCATGTTAATAAGCAAACACACAACGTCATACACTTCAAGGAATTAAACATGAATGATTCTCTGTTTCCTACAACCATGAGAAAAATCTGGGCAAGGCTGAAAAGTTATGCCCCAGGGACAACACTGGAACCAGGGCCTTTTATGCTGTGTCTCTGTACACAATGCCCTCTGAAGCTTGCTGGTTCTCACTGCAGTGTCAATGAGCCTGTAGTAAATACTAGAGATGAAAGCCTTGAATGAACATGCTTGAACTTGGCTTGAAAGGAGTTTAAAGTTAGATCTGAAGCTCATTAACTGAGTTTACCTCTAATTCAAATTGATGCTGAATCATGTCACATTGTGTTTTATTTCAATTCAAATGATCAGTTCACTCCCTGAGAATGGCTACCTCTTTCACAAGGAGGAGTTTAGTACTTCACATTCAAGGCACTGAATGGCTTTTTAAAAGCAATAATGAATGTTTAGATCTTTTCCCCTGAGAGGTCTCTGTTTACATTAGTAGCTTCACATCTTGAATATTTGTTTGTTTATTCATATGTATAGGTCATTTTTGTAAAAATACTCTGAAGGCCTAAAAGTCCTCTTTTCTGTGTGGGTGTACATTGGGTCAGTACCCAAATGCAAAAAGGAAGAGCTGAAAAAGAGAATCCAGTAGCTTTATCTACTGGGAACAAATAAATTGGAAGAAAAATCCCTGAGACGAGTGGAAGAAGGAAAAAAGAAAGCTGGAGAGAAGTCATAAAGAGCTAAAATATTGACATTCTCTCAAGAGGTCATGAGAGATATGGAAAGAATGGAACTAGTGATGGAAATAAGCTGCAAAGACAAACTTTCCAAAAGATGAAATCTTCAAAAAGCAGTAGGCAAGTAGGCAGGGGTCCTGTGAGAATTCACAAAATTAACCCTGCTGCTAAAATACAGGGGCCAGACTTGCTCTCAGTCACACCCATTCAAATCCATTTTCTTTCACAGAGTTGCAGTCATGCATCACAGACCAAACTCTACGCCAAGCATCTATCAGAGGAAGGAAAAAACTAACTGACTATATAAATTAAATTAATCTTTAGATTATTATACCACAGATCATGCTAGTCCTTACCTATGAGAGCAAGACATACAGGTTTTAATACACTATGGTGATAGGGGCCATATAAATAGTGTAAGAGCAGGCATTGACTATTCAGAAAGGGCTTTGTTGAGCTCAAACAACCCCAAGATGTAATCTCTTTGCACTGAATCGTTAAATATTTATTTCTGAATGTAAGGTTAGAATGTTTCTGTTTGCAAAGCCTATTGTTTCTATCAGCTTTGGAAATATTATTTACAGGTGATATTCTGGCGAAACAGACTGACAGAGGGGCATTCTAAAACATATACATACAGTACTTACAATGTGGATTAGTGTAGGTTTTAAACAAGTCTTCATCCACCTTTCTGGGGTAGATAATGCACAATGCTTCCTGGAGCTCCTACTGAAGTGCTACGAATCCATGGTGCAGCATGGACTAATGCTCTAAAAGAGCCCTAAGTGGCTTGTAAAAGGTCCCAGACTCAGTTAGTGTCACAAGCTGAGGTTCCAGATCTCAAGAATCTGAGTCCTTCACTCTAACTAAGTACTTGTCGGACTTCTGTCACTGGCAGAGATGTAAGAGGCACACAGAGCAGAATCAGAGAGCAGAACTGGAGGCATGGTCATGAGGCAAGCCAATGGTTAGAGCTGGAAGCTAGAACAGAACCAAAGGGCAGAAGCACGAGTCACTGTTGGGGGAGAAGCAGTGGTCAGAGCCAGGAGTTAGGTCTCAGAAATTCACAGGGATTCAGTCTATAGTGAAGCTGGCAAAGGAAAGAGCCCAAGGGACGCAAGCAAGTCTAGGACCACTAAAAGCAGGAAGCATTTAAGTACCCACTGTTTTGCTCTTTCCCCAAGGCTTAAGTGGTGATCTGTTGGCTCTTCTAACCAACCATGGAGCTCACTTATTTAGTGAGGGTTTATTGGGCCCCATTGAGTTTATTGGGTTGGTAGGAAACCAGGCTCAGCCACAGCTAAATTCCTAGCAATTTTATGCTGTCTACTGGAAAAGCAAATAAATGACAAAGCCTGGGCCAAATTCTGCTTTCATTTGCACTAGTTTAATATAGTTAAATTGTTTTGGATGTCCCCTCTTGTAACTGCTAGTAAAAGTTAGTCCCATTGATATATTGTAATGAAAAAGCTTATGTAAAATGGTATAGATTCACAATAACTACTACTTCAAGGAATACAGGCAAATAGACAGGTTTTGCATAGTAAGTTAATGCTTGCCCTCACATAGAAAGTGCAACAGAGTGAGTTCTGGTTGATTAAGATACAGTAAATACAAGGATGACATGTCATTAGAATGATTGGCTGCTCTAAATATATATGTGCTTTCTCATTTCTGGTATGATCCACAGAAGCAACACATTGTGCTCAACTGACCTTGGAACATAAAAATTATTAAGGCTAAGTTTTTTCTTTCTTTCTTTCTTTCTTTCTTTCTTTCTTTCCTTTCAGGCTATAAAAATATTTAGCTGTTAGGCACTTAGGTTACAGTCCTGCAAGCTGGTCAATGAAGGTGGGCCAATAGAATGGGGGTCCATCCATGTGAGGGGACTTAATTTTTGTTTGGTATTTATTTTGAATCAACATTATTTGTCAATGGAATTATTAGTTCTGAGAATTAAGCCTTCATGTTTGAATCTTTTACATTATTACAGATTACAAAGAATTAACAACACTTGCAAACAGTACTGTTTCCATGAGAAAATATATCTTTTTTCTCCCTCTTCTCATATTTCATCTTTTAGCTTGTTTTTCATTTGCAAAATGCATTTTCTTGGGCACAGGCATGAATATTAATATTTCAGAAAGGTTACTATAGTATTCTCCATGAAACAAGTGGGTTGAAGGTAGCAGGCAGTAAACATTTTTCTTAAGGGGTTTCTCCAGCAGGATAGCCATGTATACATTTCACAGATGGAAGTATATCAAAATGAAAGCTTTATTTTGCAATTGTTGATCTCTTATTCACCAAACAATACTTAATGTCAGTGTCCACTTTTCTGCATGCTTCCAGCAAGAGTTATGGCAAAAGTCTGCATAGAGTTTCAGTCACATCACCATAACCATGGGAAATCCTAAAAGGATATAGCTTCCTTGCAGATTTAATATCACCCAGATCAATCTTAAGCTAGGTTCTTGGTATGACTGGATATTTATTTGATTTCCACCATTGGCAATTGTATCAGGCCATAGAAGTTTTTGGTGATCACATGATTGCCAGCCAGGGGTTAAAGTACGCTGGCATGCCCACGAATCTGATGAGCCAGAGTCCCGGGGCCCGGATTCTAGAATCTAGAAGAATTGGGCCCACACATGCATGAAGGGGGCCTGGACAATACATGAAGAGGGCCCAGAGATTAAGAAGGCTCCAGTGGCCCTCAAATTATACTTTAACCACTGTTGCCAGACATCTAGCAGCATTTCTTGGTAAACACACTTTGTAATTAATTGGTCTTCCATCTGAATAACATGTCTGTACCACAAAAGTCAAAACCAAACAATTGTCGAGGGCAGGTTCAGCTATAAATATTCTCATTGCTCGCCTTATCCTGCAATGTAATATGGAGTAATTGATGAAGGTGAAGAGAATCAAAAATGTCAATCCACCTCTCTTCAGCCTTCATCAATGCTCACATTTCATTGCTTTAAAGAGCTGGTTTAAGTGTAGTTCTGTGGTTCCACAGTTTCATAGCAAGCTTGACCATGGTGTCCTCACAGAATCTGGCGAAGGGCCTAAAACATGGGAGCAGCTGCTGTTACATAAATGCCTACAGCTGCTGAGCATCTTCCAGCATTGACTATAACACTTCAAGTATTTGACATAATGTGTCTGAATGTGGCTTTTGAGTGAGATCTTGCAGACACTCTTATTGCAGCAGAACCGAGGCTGGTGGCTCCAAAATGCCGATTCTTTTCCCTGTACTTGCTTGTTGGTAGAACAATCATATAATCATAGAATATTAGGGCTGGAATCTATACATCAGGCTGTCAGTAGAGCATTCAGCCAGGTAGACCAAAGCAAACTGCCACATATACACCACGAGTCTCAGAGCCTTGAAGACAGAAATTCTGTGTTCACAAACACAGACACCTTTCTGAATACATATTTAGTTCTTGGGGTGGGAGTGATCCTGCTTAATGCAATGCTACTAGGAGGAGGACTGAAAATGAAAAGAATTGTAACTGTAGAAAGAAAAGTATAGTTTTTGAATGATCTGTAATATAGTACTATATTTTTAGTAGTATGTAAGTATACAAGCATTCAAACAAACAGATCAACCAAAACAAAGTTTCTTAGGGTATGTCCACACATCTCTTTTATTTCAAAATAACACTGGCTATTTCAAAATAAAAAAGATTAGGTCCACACAACGTTTTCTTATTTTGAAATGAGAGGCTCTGTCATTTTGAAATAAGAAGCGTCATTTTGAAACAGCTTAAACCCCATTCATTTAGAAACGGCTGTTATTTTGAAATGGTTATTACGAAATAACGCCGTTTGGACGTGTTGTTTCGAAACAACACCATTGTTTCGAAACAACCGTTTTGAAACAACATGTCCAAACGGCGTTATTTCAAAATAACCGTTTTGAAATAACAGCCGTTTCAATAGCAGGCTTTCCCTTAATTTGAATTAACTTATTTCGAAATAAGGACTTTAGTTCAAAATAACTCATTTTGAAATAACTCATTTCGAAATAACGATGTATGTGTGGACATAGCCTTAGTGTTGATGTTATTGAAAATATTTGTCTGCAAAAACTGTGCTTATCATGATGAATTATTTTGATAATCTGTAATGCCTAGCAAAACAAACAAGGAGTTGTCTGGCTCTTTTAAAGATGAAGAAGTTTATTTATCACATGAGCTTTTGTGGGCAGAATCCCACTCCATCAGACATATGAGGCTTTTTAAAATATCCTTCCCTTTTGAATATCTGAAAAGAAAATAACTTAGCAATTCTTCACAAATTCCAAAGGGGTAGCTGTGTTAATCTAGTCCAGCCAAACAAACAAGGGCTATGTCTACACTTGCAAAGATAATTCAACTTTATAAAGTTTAATTAGTTAATTGGACTTTAAGTTGAATTTATTAATCTGAATTAGAGAGTCTCCGTGAAAGTCAAATTAAAGTAGGCTTTAGTAATTCTACTTAGAGAATCTACACTAGGCTCTCTAAGTCAACTGGGAGAGCTGTGACTCCAAAAGGAGCCATGGCTCCTGGGTTAGGGGAGCTGCAGCTCCTGGGGACAAGGGGAGCCCCGGGTCCCTGGCAAGAAGGGAGCCAGAGCTCCCTTCTCCCCAGACCTGTGGCTCCCTGGCAAGAAGGGAGCCAGGGTTCTCAGGAGAAGGGAGCCTCTGGGGCTCTCCAGACAGGGGAGCCCTGAGAAGCGGCCACTGGGCCTCCCTTGTCTGGGGAGAGCCGTGAAAGAGCTGCTGGCGCTCCCTGGACAGGGAAGCCTCCAGGGCTTCCAGGGAAGAGAGTCACCCGTGCTCCCCTGTCCTAGGAGTCGCTGGAGCCCTGGAGGTTCCCCTGTCCAGGGAATGCCACAGAAGTCAGCCGCTGGCATTCCCTGGACAGGGGAAACTCCTTCCCCACTGGCTGGCAGGATCCCCTGGAGGGCGCTTACCTCATCAGCTGGCAAGATCCCCCATGGGGTTTTTTCCCGGGTGGTCAGCTGGGGATTCCCAGCAGGGCACTTTCCCCACTGGCTGGCAGGATCCCCCGGAGGGCACTTTACCCACTGGACCTTCAGGATCCTGCCAGTTGGCAGGCAAAGTGCCCTGTGGGGGATCCTGACAGCCAGTTGGTGGGGAAAGCACCCTGCAGTGGATCTTATCAGCTGGTGAGGAAGGCACCTCACCAGCTGATGAGAAAGGTGCCCTGCCAGCTGGAGGCTCCACTGTCGGGGGAGCGACAGTGGCTGTCTTCTCTGCTTCCCCCCAGACAGAGGGACCTCTGGCTGGTGGGGTGCCTTCCCCACTGGCCAGCAGGATCTACCGCAGGCTGCTTTCCCCACCAGCTGGCTGGCAGGATCCCCTGCAGGGCACCTTTCCTTCCCGCTGGCAGGATCCTGCTGGCCAGTGGGGAAAGCACCCCATGGGGAATCCTGCCAGCCTGAAGAGAGCACCAGTGGCTCTCTTCTCTGGGAGCGTTAGAGGCTCCCCTGTCTGTGGAGTGCCAGCAGGTCTCTTCCGTGGTGCTCCCCAGACAGGGGAGCCCCGGTGGCTGCTTCTTTGGGGCTCCCCTGTCCAGAGAGCCCTGGAGGTCTCCTTCTGGCCAACCACGGCTCCCTTCTCCCCAGGAGCTGCAGCTCCCTTCTCCCCAGGAGCCACGGGCCCTGGGGAGACAGGAGCAAGGCCTCCCCCCAGGGACAAGGTAGCTGCAGGTCCCCCTGGGGATAAGGGAGTCGTGCACGGGGACTCCCTTGTCCTGAGCCATAGGTCGACTGAAGCCAACTTAGGGCACCCACATTGGCTTAATTCAACTTAATAAAGTTGAATTAACCAGTAATTTGAACTTAAAGTAGGCTTTACTAAATCAAATTAATCTTCTCTTAATTTGAGTTAAGAAAGAGCTTAATTCGACTCAGTGAAAGGCCAGTGTGGACGGGGAGTTGGGTAGGCTGAATTAAACCTCCTTAATTCAACCTAACCTGTAAGTGTAGACACACCCAAGGAGTCTGGTGGCACTTACAAAGACTAACAAATTTTTTTTAACATAAAAGAGCTTTCATGGGAGAAAAACCCAATCCGTCAGTTACCAGTTTGCTTGAGCACAGCTGTTACTAAATCATCAGTGGAGCTACTCCATGAAGGGCTCATTCACATGTTCATCCACTAATGTGATTTACTCCATCATGTGCCAGAAATGCCCCCACATCTTATACACTGGACAAACAAGACAGCCTCTATGCAAAAGACACAAATCTGATATAAGAAATAACATCCCCAACATTCAAAAACCAGTAGGGGAACATTTCAATCTCCATTCTCACCAGGGGTGTTGCTGGCACATGGCACATGGGGCACGTGCCCTGAGTCTCGGCGCCGGTGCTCCGAGTGTCCGAGCCGGCCCCATCCCAGACCAGAGACCCTGGCCAGGGTGCCCTCCACAGTGCCCACCTCTCCCGGCCCTGGCCCCGGCTCAGGCTGGGCATTGAGGCCGGGAAACTCGCAGCGACGCCTGCCTCTCTTGGCCCCAAAACTGGCTGGGCATCTGGGACCAGGCTGAAGGCAGCAGGAGCCCAATGAATTATCGGGCCTGGGTGCTGGAATGTGGCCAAGGGGGTGTGGCCTGGGCCCAGGGGGCATGGCCTGGGCCATGCCTGGGGTCTTTTCTGGGGCCAGCGACGTTCCTGGTTCTCACGCCACTGACAGTTTGTTAACAGCTGTGTTCAAGCAAATGGGTAACACATCAAAACTTCAAGAGAAACTGCACAATTGGAATTAATGTGCAAATTTGACTATCTGAGAGCTGGATTAAATCATGACTATGGATTCTTTTCTGACTACAACAGGTGATTTATCCTCACCATCCTCTATATGCTGTTCCCCAGTGTTTGAATCTTAACAACTGCTTTGATTTTCTGTTACAGTGTGACTTGATCCTATGACTTATACCTCCCTGCAGAGGTATTGCTGGCCCGAGGAGGGAACCAGGGCACGGGCCCAGGCCCTGCCCCTTGGCTGCAGGCCCCGCCCCCAACTGGGGACGGAGCCAGGACCGGCCACGGAGTCCTGCATCCCCGGCCGGGGACGGGGCTGCCACTGCATGGGGGGCTGGGCCTGGACTCCCCACCGCAGCTGCGGGCGGCCAGGCCCTGAACAGCCAGCTGGGGCCGGGGCCGGGCCCGGGGCCGGAAGTGGCCGCGGGCAGCGGGGCTCCAGACTCCCTGCCGCAGCCACGGGCAGCCATTCCCTGGATCCCTGGCTGGGGACAGGGCCGCCGCGGGCACCGGCGGCTGGGCCCCGGATGTCTGGCCTGATTGGGCCGGAGATCCAGGGCACTGGCGCTGGGATTCGGGACACGTGCCCCGGGTGCCCAGCGCCAGCGACGCTTCTGCCTCCCTGCATTTATTTTCCTCCCATTCTGTAAGTTCCCCCATCATCAAAGCATCTGAGGAACTGGGATTTTCTCCCATAAAAGCTCATGCAGTAAATAAATTTCTTACTCTTTAAAAGTGCCACCAGACTCCTTGTTTGTTTCACAAAGACAGCTTCAATTTTCCAGCTAGCTTTTGTATTTACTCAAATGTCACACTCTGTAGTGTTCTGTGATTGTGGAAATCCTCAGATGTAAACTGTAATTGGTCAGTGGAGTTATGATAGTATGTCCCTGTCACAGAAGGTCTCGTATAGTGCAAATCCTTTGTTCCTTCACATGGGCAGTAATAACCTTATGAGAGTCCTGTGGCACCTTATAAACCAGGGTGGCCCACTTTATGGAACTGAAGAGCCACACAAGTTGATTATTTAACCTTAAAGAGCTGCACTGAGGCATATAGCTATATACTTTTACCTACTAAATTGATTTGCTGATGTTCTTTCATGAGCCACACTTTTTCATTCAAGAGCCACATGTGGCTCCCAAGCTGCAGTTTGGCCATGCCTGTTATAGACTAACAGATTTCTTCAGGCATGAGCTTTTGTGGGCTACAACCCACTTCATCAGATGACCTTATCGAACTTCTTATAGAATTAAGAGCTTGTCCTGAGATCCAGATCCTGGAAATTTCCCTTCTCTTGGTTGCTGTCCAGTGTGCTCTGTACTAATAGGTTGCTGTCTCCATGTGAAAAGCAGCTGCATTTCATCTTCCTTTTTGTGTGTGCAGTGCTTTATTGCCAGAATTCAGTATTATTTCAAACCATAAAACTCTCATGTGGGTCTGGATTACAAACACTGAAAGTTGGGTGATACCTGACGTTTGGTTCAGCCATATACAAAATCTGGGTCATGGCTGAGATCTGGATTATTTCAACCATCAGTGTACTTGGCCCATGTCCTGGCCTGGGTTTGCTTGGTTACCTCCACTTACCTGGAGTGGAATGAGATCAGGGCCATCCCTGGGGGGAATGGGGCCCTAGGCAAATCGACCTCTGTGGGGCCGCCCCCAGGCCCCTACCCACACTGGGGGGTATGACTGTCTTGCCTAGCGGAGCGTCAGGCTGTGTCCACCCCTGTGCTGGCTGTTCCCCATCCAGGGGACAGGAAGAGCTAGCCAAAAGCAGCAGCCAGGGCCAGCAGTCCAGCACTCCCCACTTGTGCTGCCTTCGGCTCCATGCTGCAGGCAGTGGAGAAAGGGCGAGAAGCTGCCCTGATCATGGTAGGACAATGGGGGCCCATGGAACCGCAGGGCCTGGGGCAATTGACCCTCTCGCCCACCCCTGGGGATGGCCCTGCATGAGATGCTTTGGGTAGATGGACTGCAAAGACATACAAACTACACTACAAGCAATCTGGTGGCACTTTTAAAGACTGACAAAATGCTTAGAAAGCTCACACAATAAATAAATTTGTTAGTCTTTAAAAGTACCACCCGACTCAGATTCCTTGGTTGTGTTGCTGAGCTACAAGGCTACACCTTTGAAACAAACAATAGTGTGTGACATGTGGCCTCTGCAGGGGCAGGTGAACCACCTGCACGTTGAAAGTCACATCTGGCTAGGGTTACCAGACGTCAGGCAAAAGGAGGACATGCCCTCCTTCTTACCTTCGGGTCCTCCGTCTGGCAGGCAGGGCCGGCGCAATGTGATAAGCACGGTAAGCATTGCAGGGGGTGCCGACATTTGAGGGGTGCCAAAACGGGGACGGCGCCGTTGCGCTACCCTGTGATGTCGCTCATCTGCCGAGGCGTCTGCTGCGCTGCAGGGGGGCCACCAGAAACCCTAGCGCTGTTCCTGCTGGCAGGCGTTTTAAAATACATGACTTTGTCTGGCTTTTTACCTATAGGGGTTAAAGTATGCTGGAACGCCCCAGAAAACCCTGTTATTAGGCGGAAGCGTTCCAGGGCCCCCTAAAACCAAAGAACATTCCATTTGTCCTCCAACGTCCTCTACTTCCCTGGCCTCCTTTCCCAGCTTTGGTATGTGGTAGTCCTACAGCTGGCTGTACCCTAGCCCAGAGATTTTCAAACTTTTTCTTACAGAATAGAATCACAGGGTTGGAAGGGACCTCATGAGATCATCAAGTCCACCCCTCTAGAGCTTGAGCCCAGGACTGTCCGCACATTCAGCAGAAGTGCTAGCTACTACCCTATTCTTGGGACCCAGTTGAAACCAATTTATGCCGGCGACCCAACAATGACATCTTTGAGCAATGCACTGCAGTCTTTGGGCAGTGGCAGCAAGAGGTGCTGCAACCCAGCACCCTGAGGGTCTGTGCCCCAGCACCAGCTCCTGCCCCAAGTCTGAAAATCCCGGCCGAACGCCCGCCGCAGGGAGCGAAAGGGGCGTGTCCTCCCCGCCCACCTCATGCCTATTCATGAGCGCTCTCAATTATTCATGAGGTTAACCCCGTTGCCCTTTGCCGCGCGTGCGCACGAGCCCCGCCGCGGCACCCCCCCCCCCTGCGTCGGGAGAGCCCCGCAGGGCCTCGCTTTGCCATTGGCTACCGTTCGGTTGCGGCGCTCTCATTGGGCCGGTGGGGCGCCGCGATTGGTGGGCGGCGCCGAGGGGGCGGGCTGGGAGCGCGGCATCCGGTGTGGGCGGTGCGGAGGTCGCTCGCCGCCCGCCGGGCTGTGGTGAGGCGCGGATGTAAACACCGGACGATGGCGTAAGCGGCGGGGTCGGGCCGGGGGGCGCCGGGCGTGGGTGCGCACAGCGGGGCGAGGCTCGGTGACTCCCCGGCCGGTGTCCCGCCGCGCCCCGGCTGTAAAATGGGGGAGAGCGAGACTCGCCTCAGGCGGTGGCCGGGCTGGCGCCCCAGCAGCCCGGTCAAGGCGGTTTGACAGCTTGGGGAAGGTTTTGTTTCTGTCTCAGCCCCCCCCCCCCTCCGCCCCCCGGGCATTGCCACTGCCCAGTAATTTTTATTGCTAAACTCCCGCTAACTTGGGGCTCGCCTCCCCCTCTGGGACGTGAAAATATCATTAGCTTGGTCACTTCCACTCAGTGTGCACTGGCTGCTTCCCTCCTGGCTGGCGTGACCAGCTGTCAGGCAACGAGAGGACATGTCCTCCGCCTTACCTGCACGCCCTCCATCCAGCAGGGATTTTAAAACTACGTGATTTTGTCTGGCTGTTTGCTTCCGGGGGTTAAAGTGTGCTGGGAGACCCTGTTTTTCGGGGGAGGCCTTCCAAGCCCCCCTCCAACCAGAAGAAAATTATATTAATGCTCCGTTTTCTCCATGTGGCCTCCAATGTTCCCTCTGATTACTCGGAGACTGTGTGTGCAAACAATTTCTTTGTGTGTGTGAAAACATTTCTTTGTGAGCACTGATATTAGCACTAGTGTAGTGGCTAGCATCTCTGCTTAACATGCAGCAGGTCCTGGGTTGAATTCCCAGGGGGTTGGACTTGATGATCTCATGAGGTGCCTTCCAGCCCTATGATTTGATTGATTGATTGACTATTGAATTTTTTTGTGCTCACTTTATTTTTGGTGTGTGTGGGTTTCCTGAGCTGTGTGCGCGCGCAGGCAGCTTAGAGGGAACAGTGGCAATGCCACCCTTTTCATATAGCCCTGTTCTCTCCATGCGTTGGTATCCGGTAGCCCTACTCCTGGCCTGCCCTGAACAGAAAATGAAACTGAGCCAGCCCTACCTCCTGTGCTGCAGCTCCCTCACTGGGGCACAGGTATGCCTTGCATACCAAGACACTCCCTTTACAAGAAGCTTTGAACAGGGTGTGATAAAATGTCTTGATCATAAAGCTAGCTGTAATCTTGCTTTTGTGTATCAATAGTTCATAGTATTGCAAACAGCCTATAAAACTGGATTGGGACTAATATTCTCCCCAGGACTTGGAATTGGGGGGGGGTATGGGGGAGATGTAGGAGGTATTGGGGGTGCTTATTAAATTGGTATAACACTGTTACTAGCTGACAACTGGAGGGGTATTGGGAAATTCATAGGGGTGTAAGGCAGTGTTGGGGAAATGCCTGATTGGGACTAATGAGGTGTGAACTGGTTGTTATATCATCAGGGGTCTCAAACATATGGCGCGTGGGCCGCATGTGGCCCCTAAAGCTGTTTCCTGCAGCGCACAGTGACACTATCTTTACTGATATTTGCAATATTGTTGTATGAAAAGGCTTCAGTGGTGCGGCCATCGGGTTAACATAGTATAGTCCTCGTGCGGCCCTCATGGTGATTTGAGTTTGAGACTCCTGTGCTGATGAAGCAGTGTGTGTAGGATCCAAACAGCACCAATAAGATCCTTCTTGCAAGGTTGTCAAAATACATGGTAGCCTGGGAACATGTGGGAATCCCATGCTGAATTTGTGCTAGGTAACATCATGTTTTATTGATTGGCAGCTAGCAGTGCTATCCAACCTACCCAACCAAGCCATTGTAAAAATAAAGTAGGCGTGAATTAAAATAGATGTAATCTCCTTCATAACTGATGTATTAACCCCTCCCCCACTATTTCAAATACTAAGATGGCATGTAAAGAAATTAGTAACTACAGTCCCTTCTTTTTGGGAGATAAGATTTTAGGGCTCTGTGACCCTTTGACTTGAAAAGACAACATCCAAAGTGTGGAATAGAGAGCTCTTGCTCTGTGTGTGCGCTGTAAAGTATCAGGATTTCATGAGATTTGGGGGTAGAAATGGGGACTGGCCTTTTCAGTTGCATGTTCTTTTTCGTATACTGGGGTATCTCAAGTATAGAAAACTCCCATAAAGTGTCCTCTGTAGAGCTTCTTGTGCAGCCATAGAAGGTGGTCTGGCACAGCTCCTGTTGAATCTCTCAGCTCTGGGTTTGTGATCCTATATCCGTTTTATCTATATATAGTATGCTGTATATACTGTTCTAGAACTATAAGTATCTCTGATCATTTCCTTAATGAACGACATATTCAGGTAGCCTTTCAAAAAATGCCAAACCCCATAATTTTTTAATATATCTAAGATCATATTGAAATAGGTCTGTTTCATGCTAGCAAAAATGTTTTTAATAGTATTTTGTATTTTAGTTCTTTAAGACTGTCCTGGAAGCATATCTTGAAAGACTAATTATCCAATATCTTAATATTGGAAGACCTAATAATAATCCATATCTGAATTTTGTTTCCCATTTTAGGAATGCCTCATTTGGTAAAAGAAGTGGGCCCAGAATTCTAATCAGAAAAGTGTTTTTGGACTGAATAGAACAGTGAGTAATCACTTACGGCCTACAAGTCACCATATTACAGAGACAAAGGTAACTTATCCGTGCTCCATGGCATGCTCAACCTAAGGAGTGTGTCGTGACCTCTGCATTCTGTAGCACTGAAATATTGCAGATTAGAGAGAAATTAAAATTGAGGTTTTTTAATGGAGTGTGAAAATCTGGAAGCGGTCATTATGGTATCCCCTTTGCTATTTCATTTGCTATTAAATTGAGTTTTTTGCTTCATTACTTTTAAATTTTCATTGTGCTTCATAATTGTGTATTTAAAATATATAACTGTGTTACATAAGTAGTTGGGATGAAAACTGAAGGTTTTAATAGTTGAGCAGGGGAGAACTAGATCTCGTGGCATTTGGTAGTAATATGGAGAGGCAGTACTTTTACGACAAGCACAACGGGATGTTCATATAATCACTGGGAAAATGATTAAATATTAAGGTATCAATCCGGCACTTAGCTGCATGTGGTCATGCAGGATCAAGTTTGCATAATTAGGCCTTGATCCTGTAAATAGTTACACAGGTGCTTAACTTAATCCCCAGTGAGTGGTCTGACTGCACTAACCTGTAGTGTGTGAAGTTAAATGTGGATATAAATCTTTGCTAGATCAGGGAGAAACTGAGATTTCTAAATTGTTCATTTAAGTGAGGTGGAGAAGCAGTTCACCCGTCTAGGATGTATGTAGACTGACTGCATGCTTGGGTAGACATTTTGTACGTCTACATTTAATTCACTCGTGGAAGGTGCACTTTTCAGGGCTGGATGCTTAATGGCTTTCTTTTAAGAGTTTGGCTTTTTTTAGCAGATTTCATACAAGCATGGACTATTTAGGTCCCTGAGTGTGATGTTGTCTGTCTTGTGCATGGAGTCTGGGTGGGAATTTTAGAACTTTAAAATGGTTTTCTCTGAGGTAAAGAACAATAAATTGTGTAGAATATTTTTAACAGATTACAGTATTGCCAAACCCGCCGTTAAAAAAATCATGACACTGGCAACAAAGAATTTTTTAGAAAGGGACAGTGTCTTTTTATTTGCCGCCTTGTTTTTTAAGCATGAAGCATTTTTGTTTTTTTCAAGCCTTTTGCCGAAACTTTAAGAGTTAGCATCTTGACTTGTTTTTTCTTTGCTTTTAATGAAACCTGAGATTTTTACATACTCATAATTCTGGGATCTGAGACTTTATCATGAGGTTCGTTATAGAATTATGAGAGTTAGCAATACTGCATCCTTTCTTGTGACAAGAGGAGAGGTTTGTGTCAGGTTGGATTAAAACTAAATGGTAAGGAATAAGAGCTCTCTGAAAGAGTGCACGTTTGCTACAGGGTCT
This sequence comes from Podocnemis expansa, assembly GCA_007922195.1. Lineage (NCBI taxonomy): Eukaryota > Metazoa > Chordata > Testudines > Podocnemididae > Podocnemis > Podocnemis expansa. The sequence continues at coordinate 49,934,240 of ML681966.1, read as the reverse complement.
GGGCAGATAGACTCTTTCAAGTACCTGAAGACAATGTAGATTATTCCTAGACAATTTTATATATATAAAAAAATCTGTTGTAAATAGATGTTTTTGTTAACTTTTTAAACATACACATTTTTGGCACGTTGGCCACTGAAACAAGCAGCTCTGTATTAGCTCATGAGAGCTTGACAGTGAAGCTGACTACTTTAGTTTCATTGTGCAAACTGAGTGAAATGTGAAAAGTGAACACTTTAAATAGCTAGAAGATAGATAGGTATTTTTAAAATACAATTTGCTTTCCATGTCTTAAGTTTGTTCTATTAACAGGTAAGGATATTCTGAGTACATGTAGTTTTCTATGTTGACAGATTCCATTTTTTTCAACAGTGAAAATAGTTTAACCATGTTCCCAAAATCCCTCTCCCTCAAACAGAAATTTGAGACATTGCCAAAACAATATATTTGTTTCTCTGCAATCTCTACAGCAGCTCAACACATACATCCTCTTCCCGGTTCAGAGCTGTATTGGTGTTGTCAATGGTGTACAAAGGAAGTAAACAAATATATAAAATGTCAACTACTGTTGAGAAACTTGGCAAGTAATTGGTATTGTTGTATAGAAAAGCAGTCTCTAAGAAACTTCTCTTGTCCTAGCTTAATCAAAGAGTAGTATTAAAAATAAGTTTATAGAAAGCAAGAAGAAATAAAGCAAGGTCGTTTTCTTTTAAGAATGAACTGACTAGAAATTTTTTTCCATATAATGTTGTTGGTAGGTTTTACACAGAAAACTTGACTTCTGCTTTTTAAAGCTGTTTTTGTACTATATAAATAGAACTCTGAATTAGAGGTTGGGAGCTAAAAGAGTTAAGTCACATCAAATATACGATTTACTGCCTTTCTGCAGTTACAGGCATGATTAACTAATATTAAGTCATTATGTTCTAATGTTCTATGTACATGGAGGACAGATTGCAGTGAATTTCTTCAGTCAATGACTTTCTTATTCAGATCCTAAAACATAAACTAAACTGTGCATTTATTTTTAAGTGTAGCTTTAGCAAGAAATAAGATCTTATATAAAAGCCACATCTAATGAACGGTGTGTTTTGTACTCTATTTGAAATGCTATTTGTTCCTAAATTTGTGATTCTTGTGAGTCGCTGTGAAAAGGTAACAATAAATTGTTAACCATCGTAGGTTTAGCTGTTCAGGAATTAATGCATTGTGGCAACAGTTCCCAACCTTTTCCTTTATGTGGACCACTACATCATCATCCAAAGCTTATGTGGGCCACATTCTAACTGGCAAATGTGCAAAGAGCATTGGTTCACATTGAATTTAGATAGTGGCGTTTTTGTGTGACATCAAAGAATGTTACGTTAGTTACAATGTAATTTTACAGAAGGATGTTTGAATATAATACATAAGAGGTATACAGGATCATATTATTTCACAGTGTTACTTTTATTATTACATTATCCCCCCACAGACCACAGGTTGGGAACGACTGCATTATGGTAAAATTGATCAGCCCTGTTTCTAGAGAAGAGCTAGACGCATCTAGAGCTGTGGTTTTCAACTTTTGTAGGTTGCAAAGTGTTTGGATGCATATCGTGACAGTACAGGACACACCAGCCCATGTGCACTACCCCCCCCCCCGGCCAAATGCAGCCATCTCCCTGGCTCTCTGCAATATACTTACCACTGTCTGGTGACACAGTAATGTGTCCCAGCACAGTGGTTGAGAGAAGCATAATTAATTGGGATTTACTCATAATTGTATTGATAATGAATTCATTTTCCTTAAATATGGATTGTTTTTGATGAGTATAAGGCCAAGTTTAGCCAGTGCCATCACCTTGGAAGAATCTAAACTTTCATCATCTCAGCTCTTAGGGTGGTGAACAGAACTCACTGAGACCTTTTCCAAATAAAACGTGAAGCTGTTTAACTTAAGTGTGTTTTAAACCTAATTTCAGTTAAGCCAGTGCAATTCCCTGTGGGAATGTATTCACTTCAGTTTAAAACAAGTTGTATGATTTTCTTTAGTTATGCTGATACAGCTTTGTGTCCCAACCCTAGGAAATACCACTGTGTGGAGATCAGAGCAGTGCTCTCTGGAATATTCTTGTGTCTCTTCGAGGTTGTCTTTAATGGGGCTATAAAAGAGTGGAGCACTTCTGTTCCTTCCAGGAGTGGTGGGTTAGGTCTGGATTCTTCTTTCAGGTAACGCCAAGCTGGTGATTTAGTTTTAGTTACAGTTACTGTTGTATGTAGTTACTTAATATAGAGTTTGATTTATTAGTGAGTTTTTACTGTTTGATTCCACTGTGAAAGAAAGCCTTCTGGAGGAACTGAAGGTTGAGGAGCTTGGTATTAAATACTATGCTTCCATTGGTATATGTATGCTGCGATTGTCCTTCTTCAGTAACGGGCATTTGCTCTTCAAGTGTCCTGTCTGTAGCATTTCAGAGTAAGGAAGGAGAACCAAACAAGGTTATAGGTTTTACTACTTTAAGAGTAAAAGCAGCAAAACCTACTGGATCTGAGACTGCTGTCACTTCTGTGAAGCTGCATATATCGACTTTGACATGAGGTACATCTGTAGAAACAATTGTGGTGATGGGATCCAATCACAGACTACTGAGGTCCACCATTATATTCAGTAAGGTTCGCGAGAATCGTATAAGAGATGCGCATGTTTTTCGAGGCAGGTATGTCTTTAATGATAAGAAGTTTGCCAATATCCTCTGCCAAACTAACTTGAATTTTGATGGAAATGGGGATATTGATGAAGACTACACAACCTTTATTAGCCTTATTAATGCCGCTGTAAAACTGGCTTTGGAAAAAACACTGTCTGCCAAAGAACATGGAGTCACTGTTGAAACGAAACGCTTGATGGCAAAACAAGCTCAGCTGAAAAGTGAAGGCGAGTTCGATGCAAATTTTAAGCGGTTATGTATCAAAATCTGGGAAGTAATGAAGGATTAAGAGGAGTATTGCAGTTTGAGACTGAAAGAAGCGGTAGAAAAGAAGAGTTTGAAGCATACAGAAAGGGATATTCATTTGAAGCAGCCTATTCTTGTTGCATTTAAGGACGAACATGGGAGACGAACCACAAACTGCTACAAGATGAGTGAAATCTGCAAAAACTTCTATAGTAATCTGTTTGAATCTCACATTCCTGTCGAGCGGAACTATCTTCATGATAGCTGTAATGTAACTCCTGATATTACTGTTTCTGAAGTGCGCTATGCAATGGAGTGTTCCAGAAAAGGCAAATGCCTGGGAAATGATGGCATTAAAACGGAACACTTAGTGGCTGGAGGTTTGGTATTGTATAAAGCCTTGGCTGTACGTTTCTCACAATATCTGTGATTACTGAGGACTCCAAGATCTTGGAAAGAATCACAGACTATTCTGTTAATGAAAAAAAGAGGCCCAGAAAATCTTGCCAGTTATTGTCCTATTATACACCTGTCCCAAGTCTGAAAGGTATTCACATGTATAATTCTTGGTCGTATCCAGAAGGACATTGATCTGCAGATGTGCTGAGAGCAGGCTGGATTTCACTGAGGCTTCTCCATGCTTGATCACAGTCATGCTATAGAGCAGCTGATGGAGAAATGCAGGGAATATTCTGTTGCTCTGTGTATGGCATTCATCGGCTACAAAAAAGCATTTGATTCGGTCAAATTCAGCTCTGTATTGAATGCGCTAAACAACTTTGGCATCGATCAGCAGTACATCAGTTTGCTCAGAGATGAATGCCGGATGCAAAACAACGATCAAGCTTTTTGAAGAACCTTGTGAAGTGGAACTAGATAGAGGAGTGTGACAAGGTGACAATCTCACCAAAGCTTTTTGCAGTTGTGCTGGAGAATGTATTCAGGCAACTCGACTGGCAGACAGGGATCAAGGTAGATGGCAAAAATATAACTCATCTGTTATTCGCTGATGATTGTGTTCTGTTTGCTAATGATGTACAAGATCTGCAAAATAAAGTACAGCAGCTGCAACAAGAATCCATGAAAGCTGGCCTTGAAATAAATGTTGCTAAAATGAAATGGATGCGAAATAGCTACTGCGCTGACGAACTCGTACTTCTCAGCAGTAAAGAGCTGGAGCAGATTGATAAATATTTATGCTTTGGCTATGTTCTGGGCTGATCTGGTGCTACTAAGGAAGAAATTTTGAGGAGAAGGCAAGCTGGATGGACTGTATTTACTCAAATGAAAGCTGTGCTGCTTAATAAGTTGCCTGTGCAGTTGAAGGCTGAGCTTTTCAATTCTGTGATCCTTCCCTCTATGGTGTATGTGACGGAATGCTGAGCCACCACTAAGGAGGATGAGGAAAAGATGGCTGTAATTCAACGGGCAATGGAAAGAAGGATGTGTAGAATTTCCTGTAGAGACCACATAACAAACCAGGGGGGAAAAAACATAATTCTGGAATGTGTTAGCAAGAATTAGGAAGACATGAGCAGCGATTTGGGCACTGTACTCCATGCTGATTAGGAGTATTGTGTCCAGTCCTGGGTGGCACATTTCAGGAAAGAAAGTCCAGAGAAGAGAAACAAAAATGATTTGAGGTGTAGGAAATTTGAGTGATGAGGGAAGACTGAAAAAATTGAGTTTGGTTAGTTTGGAGAAAGTAAGAGTAAGGAGGGGGAATAACAATAATTTTCAAGTACATAAAAGGTTGTGAAGGAGGAGGGAGATAAATTGTTTTTGGTAACCACTTGTCCTAGCTTCAAAAGAAGTAGGCTTAAATTACAGCATGGTTGGTTTAGCTTGGACTTTAGGAAAAACTTCCTGACTGTAGCTAAGCACTGGCATAGGCTAATTGCCTATGAAGGTCGCTTCTGCAGTTTCTATCCAAACATACGCTTGGCTTAAATCTTCAGGACTATTCCAAGAAACTAAAGCTAACATAGAAGATCTTCATTTTGAATTTGAAGTTTTATTCAGCACCAGAACTAACGAAATTCTGAAAAAGATGGAGATTGGTTCTACTGACATTTCTTTTTTGGCATTTATCAATAGCCTAGGAGAAGACCAGGAACATACCTTTTTAGTGACCAAGAACAACAATATCCTTCAGCCTTCCTCAGTATTATTACCAACAGTATCCTCCTAGGTGGTCGTCTCATCAAAAGACTAGCTTCAAACTGAGGACAAGAGGCAAACAAACATCCTTGACGGCTAGATTGTCGTGCTTAGGTCACAGGTTTGACATGCTGTTAAGCAGCTGTGAACAAGATTCACTCCCCTCAATTTGGAGCCACCTATATCATTTTTTTCCCTCAGTTGGAATTCCATAATCATATATACAAATGGATTTCAGAGGTCCTTTGCAGTGGGTATTTAATGCAACTTGAAAACTTGGGGCTGGTTAGGCTGCGCTGTGCTGACTGTGCCTATCAGTCTGTCTGTATCCATCTGTCACCTCTTGTCTTTTACGTAGGGATTTTAAGTTCTTTTGGGGCAGGGATTGTCTTTGTTCTGTGTTTGTATGGCACCTAGCGCTATGGGGGCCAGGTACGTGACTGGGGCTCCTAGGCAGTACGATAGCATACATAATACGTATTCCCTTCAGAAATTTGGATTTCATGATAAACTAGAAGCCACTTTTGTCATCTACTCAGGCGATCCCCTTTACAAGAGCTATTTTAGACTCTTGGATGAGCAAAGCTCTTTTGCTAGGTTTCTATGCATCATCCTAGCAATAGAAATTCTGCACTTAAGGCCTAGCTCAAGCTTGTGAGAATTCTGGTTTCAGCATACATCATCCAGTGTGCACATATCAATAATTACAACTATGACATTGGTTGTCAGTTACAGATAAAGTGTCGACAATATGAATTGAAATTTTTTCACCCAGAATGAGTTACAAATATCTTTAGAGTGGTGAAATCAGCCTAAAGGGAGTACTGTTCAATTCTCTCCCATTCGTAAGTTAATACAGATGTATCCAATATCAGGTAGGGCACTTCTTTTGGGAAGTTCATGGTTTGGGTTCATTAGAACTCCCCAGAGACAACATTATCTATAAATCTTTTGGAACTCAAAGTAATCTGTTTGGCATTAAGGACATTCCAATCTTCTCTATTTAACACAAAGTTGTTCAGGTAATTACGGACAATACCACTTCTTTCTATAGAAACATGCGGAGAAGCGTGCAGTCTTCTCAGGGAAACATACGAGGAAGCGTGCAGTCTCTGCAGGGAAACAATGAAAGTTATGTAATGGTACATACCCATTGGCGATACACCTAGCAGGGAAGAACAACAGTTCGGTAGGCTAGCTAACCAGTATTTCATTGGCCAGTGGTTTTCAAACTTTTTTGCTCAGGACCCGGTTGAGAAAAATCATTTATGCCTGCAACCCAATAATTACTTTTTGAGCAATACATTCCAGTCTTGTAACAGTGGCAGCAGGGGGTGATGAGCCAGGAATTGAGGGTCTGTGGCCCAATACCTGAGGGTCTGAAAATACTGCTTTAGACAACTGCAAATAGTCATTGAAAACATAAGTGATATTGGCAGTCTTTATGTGTTTGGGGCTACTGCAGGCAGACTTCTTTGCAATGAATCAAAACGCAAAATGTTGGTGATTTTTGTTCCAGAGCACGTGGAGGCATGCCCCCCCCTTTTTTTCTCAGACATGTTCTTGATATCATGGAGCCAGTCTTCTGTATGCCTTCCCTTCCTTTCCCCAATACAGAGAGTTGTATCAAAAAACAAAACAACATGGCAAAAATAACTAACTACCTCGTTTTGGCACAGACAGTAGTGGCTGATAGAACTACTATAGCTCTCAGCAGGGATCTGTGTGTAGTTTGCTAATTCAACATATATCACCCAGACTCAAGCTGTTTTCATCTCATGGTGTGGGCAACAGGTTTCTAACAGACCTAGAGCTATCCTGTCTTGTCTGCTGTTCATGACGTTTTTGGCTAACTCTAGGAAAGAATTTTATTTAAATAGAACAGACTCATGACTTGAGCAGACTGCCTGGATCCAGCGCGCACTTGAGTACTTGTTCCAGCTTAAAGTATCAAGCCTATCCCTTGCTTTGATTTGAGGTCCACCTTTCAACCATATCAGCCTTTAACTGTCATTGATAATAAATTAATGTTTGTTCATGACACAGTTAAGAAGTTTTTAAGATGACTTAAGCTTTAACAGGTGGGTAAATGTGCAGTACTCACTTGGGACCTTTTAAATTTAATTCTCCCACATTTAAAGAAATTTTCATTTGAACTTGTGGGAGACTTCTTTTACTCTATTTATTTATCAAAACGGTAGTAGCAATCAAGTGTACTACAGGCATTAATGGTAGATCCACGTTTTATACTCATTCAAAAGAACAAAATTGTTTTATGTCTGCATTCTAAATTTTTCCCCAAATAAGTTACAGAACCTCAGATAAATCACACGCAAACTTACTGTGTTCTTTCCTAAGCTTAATGCACATAACATGTAAACTTACATTGCATATTTGAGATATATGTAAAGAGCCTTGCCTTATTGTTGAGATAGGACTGAGGAGTTCAAGCATTCACCAAAACTGCCTCTTACATTGACAAGAAAAAGAGAAAAATGATTTTCTTTTAGTCCAAATTGCTATTCAGATGGGTTAGATCTTACATTCAAGAAGCTAACATGATAAATTACTATGGAACAAGATCCCCCTGCAATAGGGTTAATGGAGCTTCAGCAGCACTCCAGTTACAAAAATGTAAAACTGCAATTTGGTGTTCCATTTACAAAACATTACCCACTGGACTTCTTACTGACATCTGATGTTTAATTTGGCAAGTCGGTACTTCAGTAACTCTTCAGTTAATGCTCCTTCCTCATCCTTTCTTTTCTTCTGGTCTTTACTGCTTGCCAGTCTGTCCCAGGAGCTGGACTATGCAAAGGCCACTGAAAGAATAAATTGAGTTTACTTACTTGTAACTAGAGTTCTCTTTGGTGGACTTGTATTCACTCTTTTGGGGTCCACTGGCTGAGAGCAGCTCAGGGTGCATCTATATCATACATGTCTTTTGCAAGTGTGTAATGTGCAAGTCCCTGCAGCCTCCTCAACATGGATGTAAATAGCAGTGTTTGTGTTGAAGCACAGCTTAGGAGAATAAAGACATGCCCAAAGAGTGCAGGTAGATGTCAGTGACTATATCCCTGTGGGGCTTTCTACTTGATCTGGCTGTTCCTCCCTTGTAATAGTGTCCTGCTGCTGGATCCTTTCCTTGTGGCAGAAAAAGATTCTGACCATGGGGTGAGGCAGCAAGGAAAGTCTGAGCCGGTTTCCTGCTGGTGGAGCCCTTACTGTGCCAAGGGGAAAGAGTCCAGCAGTGGGGAAAAGCTGTGGCTGTAACTGAGCCTTTCGCTGTTGCCTCCTCTTGATTAGAGCGTTTCACAGACACCGTGTAATTACACACTACAGTGTGGGTACGATGAGTTTTTCACTTCAGTTTGTAAAAACACGTATGCTTCTCCTAGTGGTGTATAGTGTAGAAATAGCCTCAGATGGTAGAACTTGACAAGCAGTGTCTGTTAGAGTGCTTACATGTCCATTTTGCCTCTTCCCCTCATCATTCCCTGACTGATCTAAGACAAGGCTATAAAAATGGAGTGGGGCATTTTGACTGCCTCAGTTCTGTCCCACTGGTACCTCAGTTATGCCTTGTAATATGGGGAAGGAGGATGGGAATGGGACTATGCTGAGGCTGCTTGAAAGAGAAACAGAAGTTAGTTGTCAACAGAGTTCTTCATGATGGACTCTGTATCATTCCCAGTCCATGCCCAGCTTTGCCTTTTTTCTAGGATCCTTAATTATAGCGCAGAGCTGAGGAGGAGGTGGGAAAGAACTGAGGCAGTCCAATCACTTCTCCCATGAACATTCAGGAGCAGGGAGGGAGGAGATAAAGGGGTATGAGTGTGCTTGTGTGGGTGCTGATTGTTAGGTTCCATTCTCTGAGCTGCCCATTGCCAGGCAGCACAGGAGGGTAAATATGCAGAGTCCATCTCTGAGAACTCCAGTAACCTCTATTTAGTCATGTCCCCAGTGCAGCCTGAGCAGCTCATAGTTTATATATCTAGATGGAACGTATTGGGGGAGAGGTCAGACTTGCCCTTTTTCAGTAATCTGGCTGAACAAGGTACATTTTTAGATTCTGATAAATAATTTGTGAGCACAGGAGGCTTTTGGTAGCTGAGTTGCACTGTTCGCTGGATGTATAATGGTATTATGGATGATTTGTTTTTCCCACTCTCTAACTCAAATCATTTGTGTCATCAGCTGGATCCTGGGTTTTGCAGTAGAAACTGCTGGAGACTAGGTGAAAGGAAGTGGTTGAATGGGTAGAAAACTAAAATTGCCACCACCTCTTTTTCCCCCCTCCTGTTCTTTTCTCCTTAAGAATCTTACTATATCTTTGACGCCCTATGATAAAAGGAGCGATATCCTGAAAAACTCAAGTAAAACGCCCTTACAGCTTTTGTAAATGAATAGACACTACTAGATAAATCTCAATAAATATAATCTGGTATGATGAGTGTTGCAAAATTAGAGATGGCTAATACTACATTTTAACTTTTTCATAATGGTTAGAGGAGTTCAGAGTGATCTGTCGTGATAAAGTAGTTAAAGGGAGGAGAGGTACCCTTGTAAGTTACTTAAAAGAAATTCTTTGTGTTCCTCTCAGAGTAACTGGGACCAAGCAGTTCATTAAAACTCAATTTTTATGTATATGTTGGGAATGACCTGGTAACCGTGATTTCCCAGCTTACTACTGGGGTATGTCAACATTACAAGCACTGCAGCTATGCTATGCTGGTGTAGCATTTTAGTGTAGAAACCTACTATAGGGACAGAAGGGATTTTTCTGATGCTGTATTAAATTCATCCCTTAAAGAGATGGATCTAGATTGAGTTGTTTCTTGCTTTGCTTCAGCTGCCTGTTGTTGTGCTAAGTAACACTATTCCAGTGATGAAGGATGCTGGGAAATATTGTCTGTGACTGTAATATCACTCTACAGGCGGATGCTACAAACCATGCTGCAGTCTGCTTTCTTCCTTTCTTTTTTCTAGAGAGTGTGCATTACTGCTGTGGCACTCTCAGCTGCCACCAATGTGATATCAAAAACCAGTATAGAATCTTGGTCTTCAAAGGTAGCTTTTTGTCTGTGTTCGTGCTGCCAGCCAAGCCATTTGGCGGGTTTCTGTTCTTTTTATCAAAGTTGTATAGGTACAAATGCTCTCTAAATGTCATGTGGATTTATGTTAATTTAGGCAGAGTAGTCACTTTTACAGTTAACAGTGTTAACTCCTCATATCAGTGAGTTTAAAACAGTTTTCTTTTGCCAGTGACTAATGTATCCTTTCTGCAAAAACTACTGAAGTAGTTAATTTGTCAAGACAAATTCTCAGCCATAAATTGCCAGTTAGTAATTTGAATTTGGAAACTGGATGAGGATGAAGTACATCTCACCAAGACTGAGTTCTGTTAGCGCTAGACAGTGAAAGAGGAGAGTAGCTGATTAGTGGCAACATATTTCAGCTAATGAAGCACATTTTAAACCAAAATATAGAATTTCTAATTGGTGCCCTTTTTCCCTTTTCATTCTTTCTGTTCCCAGTAGCGCTGCATCTTAACTTGGCATTTAGTGATGATGGGGAAATCCAGAAAATTCATATAACTGTAGAGACTCTGTTAAAAACCAAAAAACACAACCCCCCCCCAATTCTTTTACATTAAGTATTCTTAAGGGCCTGTGTTGTACTGCACCAAGCACACAAACTTTGGTTTGGTAGGACATGCTACACTCTAATTTCAAGTTTCTAATCTAATGGAGCTGTTTTTAATCTTTCAAATCCATCTGTTGGTGATGGACTTGCATGCCTATTAGACCATGTGGATTTCTTACAGAGAAAGCAGTTGTGTATCATGGAAGTTGCCTGAGTGCACATTTCATTAGCACAATCATAAATTCCCTGAAAGTGGTTTTGCAGCAAAGATTCTTCTAATGCATCTTTTGATTTGCATACCACTCCATCTCATGCACACTATATTTTTTTATTTTTTAGGTGGAAACAAACAAATGCCAGAAATTCAAATTCCTATGAGCTGAGAACAAGGAAGTATTAAATCTGTACTGTTGATTTACTCAGTATCAGTTTGGGCACTGAAATGTAGAAATACAACTTGATGTCCAGAATATCCACACTGGAGATATATATCTATATCCAGTCACCTATATAGGTGACTGGATAGCGTAGTGGTTAAGAGCGCCGTAGTGGTTAAGAGTGACGCCCTTTGATACGGGAGACCGGGGTTCAAATCCCAGTGGGTACCTGTCTACCTTCCCAGTAGGAGTCCTTGGGCAAAAGATGCCTAACGCCTCACTTGCCTACCTCGAATATGAGAGTGACACGAACTAGGAGAGTCATGCCGGCTCGGATGTTGCCCAGATTAACAAGGTCGGTGCCAGGTGCTGGGGAACTAGGACACTCTGACGATAAGTGGGCTACTGGAATAAACCATGCATGGACGAGACAAGAGAACCTGGAATTGATGGAATGCTGCTACAACAGTAGACCTAATGAGAGGGGATATATGAAATGTATGAGGGGACTATGGATGGACAAAAGACCTACATCCACACTAACTGAGAAACAGCTAGTTACCCAATGCTTCAACATAGTAAAGAGGCAGCTGCTCTCACAACTTGATAGACCAACTCCACATTACATCCCGGACTCAAGAAGAACACCCGGAAGAACAACTCGATGTGTAGCCAACACCTGAAGCTGGAACTTCACTGCCACCCCGTCCATTACAGAGCACAGCAGCTGATATGAGGCATAAGATCATGGATAAACTAGCTACAGTCAACACTCGACCGATTACCAAGGCTCGTTGGAGAAGTACCATCAGATAGTACGCTAGAAGATGCCAATAGAGCCTTAATGACAATTCCTACTACCACCATCACTGAAACCAATGAACTGGTATACGCTACAGCCTCTGTAATCCTGGAGATGCT
>ML681966.1:49754004-49921800 GCA_007922195.1 Podocnemis expansa | reverse complement strand
ATAGTGAGCTGGCCAAAGGAGGACATGGAGGCTGCCGATGTGAGGATCTTCCGGGTCTTCACAGTGTATGGAGGTTTCCACCCCAAGTCCAGCACCCAGAGACTGTACGCAGCTGGAAAGAAGGCGGGCGGGGTTTGGTGAGTGTCAAAGCCACTGTCCTGGATGAAACCCAGAGCATCTGGGAGTACATCAGAAAGATGGCACCCAAAGATGAGCTGCTGAGAGAATGCCTGAGGCAGCAGCAGACATGGGAGGAAGACCAAGCAGAAGAAGTGCCATGGCAAGACAAGACCCTGCATGGGATGTACCATTGACAGATAGCTGAGGTGGCTGACACTGGGAAATCCTACCAGTGGCTGGAAAAGGCTGGACTAAAAGACAGCACTGAGGCACTGATCATAGCAGCACAAGAACAGGCACTGAGCACCAGATCCATTGAAGCAGGGGTCTACCACACTAGACAGGACCCAAGGTGCAGACTGTGCAGAGAGGCCTCAGAGACAATCCAACACATAGTGGCAGGATGTAAGATGCAGGCAGGAACAGCATACACTGAACGGCACAACCAAGTAGCTGGCATTGTGTACAGGAACATCTGCACAGTGTATGGGCTAGACCAGGGGTACTCAAATGGCGGCCCGCGGTCCACAATCCGGACCGCAAAGAGGTTTCCGGTGGACCGTGACAGTGGCCTATTTTCATGAAGGCCGTTTGAGTGCCCCTGCTCTAAGGGCAGCTGAGCAACTTCTATTGCTCGCTGCGCTCCCCCCCCGCCCCCCCGCTCCCACTCACCCCCCACCCCCACCCTAGTTGTTTGTGGACCCTGGTCAATGGTGGAAGGCTGAATGTGGACCGGCTCGCAAAAAGTTTGAATACCCCTGGGCTAGACCCTCCCAAGACCGGATGGGAGATTCCACAGAAGGTCGTGGAGAATAACAGGGCTAAGATTCTGTGGGACTTCCAGATCCAGATGGACAGGCAGGTACTGGCCAATCAACCAGGCATCGTGGTAATAGGTAAGGACCAGAAGACAGCGGTGGTGATAGATGTAGCAGTGCCAAGTGACAGCAACATCAGGAAGAAGGAGTATGAGGAGCTGGAGAAGTACCAGGGCCTGAAAGAGGAACTAGAGCAGATGTGGAAAGTAAAGGCCAAAGTGGTCCCGGTGGTGGTAGGAGCACTCGGGGCTGTGACTCCTAAGCTGGGAGAGTGGCTCCAACAGATCCCAGGAACAACATCAGAGCTCTCTGTCCAGAAGAGTGCAGTGCTAGGAACAGCTAAGATACTGCGCAGAACCCTCAAACTCCCAGGCCTCTGGTAGAGGACCCGAGGTTGAGGAAGACACATACCACCCATAAGGGGTGAGAGGGGAATTTATATGTGTGTGTGTGTGTGTGTGTGTGTGTGTGTGTGTGTGTGTGTGTACACACACACACACACACACATATATTTATTTTAAAGCTTTAACTGAAATGGTTAGTAATTTCCAAGAACAAAATTAGGGAACAATGATTCCCTCCCCATCCCCACTCTGAAAATTGCAATAGTTTTGTTGTTGAAGCTTCTGTGCCTACTTGTTTTGGAACAAGGGCTTGAAATCTGAAGCAGTGTGGCTGGAGGGGCCACCCTAGTGTCTGGGATATATCTCTTGCAATTCCTGTGAAAATCCAGCCAAGTTTGACCAAGCTTACAAGCTTCTGAACATAGTAGTTGGCACATGCACAGTCGAGGTTGTTAGAAGCTGGCAGTTAAGTTCTCTGAAGTTTCCCTCTGCATGGACTGTGCTCCATAGCCACACAGTTTGTTCCTGTGTGGTGATTGCACTGTGCATGTACCAGTGAGTGACAAATTTTGTTTTGCTTTTTTAAAAATGTAGGAAATGATACAAAATGCTAATACTGCAGAGTCAAGAAATGCCAGAATTAAGGTTGCTTGTGTAACTTTTAGTTCAGTCCTCTTGTCCATATATGAATCAAGATATAGCTTTTAGTTTACAAAAAAAACCAAGGAGTCTTGTGGCACTCATGTGATCATATACTGTGTTTTCTAAACCCCTACCTTATTCAGTACATATGGTGGACCACTGTGGGAATGAGTTTGGGATTGTTTCTATTGTATTTCTGAATTTTATATTGGAGACATTGGAAAATGCATAGTGAGTGATGTAGAGGACAATAGGAAGAGAATGAATGATCTCTTGGCTGAGGTAGAACAATGCAGTCATGAAGAACTGAATTCTATCCCTTCCTTTGTCACAGTGTGTTACTGGGCAAGTCGTCATATAAATCATAAGTTTTCTCAAGCAGCCACTAACTGTGTTCCTTTTTTTTCAGTGTGTTCAATATGAGACACCTGGAACAAACTCGAGAGAGGTTGTATATGTTCACAATTGAAACTGGAAGCAATTGGAGGTGTAATTTGAACATATGAAGGGCTATAAAATGGTCAGAACCCTGAAAAATCAGGGTAAAATTAATGGGTAATTTTGACCTTTACTTTTCTATGCTTCAGTTTCGCCATTTGCTGAATGGGGATAACACCACTTCTCGGGGATATTGTGAAAACAAATTCATTTATGGTTGTGAAACACCTTGACGTTAAGGTTAATGTGCCAGAGAAATACTGAGGAGGAAGTTAATTTTGTATTCAGTGTAGGGTTTGTGTGGTATTGTTTGGCATTGTTTCTGTGATTCTGTATTGGAAGTGTTTAAGAGCAGGTTAGACAAACACCTGTCAGCGATGGTTTAAGAAGGTACTGGGTCCTGCCACGAGTACAGGGGACTGGTCTTGATCACCTCTCATGGTCCCTTCCAGTTTCTGTGATTCTATATTGGTATGTGGTAAATAAGGCTGGGGGCCTTATGTGGTGAATGAAGATTTTTTTAAAAAAAGTTGCTATCCAAAAAACATCATTAATTTTGTGCACTGAATGAAAAAAATAGTATGAAATTGTTTAATTAAAGGCTGCATCTCAATGCATGCATACATACAAAGGGGCTGGATTAAGGTTGCACAGGCAGTCTTACTTTCGGGCATTTCCTAACATCTGTGCACTTGATTTAGAAGACTGCAAAGCTTACAAATTTAGGAGTGAATGTTGCAATGTAACGTGTGAAGTGTACCATGTATTCTTGAAATTCCCTTCCCCCAAGAGTCTAACTGGGAAATGAGTGTTGAAATTAAGTTGTCATGAGAAACAACAGCGCTCCTTTAGGATTACTTCTGCTGAAATGTTGTCGTTGGGGTGTTTATAGTTGTTTTAAATCTGCAGTATTTTTTTAAAAGCAAACTAAAAGTACACACAGGTAAGAGAGTAACTTTGTACATCACAACCAACTGATACCTTTTGGCAGAGGACATGCAAATTAAGCCAGTTGCAGTATTAAAGAAGCTGAATAAATAAAATCGTCTTTTTACTTCATTGGAGGCGCCTCTGGGTTGAACTCTATATGTATTTTTTTTTGGTTTAAGAGTAGTCTTTATACCCTTTTTTATTGCATGATCATGATATATTGTTTTAAAGATAATGTACTTAACCTCTTATTACAGGTTCCTTTATATAAAATAGATGATGTACCCTTTCTCTCAGAGGTGTTGCAAGAGTAGATCAATTAAAAATTGTAAAGCTATTTGAGATCCTTGGAAGATGAGTGCTGAAGTGCAAAGTGCTATTATAGTTCAAATTGTGCTCAGTTAATTGATGACCAGTCCTATTGACTTTAATGGGACTACTCATTTGAGGGAGATGAGCAACATTTGGGCTATATTTAGGCTTCTGTGTTGCCCTTGTATTACAGTAGTAAATGAGAGCTTTAAAAAATATTTTTTCCTTTGCATTCATTTACATAAACCCAGGCCTCCTTTCTTCATCATGTTCCTCCTTTTCAGGTGTCAGAGAAATGAGTGAGAATGTGTTCCTCATCTCAAAAGCAGTCCCACGTTAGTAACTTTGGCTGGCCAGTCTATCATCTAAAAATAAAAATCTGTGTTATAATGCAACTTAAGAAGCGGTAGTTTAAAAATTAGTTTAAGATATAGTCATATGAAAATATATTAAACATTCCAGAAAACTGTTTTAAATATGCAATTTGTAGTTATTTTGTGTCACTGAATCAGTGTAATTAGGAGGCTAAAAAGGAAACATTTTCTGTCTAGTACCCAATATTTTGTTTCTTGCAGTAAAGTTGTTTTCTTTTGGTGAAAAAGTTGATTATTGATTGTGAGTACATTATCAACTAATCTAAAATAACATTTAATTAAAAAAAAAGCCACCATACAGCATAACAACCAAATTGAAAAAGTGTTTCTTCTAGTCATTTAAAATAGCCAAGAAACAGATCACTCAATCCCTCAGTTACTCCCAGAAGCCATAGCTCATGCTGTCCCTAATGGTCATTCCAATGTATTTCATTCCTAGATGAAAGAATATCACATTTAGACAGGTGCTTTCTCAGGTAGGTATGTCTCAAGCCAATTAATATTGGTTATGATCTGTAAAACATCTTAATTGTTATCAGGAGGCTTAAATGAGCATGTGTATTCTGTGTCTGTTAACAATGAATTTAAGGTGTACGTAAGAATGGCCATAGTGGGTCAGACCAAAGGCCCATCTAGCTCAGTATTCTGTCTTTCAACAGTGACCAATGCCAGGAGCTTCGGATAATAAACAGAATAGGCAATTATCAAGTGATACGTCCCCCATTGCCCATTCCTATCTTCTGGCACGCAGAGGCTGGGGACATTGCAGAGCATGGTTTTGCATCCCTGCATGTAATAGCCATTGATGTATCTATCCTCCATGAACTTAGCTAGTTCCTTTATTGAACACTGTTATACTCTTGGCCTTCACCAGATCCTCTAGTAAAGAGTTCCACAGATTGACTGACTGTGCAGTATGTGAAGAGATACTTCCTTTTGTTTGTTTTAAACCTGCTGCCTATTAATCTCATTTAGTTAGCCACAAGTTTTGTGTTGAGAAGGATTAAATAACTCTTGCTTATTTACTTTGATCAGACCAGTAATGACTTTATGAACCTTTATCATATTGCTCTTAGTTGTCAATTTTGCAGGCTGAAAAGTCCTAGTCTTTTTAATTTCTCCTCATATGGAAGCTGTTCCATAACCCTAATAATTTTTGTTTTGTAGCCCTTTTCTGTATCTTTTCCAATTCCAATATATCCTTTTTTATATGTGAAGTCGAGTTCTGTATGCAGTATTTAAAATGTGGGCATACCATGGATTTACACAGAGGAAACATATTTTTGTCTTATCTATTCATTTTTGTAACAATTCCCAACATTCTGTTAGCATTTTTGGCTGCCGCTGTACGTTGAGCAGATGTTTTCAGATGGCAGTCCATAATGACTTTAAGATCACTTTTTTGAGTGGTAACAAATTTAGACCCAGACCATTTTTTGTGTGTGTGTAATTGGGATTATGTTTTCCAATGTGCATTACTTTGCATTTATCAACATTGAATTTCATCTGCCATTTTGTTGTCCAGTCACCCACTTTTGTGAGATCCCAGTCTGTAGTTGACAGAGTACACGTTACTGTAGTTTAATCTTGAGGAAACCAAGATTTGGCTAATTGTAACTGTCTGCATCAGATGGAAAACATCACTACCTTTTGGCTAAGCAAAGAAGAACAAATTGTCTTGGTCACTGGTGTAATATCACCAAGAAACTGCTTGAAAGCTCACATCACTCCTATGTTGTGAACTAAGATAACTAATGGAGGACAAACACCCTCAGTCAGAGGAGTGGTACTGTCTTTGCAGTCTCCTCTGGGGTCTTTGCAGCCAACAATTACCACTTGTCTTGTTTAGGCTGAGCGTTAGTTGCTTGTTCCCATCCATGACCCACTGTTAGTTGAAATGGTTGACCTTAGCTTGTGAGTCAGGAAGACAGACAGAGCATCTTATCCTGTGCCTTCTCACTAGCCTTTGATTGTCTCATATACATATTAAATAAAGGGGTGTTAAAATGGAACTCTGTAATGTTCTACATTAGGGACCCCTGGAGGAGCATATCAGTTGTGCCAACTACCATTTTTGGTAGTTCTCCAAGAAAAGACCAAAGCCACATCTGTACTTACAGGGCCTGACACAGAGTCACTACCTCATTATTAACATCAAAAGCATATGATAGTTTTGGTACTTCTGTCCTTTGTCAGATCATTGACTAGTACAACCAGCTCAGTCTTAATGCCGCTCCAGGTTTATGTGTATATGGACAAGCATCGGAGTGGGACAAGCAGCAGTATGATCTGAGTCATCTAGGTGCCGAGGGTTATCACTGTAAATTTATTCCCAAAATAAGAGGAAGAACTGGTTACAATACTTCTTAATTTACTTAAATTTGCTAGTTTTCTGACATAACCTACCAAGACTTAAAGTATATGAAACAATGTGAAGTTTAGTTGGGCACTCCTTTAGAGAAATTGTTTTTACAATGAATTTATAATGACTCACACTTTTCATTTTATATAAAAAAGAAGAGCATGTTTGTTCAGTTATAATACTCATTTTAAGTAAACATGATTTGAAGGGAAGCTCTGTGAAATTTTGCCTTTTTTATCCAAATTTATATAAGCTGCTCAAGTTTGAATGTGTCAGTACTTGTAACTCTATACTTCAGCAGTATGCTAGTGCACAAGAACTAGAAAATAGAAATGAACAAAGCTGAGTAACAAATATAATGCATAATTACTGATAGTATGATCATGAAAGGTTCAGTCTTTACCAAAAATTCCTAATAATTAGTTAACTATGATTTTACTAAATTTCTTTACATTAAAAATTAAAGAACCAGCCAATGTTAAATTTACTTAGCTGTGAAGAACATACATACAAAACAAAAGCCACGCTCCCTTTCATTTTCACTTCCCACAGAAACTACCATCTTGCATGTTTGTACACTCTGCATTTGTGTGTATAAAAAAAAAAAAGGCTCTCTTGTTGGTCTCTGTGATGGCTAAGGCTCACTGGATGCACCTCTTAGTGGTTAGGGGGTGAGGTGTTTAGTTGTCAAAACTGTTCTTCAGTCTCTGCTCCCCTGGATCACATTCACATCTGATGTGTGTGCGTCCGTCTTTTTCAAGGGTGGAGTTGACCTTCTGGTTAGGTTATCTACTCAGTTATGTCTCCCCTGTGACAAAGATGACAAAGTCATAAGTCACTGTGTTACTGTCCATATCCAAGAGAAAAAGGTAAGAATGAGTAATGTTCACTACTCTTGCTTCCTATGACTTTGAGAGGAGTGAACAATCCAAAAGCAATTGTGGGGTATGAACTTTAAAAAAATGGTAATTGTTAATTCAGATACCATTGTAGTGTATATATTAAGGAAATGGATTCAAGCAATTTACTGCCCATGAGCATGCCTAAATAGACATTAGGAATGTGCATCTTGGGCAAGACAAGATAGAGCTATGTCTTGGAATGTATTACAGTCCAGAATTCTGGACTGGGGTATACTCCTAATTTTAGGTTTCTGTATCTATAAATGGGGATAATTTGCCTGCCTGCCATTCTCATAGGTGTATGAAGAGAATTCTACTTTTATTGCCCATTGGTTAATGGTCACAGAGCACTCTGAAAGTAAAGTGTAAAGTGCTTTAATATGTTTTTAGCGAGTAATAATAATAATAATGTGTAATTATATCATACCTTTTGATCAGAAGATTTCAAAATCCATTACAGACAGTAAACTTAGTTTTACAACTTCTGAAACAGGAAAAAGGAACAAACTTGCCTCAAGTCACACAGAAAGTTGACAGAGCTGGGAATAGACTCTATAAATTCTGCTTCCTAGTATTGTAACTTCTGGATCACACGAACCCCTGCAATCATCTATCCAGATTATTTATGTCTAGTGTTTTATACTTACTTTTAAAACATCAGAGAAATCAGTGATTGGTCAAACATGTCTGTGTAAAACAAGTTTTTAAACAGCAATTAATTCATCTCAACCAAGTCCATCTTCCCAACAAGGTGTTCCCCCAAAGACAAAACCTTTATGTGTATTCTGCACTATGCATGTGTTCAAAAGCCTTTTACATATAAATCATCTCTAACTCAAGTTATATTAATTAGATGTCACTAATAGGGAGGACTAGTACTGCCCAACATTTGTAGGTAAAGTAGCAATATATCTCTTGAGCTGTAATTTTCAGCTGCCTGCCTTCCTTCCTCTTACATGTTATCTGTCTTAAACTTGCTTTTCTTCACAGGAAGAGAAACGTTGGCTGTGCCATTTTAATATTATCTCTTTTAGCTCCTATCAACATGTCATGCAACTTTATTTCTTAAGGGAGAGAGGCTAACAAGCAGTCTTAGTTTCCTTTCTTTATGAGGTTTTTGACACTCTAACAAGACTTAATAAATCTGAAATCTAATACTGTTGATTAGAGAATACATTTCAAGAGACAGCATGAAGTCATTGCGATTGTCAGAATTCTAAATAGTTTAACTTGGGAACCAACAATTGATTTATCCAGATCCTCCCCCCTCCTCCATTATCCATTTGATTACTTACAATTCATTTTAGAGCCTCTGCTGGAAACGGAGAAATATGGGCTCACTTGCCCAAAGAAATTTTTAACAGTTTCTTTAGAGTCTCTTCTTTTGGAGAATAAGAAAAGAAAAATCTATTTTCAGTGCTGACTCTTGGAGAATCTACTACATTATCTTCCAAGACTGGGGACAGGGAGCATAGAGAGAACCAGCAATCAATGAAATTAGGAAGTCATAGAAAGCATAATAAAGCCCCCCCCCACCTCTCCCCAAAAGCCCCATCCCTCTCATCCCAGTTTTACCTCTCATATTGCAATATCTTGGTAACGAACAATGCGACAGTGGTAAACTCACTCACTTGGTGGTAGTGCACTGTTCTGTGAACATTTCAGAACTATAAGAAATAAGCAACAAATTATTACAAATATTTTTAAATTTAAGGAGAGAACTGTTACAAATTCTTTATAATAATCGTGTGCACATGCAGATGCATGCACACACAGATCTCTCTCTCTTCCCCACATCCATAGGATGACACTAGTTTGAAATTATGCAAGACCTATAGACGTTTTACAAGGTCACTTGACTTAAAGATGAAATGCAACAAATGGATATGACAACTAGCGTGCTAGTGATGGAAAGCTGGTGTAGAAGTCAACTGGTTGCAGAATAAAGAACTTTTTTTTTTTTTTAAGGTAAAGTTTTGCAGCAGTGCGAGGGGCAAAAGAATGATTTTTATATGGTAAAGGCTAGTGGGGAAGTGCTGGCTCTATTGTTGGTTGAGATTTACTCTTTTAATGGGTGCAGAATGCCTGCTGAAGAAAGCAACTGTGTGGCCTTTTAAGAAACTATGAATTGATGTTAACCTGGACAGCTTCTGTCAGAAATCTAATATTGTTAACCTAGATATTGGTGAAATAACATTCAGGAATTGGGCTGACTTCCCCCTTGTTGGGTGATTCTTAATAAATAATGGAAATGAATTAGAGGCTGAACTTGCGCCCATTGACTTTGCAGAAATAGGAAAAGGCCTCCTAAGTGTATTTTGAGCTACGTTAGCTTAACTAAAACATGGATTTAGAAGATGGAATGAAAACACAGTAAATGTTATATTATTATTTCCCATCATCTAATATTTAGTGTTGTAATGGATGCCTCAGAGGCAGTATAGTGAGGGGCAGGGATGCTACTTTGGAAGCAACTGTTGGTCTAGGTTATATTTATAGTTATCAAACAGAAGAGAAGGCTGGCTGAAAATATGGAGGCAATCTGGCTGAATCTGAAATTGCTGGTTAGCTCTGTGAATTGTAAGTAGATGGCTTTCCCTCTCGGGAATTTACTCCTATCTCATACACCCTCAATAATTCCTACTTTGGAGTTCTGATAAAATGTAGGTATCCCTTTTCTGGGTAGGTTGCCTGTGGTGTAATATTTCTATGTTGCTATCCAAATGAGAATTTCAAGCTGCTGAACAAGTGTTAATTAAGACCCCCCCCCCCGATATGATATGGATATTCTTATTGAACAGATGAAGATTTTGAGATACAGAGAGGTAAAGGGGATAGTCTAGTATCTAGCATTACGTCATGTACAAACTCATAAACATAATATAAATTTCCTGACTTCCAGTCCTCTGAATGAGCAAGTAGACTATTGATCCTGGATTAACAATATTCCACTGTTGGTAGTATTCTAAAGGGCCAGAGATTCCTACAGTCCTGACAGATCATACTTTTTGTTTTTATTCATCTTTTCGCATAAGTGATTGTTGAACTATGTACTCTTTTAGTAACATTGACTATTGCCACTGGTTGAGTAACTCACTCTTGAGTGATGACTGATTTTTCTTCTTCCTATAGATTAGTTCTTTTTTAACCTTTCTATCAGTTAGCATGTCTTTTCATACTGGTGATACTGAAAATAATCTCAATTACTAATATGTAGTTTGATTCCTATAGACATGGAGTGCATAAATTACCTAGGGAGAAGATGAATTGAGAGGTAATGGTTTAGGCTTTGTGATAGACTCTGATCTCTCTTGTAAAGGTGAAAGGCCTCAGTTCTATACTGATTTTCTTGAAACATCATTTAATTACATGATCACGTTGCACCCTATAGCTATAAAACTAATTTGAATTTGTAAAATATTGAGTCTGGCTTTGAGATGCAGCTCAAGCTTTCTGAACTTCCAAGTTGTTAGTTAAAAAATTGGAGCATACTGAGTAGTATCCAGAACTGGTACGCTTTTATTTGTGTCAGTTACCTCACACTTCTTTAACCCATTTTTCTGATTGCAGATAACTTCTGCAGATAGGTTAGTTGTAATGGGTTCATGATTTCACCATGTGACTGGTGGAAACTCTGATGACTTTGCAGTGCTGTGGACAGGTGCTTTCTTTTACTGGAATGCCATCAGTTTGAATGGGTCTTTTTCTGTGGGGAAAAGACACTGTGACACAATGATTCTGAGCCTGTGGCCAAATCAGCACATAGCTGCACCCATTGGACATCCTCTGGGTCTCATAGGTTGTATGTATATTGTGTGGATGCAGTCCATGTAACACACAGAGAGCTGCACGTGTGACTCACAATGGCAAATAGGTTGAGAACCACTGTAGCAGATGTGAAACATGGAATATTCCAAAATTATTGTCAGCATTATAAGTATTTTCATGACTTGATAGTGATTGTGTTACTGACCTGGAGAGTGTGGTGTTAGGGATTTCCTTCAGGAAGTAAAATCAGTGGGGGATAATTAATGCAAATACCTAATGCTGAAATAATGCATGTATTGAGTCCTTTGAAGTTATGTTTACAAGGGAGATAGTATATAGTGACATGATCTGGTTCAAGAAGTCTAAGAATACAACATATTTGAATAAAGTGTATAAATTTGAATAAAGTGTCTAAAGTGTTAAGTGTCACTTTGTATAAAGTGATAGATTTGATCTGAGGGACAAGGTCACTTGCACTGAATGCAAGAATTGCTGCGAGTATGTGAACAGAGTCATGCCCTGTGGGAGGGCTGGATGCCCTTGAATCCTGCATTCATGTGGGGATTAAGTAACTAACTGGTAAGCTAGACACACATCTAAGCTGTTGCTTTGTATGATGTGTTTTATCTGTAATCGTTTTGTTCTGAATAAATAGTACTTGACTTTACAAAACCAGGCTTCCTGAGCACAGTAAGTTGCAGGAGCTTGCAGCCTAAGCTTGGGGCTGGAAAGGGAGAGAGTTATACGACACTGTCCTAAGAAATGTGACTGTTAAGAGTTGTGAGACCTAAGAGGGGATTGTCCTAGAGGAGCCCACAAGGAAATGTGACCCACAATCCCTGTCCCCTGGAGTTTATAGTGTGCACTGGGTAGAAAGCTGAGGCAATACTTCAAATGATAACTACTGGTGGAGAAGTTGCAGCTACCCTAATGGGATGTAACACTATTTCTGTAGCTCAATGGGTTTTTTTAAATGAGGCAATAAACACCATAATGTCTTCCATTGTGCTGTTTTTCTTTATTTTTTCTTCGGTTTGGGAAATGTTTCTTTTAAGTGGTGTTGGTGGTGATTCAAATCTTAATTGCCAGCAGATCAGGCCCAGGAGGAAATCATCTCTGTTTACCCGATGAGAGACTCCTTGTGGTGGTTTCTAGTTTGTGTATACAGGACTTTTCAATGGAGGATGCTGTGAAGATTGTTTTACCTCCAGGGGCAACAGGAGTTTCAGTACTGAAAATGTTAAGTCATCCTAAAGAAGAAGTGCTCAGGCCATGCAGCACTAATAGACACTACTCAGAGAAAATGAAGCATGGACAGCTACTAAGGACACAACACATAAAGCAATCCCTTACTGCGATGCCTTCCCTTCCTTTCACCCCAGATTTACCTCTCTATACACAGATGTAGTTAGCTTAAGAGATTGGCACAGGTGATTGAATATTAGATCATGGGATCTCCTCTCAGCACCCATCAGTGCTCCCATGTGCACCCCTCCATCCAAGGGACTAGCGCTTCTGTCCATCTAGCAAACAGTGCCTCATTCCTTTTCACCTTATATGAAAATGTGGTCAGGACAAAGCATTTCTGTCTCCCAGCACAAGGAATGTGAGTGTGGGTTCTTTGGCAACTATCCAACCAACATAATCAATGGGAATCTTGCTGTGAGCAAAAATTTGAAGAAACTCCATCTTTTCTCTTTGTGCATCTGTACATTAAGGGTACAGCCATGACCAGGCCTCTGTGTAGGGAGAGCTCTAGTGTTGGAAGAGCTGTAAATCTCCTACTACTTTAGTGCTTTGTGGTAACTCCATGGCACATGCAAAGCTTGATGTTGAGGAAGGGCTTGGTGTCTCTTAAGGGATGCTTTCCAGGCCAACTTTCTAGGCTGTTGTGTGCATTTAGTTTTTGGGCTGATGAAGCTTTGGTTGGGGAAAAGATCTCTGGACAAGACCTGGAGAGCTGACCCTTTCAGTCCTCAAATAGCTGAACATACAACGTCTGGTTGTGATCTTACAGATCCTCATTGTAGGTGCATGTGCCTGACTCTTAAACGTTTGTTCATTTGGAGTTTGATGTCAACTAGCAAATTTAGGCAGTTTTACATACATGTAAATATGCACTCACCTGGCAGCTGACAACCAAGATCTTCAGAGTTGGGGTTAGTCTAAGACTCTAGTTTCAGGGTTGGCATGAGGGATTGAGCGAGGAGGTGTCTGAAGCCATTTATTACCTTTTAGAAAAGGAGGAGAAAGGTTTCCAGCCATAACTTCTCTCAAAACATTAGTGAGTATGGGCCTGATTTTTTTCAAAACACTGGGTGTTCAGTTGTACACTTAATATGGAAAGTAAGTACTTATTGGGTGTGAAAATGGTCAGATATGCACCTAATTAGTGCACGTACACTTTAGTGCATCTGGCTTTTTGACAGTCGAATTCTGCATTTCTGTTTGGCATTATGAATTTAAGAAATTTCAAGAAAAGACATATAATGTATTTCTGAGCTACTATGTTTAGGTGGTAGCTTGAGACACAGTGTTGAAAGCTGATACAGATTTTCTTTTTTATTCACCTGAGGAATAGAGTAATCCCTTTGAAACACACTGGCTCAAAGCTGCTTTGGAAGCAGTGCTTTGTAAAAGTGAATTTCCTGTGTGTAAGTGTGAAAGATAGTCTTTTATCCACAGTAGTTTTTAATGATTTCCTTATTGTGGGTTAATTAGTTTAGTAAATGTTGTTTGCTTTCACATTGTGGAATGATAGAAATAATATATATTTTTGTGGTGTGACTTGTGCTCATGTCACCTTGTTACTAGACAGATTTTGAGTCTTGCTACCCTGTGGGGGAGAACGTAATTCATGCCTTGGTTTAGGATGCATGCTCATTTTAGCAGGAAGAAGCACTCTGTATTGCTTAATAGTGGCTCGTCAGCAGACTCTAGAGTAGCTGAAAGGATTGCTAGGAATCATGATGAAATTAAACAGAAAATAGTTTGGTGCTCTGATGAGAGAGTTTTTTAAAAGAATCTTGAGTGGTTTATCCCCCCAGTCCTCAAAGTAGATATATCAGGAACTTGGATAGAGAAGACTTTACAAATCTTGTCCAAGGTTGGTCTGTCTTAATGGGATAGAGTATGAATGTGAACTCTTATCTTTTGGCTTAAGTGAGAGTTAAACTCTTATGAATTCTTCAACATAGTTTTTTTATGGCAGCACTTTGAAAGACTCAGTTTCTGAGTCTTTGGTAGTTTTGCTGTGCTATTGTATTCAGTTTGGAATCTTTCTCTTTCAGCTCTTAAGACGCAGCTATAACAACAATCTAGCAATGGAACAAAGAAAAAATGACAGCATTGTCCCAAGTATCACACAGCTGGAAGATTTTTTGACAGAACATAACTCCAATGTTGTTTGGCTATTAGTTGGTAAGTTGAATCTATTCTGTTTTCTTAAACATTTTTGTGACTTTACTAGATAATTGTATGCTTATATAGCATCTGTTGCCGAGAGAGACACCAAACCCTTTGTAAATTGAAGCCTCTTCATTCACCATGTAGCTGTGTAACAGCACACAGCAACACTACTGCACAGTTTAAGAAGGGAAGAACACACACAAATGAAAGAATACAGTGCCATTAACAGTCTTTCATTCTACCTATTAAATGGAAGGATGACTTAATTTTCTAAAATATTTCAACGTAGTGGTCTGTGTTGCAATAAGTGCATGGTACAGGATGTGCATATGTTTTTGTCACATAATATGGGAATGTGGTGCAAATTTAGGATAGTCACATTGTTCTAGAACAAGGAAGCCAGTGGTGCAAAATGCAGGTTTCTCAAATGATCCTATGTGGTGCCTTTATACCACACCAAACCATAATGGTTTAAAAACCATGATAACCTTAAAGCATGTTATACAATTATGATGCAAGATCATGATACCCAACCTCAAGACAGACTATTAAAAACCAGGGCACAAAGCCCTCACTGGTTGTGAGTTCCAAACTGAGATTTCACCAACCAAGTGCAAAATCTATAAGCCTTAATACAGAATCAGGCAGTCCCGTTCGATACTGCAGTTTGTCTTGCCACCTAGGTGAGCGGATCTCTGTGACAGATATCTTGTTATACCAAGAATCATAAAAATATTGAGGTTATTTCTGATCCTGAAGGACAAGTCCCTGACTTCAGGTCACTTGTGCTTTAGTTCTCACACCATAGACACGGCTACTAGCCAAGCCCAGGATAAACTCTATGACAATTTAATAAATTGGAAAAAGAAAATTAGATCATTATTTACAAGGTTAAAGCAAGCAAGCAAACACAGGCACTCAGAACTGGTAGCCTTAAGTTTCAAAAGGTAACATAGACTCTTGTAATCAGCAAGATCTAACCCAGGCTAAGCAGTTGAGGATTCTTGCTTATTTCCTAGAAATGTCTTGCCCTCCAAGTGTCCAAATAACATAGTTAAAGTTCGTTTTGTTTGGGGTTTTTATTTCCCTCCTGCCATGTTTCCTGAGCTGCAAGATCAGCTGATGGGAAGACTTCACGTAACTTAGAAATCATAACTGCATAATTCATCTTCAAGGGAAGAAGAGAAGAACAAGAAGAATGTTCTGAATCCAGATTTTGGATAAATTTTGGTTGTAAGATCCAAACAGAAACTGTCCTCTTTTGGGAAGAATGTTTAATAGTTTCTATAAAAGAGCAGCTCTTCACGCTAATTTTCCTCTCCTGCTTGGAGCAGTCAGAGGCTCCCAGTATGGAGCATAGATGTTTAAATAAGATTAATATATGCAGTGACTCACAAGCATTCTATAAAGTTCCAACACTACTCTTTTAATTCTGATACCTATTCTGTCACTACTAACCCACAAATGAATACTCAGATTCCAGCTATTCATGTCAGTGTCCAGTTGAGAGGTGGGGAACTTGGTATGACCTGGCACTTGGCCTGCCAGCAGATACATGGTACAGTTGCAGAATTATTGTAGGTATATTGAACTTTAAAAAATGTCATTTGTTCTTTTTTCATATTTCTTTTTGTTTAAAGATAGGTCTCTTACTAATTAACTGTACAGCACTTGGAAGAAGAGGAAAACTATAATCTTTTAAAAACTTTTAAAAATAATGTAGAATACATTTTCAGATTAAAAATGTCACTTTCCTGGTCTGATATCAGTACACAGCAAGACTTAAAAGCAAGAGTGTTAATCTGGAAAGTTATCTTTTTCCATGTCCACCCTGTTATCTGTCTTTAATTTTGTTGATGGGAGAGGACTAAAATATCTTCCAGTTTGGGCCCATGTTTATTGTGGAGGGAGAGCTGGAAAGAAGGAAACATTTGTTTAAAAACAAACAAACAAACCCCTTAAAATAACTGTTCACAGTTGTACAAGTGTTTTGTATGTTGGAAAAAAAATCCTAGTGGACATGGTTGTGTGAATAGAGTAGTGGTTCCCAACCTTTCTCTTCTGTGGCGTACCTTGATACCTTTAATTATTTTGAGGCACACGACCATATACTTTCTGAAAGAATTCATGAATACACATGAGCCAATCCAGAACACTTCCAGTCAGGAACGTCGCTGGCCCTGGAAAAGACCTAGGGCACTGGCCCAGGCCATGTCCCCTTGGCCACATTCCAGCTTCTGGACCTGATAAATCATCAGGCTCCTGCTGTTTCCAGCCTGGCCCCAGATCCCTGGCCGGTTTCAGGGCCAGGAGAGGCAGGCACCACTGCAGGTTTCCCGGCCTCAATGCCTGGCCGGGCCGGGAGAGGCAGATGCTGAGGAGGGTGCCCTGGCCAGGGTCCCTGATCTGGGATGTGGCCGGCCTGGAGACTCAGGGCACTGGCGCCGAGACTTGGGGCACGTGCTCCATGTGTCAGGTGCCAGCGATGCCCCTGCTTCCAGTAATTTTTCTAAAAATTCTGTGGCACACCTACTCAGGCTTGATGGCACACTGGTTGGGAAACCCTGGAATAGAGTATACTTCATGTGGCTAAAGTTGTGTTATAAGCACTATTTTATGGTATTCACATGGTTTTTTTTCTTTCCACTTCATAAAAATTATATCTATGGAATTAAAGCAGTGACTATACTGAATAGTATGAATCTCTGTGTTTTAACTCTTATCTGGTAACAAGAAACTGGTCTCTGAGATTCTGTCTCCAGGTTTTCTCAGGTAGAATGTACAAATGTTAATGACACTCCTGTGGGAATAGATGTGCTACAGCTTGTTTGTACAGGGTTTGTTTTTTCTGGTTTTTTTTTTGCTGGAACTTTATTAAGCACTAAATTTTTCTGAGGAAATTTACTAGTGTTGCAAGTCAAATATAAAACAAGTAGTTTTTTTGCAGCAACTCTCAAACAAATATTTGCCTTTCTTGTTTTCATTTTCTTGTTGACCTTTGAATGTATTTAATTTTAAAATGTATGTTTGCCCATTATTTGAGATCTGGGTACTAAAACAAAACATAAAAGTATTGCATGCAGTTTGCACAGCTCAGACTCTCTTATGCCCCTAACTAACTTGGGCAGTGGAT
The DNA here is from genome assembly GCA_007922195.1 of Podocnemis expansa. Taxonomy (NCBI): domain Eukaryota; kingdom Metazoa; phylum Chordata; order Testudines; family Podocnemididae; genus Podocnemis; species Podocnemis expansa. The sequence continues at coordinate 49,904,249 of ML681966.1, read as the reverse complement.
GGAGATATAAATTCACATTAAGAGCTTCCCTAAAAGTGTCTTGAACCAAATACTAAAATTGGCAACTGCTGGGTTCTGGAGGATTGTAATAAGAGGTAAATGACAGAGCTGAACATTTTGTGCTAAAATTTGCTCCCTATATCCAGCAGGGTACCTTGGGACAGATAGCAGAACCTTCAGTTGATTGTAGCTAATAAGGTTGAAACTGCAAAGGTGCAGTGGTTGCCATTGAGAAAGCTGCATATTCACTACAACAGAACTTGTACTGCATATTAATACTTTCCACTTAAATCTTTTATTTAAAGGCCTCAAACTGATTTACAATCAGTATTTGTTTTGTTGTATGCTGTTATCAAAATTCTTAACATAGTAGATTGGGTTGAACTGTACTTCACTAGTTTCAGCTTTTGAGGTCAGTTGCAATTAGCATTTCAGTGGTTCTGTGTATGATTTATGTAAATTAGCATTTGTCCAGCCATTCTTTATAATGGGGGTTAATTGCAGTTGGCACCATTTACTCATCAAGAGTGGAAATCAACTTTATAATGTTTCTGTGAATTTATGCAAGTTGGTGCAAATGATAATTAGATTGTCTTCAATGTTTTCTCATTTTTATATTCCTTAACATTAGAAGAGCCTGTCTTTTTGATAAGAACTGAACTTGGCTGGTGAAGGGGAACAAACTTACAGATGAATGTAAATTAAACAATTTATTTTAAATAGGCTTCCCAAATGTGCCTATTTAAAACACTAAGGGCTAAAGCCAGAATGTCCAAAAGTAACAACCTCAAAAGCCCTGGCGAGCTGGTGCCTAAAATCCCCTGATGTCCCTCTGTCTGCCTAAAAGTGTGCCGAAGGGCATATGCACAGCTACCTCAGTCCTGGCACTCAGTGGCTATTTCACACCTCCTGCTCCAGCCCCAGTGGATTTTCAGACAAGCATTACCCCATCCTCTTATCTGCAGAGCCTAGTCTGGTAGGTATCCTTTTGGAATGCCTGTTGGATTGAAAAAGAGTATGGCCTAATCCTCACCCTTCAAAGAGAGAGAGGTGCCTAAATCTGAGCTGGAGAGAAGTGCCGGTTTCAGTTTGGGATTCACAGCTGTGAATATCTTCCTGGATTTAAACATTTGAGGTCTTTCTAGCAAAAAATGGCGGAGCAGAAGCTGGTGGTGCTTCTCTTTATAACCTTTGCCCAAGCTTTTTAACTAGGATTTTTTAAAAATAACCTTTTAAGCTAATGCTAAGAACACTTAACTAGGATTTTGGAGTCCAGGGTTCAGATCCCTCTTCTGTCTGATTTGGAGCAAGGTTTTCAGTCCATCTGTCCTCCCTTGCCCCCCCCCCCCCAGAAGAGGGCCCTAACCACTGGGCTGTGTGTAAATAATGATATTCACTAGAATAGAAATTTGAACGCTTCTCAGGTTTAGTGCCTTTAAACACTGGGCTATAGGGTCACCTTCCCTCTTCTTTCAGCTCAATGGATATTTATTTATTCAGAATGCAGTGGCTTCAGCTGTAGAGACTGAGAGAGACCCACCCCAGAATGTCTCATAACCTAGTAGTTTGGACACTGTCCTGAGGGTGAGAAGACCTGGGTTTCAATCCCTGCTTTACATATAAAGAAGGGGTTTTGAACCTACATCTCTCATGTCCTTTGTGAGCGTGCTAACCACTGGGCTAAAGATTCTAAATATAGATGGTGGGGAGGTTTTAGGTGCTTAACCCCAGGAGAGGGTACTTGGCTTGATTCCCAAGTGGAGATGGATGCCTCCCTTCTTTGCTATTGGCTAGATTAGGTGGTTTGCTGGCTTTCGTAGATCTCATTCTTAAGGACATAATTCTCCCCATGTTTTGTGTAAGTGCTTGTCTGGGACTGTGGATTTCGTGAAGTGGCAGAGTGCCTAAAGTTAGCTTAGAACCTTAATTCCTTATTCCAGAGGGGCAGCCATGTTAGTCTAGTAAAGGAAAAAAAGCAAGCAGTCTTGTGGTGCTTAGATTTAAGATTTATTTGTCGCATAAGCTTTCGTGGGAGAAAATCCCACTTTGTCAGACGCTTTGAAGAGGGGCAATTTACTTGTAGGTTTCTTTTAAGTTCCCCCTCTTCAAAGCGTCTGTCAAAATGGGATTTTCTCCCACAAAAGCTCATGTGATAAATAAATCTGTTAGTCTTTAAGTGCCACGAGGCTCCTTGATTTTTTTAAATTCCTTATGTAGACCTAGCCGTAATAATTTTTACTCCTCACTTTAAAATATGCTGTATGGGTTTATAACCATAATTTTTATGTGAGAAAGTACACTGAGACCACTCAAAGTAGTTAAGATTTTTCACATCTGAGGACAAGCCTATTTTCTGGTAGTTGCTTAGATTTTCTGTTTATTATTGATACATAAGCCAAATATCATAGCCAGCCTGCCTTTTCTTTCCTTCTCCCTGATAAACTATATAAACGGGTGGGGGAGATGGGTTAACAGTGAGTGAATTGTTTAATGGTAAGTGGAGGGAGTTAGAACTTCTGGAGTCTCTACTAATATTAGTTTCTGCTACTAACTCTCTGATATTGGATAAATTACTTAGGGCTTGTTTACACTGCCCCACAGTTTGGACTACAGTGTGCATCTAAGTGCTGTGCTGTTAACTTCCCCATTTGGACACTATGGGGATGTCTACATTAGCAAATTAGTTCAGATTGAGAAGGCTTAATCTGGCTATTTTGAGCCTTGTCTACACTAGGCGTTGCCTAGTTTAAACTAAAAATTTTTTTAGTTTGAAGTAAGCAAAGCTTAGTTCCGGCTCGTTAGTTTGGCTGGTTAGCCTGAATTAACTGCTTGGTTTGAACTTATTTTGATATTTACAGTAGTTCGAACTAGTGCAATGTAGTCATGCTAGTTCAAACTAACCACATTTTTTTTTTTTAGTTCAAACTAACTTTTAGTTAGAACTAACCATGCTCTTTTTAGTTCGCACTAATTTTTTTAGTTCAAACTAAAAAAGTGCGGTTAGTTCAAACTAAGCTTTTTGTAGACATAGCTGATAGGTGTGAACTAAAAATTAATAATTTTTTAGTTTGCACCCACAGTGCCCAGATGGGGGAGTTACAGAGGAACACTTTGAGCATTTTTTTTCCTCACACCCTTGTGGACTGAGCTCTGGGGTAATGTCGCCATGGCTTCAGACTCCTTCAGTGCTTCATTTCCTCCATCCAAAAATGGGATAACACTATCCTTCTTTTATGGGGGGTTTGGAAGGTTCTTTTTTTTTAAGCACTAAATTTCCTGGATATACAGCAAAATATGTTATAAAATTCAGTTTATGTAATTCATAACTGCACATTAAACACAAAACTACTTAATATGGTGTAGTTAATCCTAATGCATGTAAGAATTGTGCATTTCTTACACTGTCTCAGATGCTGAAGATGTTTAAATTTTGAACACAGTGAGCGGTCCCTTTGATTTGCGTAAATCTTTACAAGGTTCCGGGCCATAGTTTGTAAGCCTGAATATACTAAAAAGTTTTAACAGTTGAGCCTAAAAAGGAGTCCTAGTCAATATAAATGTGATTAGTCTGCCTTTTAAATAATTTGTGAACTTTAATTGTGTCTCTGTTTGTGTAGTGGAAGTGAATGAAACTTTTAAGTGTTTTTGAAATCAAACAACAGTTATTTAAAACTATATAGAAAACAATTAGAGATGAGAAAAATGCAAGTTAAAACCAGTCCATCCTGTGATAGCCTAGGATTATTCCCCTCAGACAGACCATTTTGGAAAGTTTGTGAGCCATTTTGGTTGGAAATAGGTTAGTTGATTTTAATCAACTAATTTAAAAACTACATCTGGGATTTGAAGACCTAAATTTTATTTTGATTGACATATTTCTAATTGGATTGAAATTCCCATTATTTCCCCCATCAAATTCCAATTTCACACTTCAAAAAAAAAATTAGAGGTATTGGGTAATCCAGTGATTTTTTATTTATTTATTTATTTATTTTTTTTATATTAGCACAAAGTTCTACTATATGAAAAAATGCTGGGCTAATGTGTGAGGGCTGCAAATCATAGAGCTGATGTGTTCAATCAGGGACGAGTATAGCTTGGCTAGGACTTGCTTGTTCTCTCATTTTAGTTTCCATTTAGTTGTAGGTATGACTGTATGTAGTCACAGAAAATTTCTAGCATTTTATTTGGGTTGTGAGAAACAGCTACTTTATTGCAGGTCCTGTGGTCTGCATTGTGAGGGAAGTCAGATTAGATGATCCCACTGGTCACTTCTGACCTTAATTGTCTATTAATCTACTTTAGTGAGATACTTTTTGACTGTTGGCCTAATATTGTATGATAGTGAGAGTGAAGAGAGATGAGAAATGGAGCATATACACCTTTTTTGTTCCCTCTCTTAGTGTTAAAAACGTTAACTATGGATACGTTTTTGTGTGGGTTTTTTAATTGAAGGGGAAAATAGAGAGGATGGGGCGCTATTGCTGGGCTTTGTATTTTGGTACATAATATTTTTGTCTGAGTCATACAAGTGTAATGTTAAAATGAACTAAAACAAGTATGCTAATCTTTTCAACAGCTACAATCTTGTCTTGCGGATGGATTATCTACTTAACTTATTATAATTCCCGGAATGTTGGACTTATTTTAACATTGGTTCTTAACAGATTATATAAACGTGGCTACATCCATATTGGTAAGTTGCGGTTACTGTAATATGGCTATATGTGAATCTAAAATTTATCTTTGATATATTTAGATTTATTAGAAACTCCAGGACATATCTTAAGTGTTTCTTTTTATTTTTGAAATAACTAATATAGTTGATTTAAACTAAAAATATGTATTTGACATATAACTCTAGTATTATTCCTAATGTAGGTAAAAAATATTAATCCCAATAAAATTCCTGTTTTGAAATTTTGCATGATTTTATGGTCAATTCAAGTTGATTAGAAAAATTATAAACTCTCAAGGTACCGTATTTTCATCTGTTACAGAAATCCCATTTTAACTTTCACAGTTATCATTCCCCTCTCTTTCCAAAGCCACACGTCATAATGCCCATTCTTCCAACCAGTGCTTTTTTGTTTTAAGAAACAAAAAAAGCTCCTGCTGACCCCGCCCTCTGCAGCTGGGCTGTCGAAAAAGGTACCAGTGCTACGTACCCCTGTGTACCATCACAAAAAAAGCACTGCTTCCAACTATAGAAAAGCATCTGGGTTTTCCTCTGCAGCTCATCAGTGCTCCAAAATTTGTTGCTAATGGACATGAGGATTTTTTTTTTCCCTTTTCCCAGCCTTGGGGCTGAATGCACTGTCTCTGCAGTTCAGCTGTCTACTGCAAATCCAGAGCAAAGGAGCAGACTGGAATCTCAAGCTCTGACTTGATGAACAGTGGTACATTGCACTTACTAATAAACTGTCAGACTAGCTAATCATTTTAATCCTTAGTGGTACAGTAATATTTAGTATTTATACTTGTAAGGAGCTTTGTCAAAATCCATTAACTCTTCTTTATTTTTTAAATTTAACATTTTTATGGAATAAACCAGGTCAGCACAAATCACTTGGGTGCTTGCCCCCATTACAAAAATATATGCAATGCAGGGTCACAGAAGGTTGTGTACTGCAACCTGACTCTGATTGCTTTTTTAATTTTCTTTCTTCTCTCAAATCTCCCAGCCCTCTCTTTCTCGTTTAGAATAACTCGTCTTTTTCAGTCTTGGAGTAGTTCTACAGCTATGGATCATATATATAGAATGAAAACAGAAGATAGAAAAAATTGTATTCGTTTGGCAATACTTCAAGGATTCTGAGATACAAAAATTCCAACCCATTTTCAAATCCAATCTTTATTATGAATTGTAATGACTTCAGCACTTGTTAGGTGGAGTATTTGATGTATATGGTGTATTTAAAAAAAGCACACAAACTAACACACAGTGAAATTTGTATTGAGTAAAAGCAATTGGAGGTAGCTACGGAAAATCTGTGGTACCTTACTTATTTATTTATATTTTTCTGAGATACCATCTTTATTAACTTTTTCAGTCAATACCATCATGGTAATTAGATTTCATAATTTCTGGTCTAACTGATTATTTTATTGGTCATTTTAACACACACAATGTGTGGGGTTGTTTTTTGTTACCTGAGTGACTTCTTGTTTCTAAGCAAAGTTAAAAATGTTTGGGGAGAAAACATGGCCCATCACCACCCTACCTTGTTGCAGAGGAAGCTGAGCCATGCTGATGTGTTTGCATAATTGTTAACAAATCTTCAAATGAGATTGCTAGACTTTAAAGGCACAGGGCTGAAAGCTGATAGTTTTGCTACCACCAGAATTTTAACTAATTGGAAGATGAGACAAACTTAACTATGCAATCTGTAGTAACCAATTATATCTATATCTATATCCTGCACATTCAGAATAGTCATTCCATTGTTTCCCTTAAACTTAGTGATAGAGGTTTAAATTTTCAGAAGTGACTAGTCACGTTCCAAAGCCCAGCTTGAGACATCCTAAAGATGCCTGATGTTTTGGAAAGTTCTGAGTCCTACTCTCTCTGAAAGTCGTCTTTAAGGGCAAAAATCAAAGCACTCAATTGCCAAAGATACTGTTTCAAGAATCATTTGTTCCCATTCAGAAAAAGAAATTTAACGCACAGACAAGACTTATGATAAATCTTTTTTTAAACAGGTTCCTTTTCATTCTCTGTCCTGTCCGGAAAAGTCATGGTTCGTGAAATCTATTACATTACAGAAGACATGTCTGTCAGGTACTGTTTTGTTAAAAAAATTACTGTTGAAAGTGGTGTGATTTTTTTTTTTTTAATATAAATTTTTCCTCCCTCTTGGGAATACTGTATTAAGAAACAGCAGATCCTTTACATGAAACTGGTTGTTGTAGGTACCTATGGGGCAAACTGGTTCCTTCTTAAATTTTGCAACCTTGTTGACCCCCTTCGTCACTGGTGTTGCACTGTTTATCAGAAACTTCCAGTACCACATATGAACCCAATAAAAATTATTGATTGTATATGAGAATACTTTTTAGAATATAAAGGAAAATGACTGTTCTCTAATTCTTTCACTTCATTGCACTCTTGCCTAAGCTGTTGTTTATAAAAGTATGTCTCATTAAGAAAGTCAGTCTTATTAAAATATTTGGAAGATCCATTTTAGCCAAGCAGCTTATTTGTTAACATTTATAGATTTGAGGATGTTTGGTGAGTTTTTCAACTAGAGATCCAAAGCATTAAGAAGGAAGTAAATGTGGGATTCTGAAACTGAGCTTTTTGTTACGGTAGTGTAATAGTCTGCATAACATAAAGATTGGGAGTTATTATTTGGCTCTATTGTAGTAATGTTGTTCATACAGTTTTAAGAAGAGAATCTTTCTACGTTTAAGGCAGTTTTTCAAGCAGCTGTTTGTAAAAGATCTCTAATCATGTTCTTAAGTTCTTATTAACCTAATTTATCCAATTTAGAATCCAAGATGGATTTCTTATATTTCGCTGGTGGAAAATATACAATCCAAAGCAGAAACAACATGGTAAGTTTCTTGATAATATTTCAAAGTTGGAATTTTAACATTTTTAGAAATGTGATCTCTTTGCATTAATTATTTGTCCCTGACTTTCTTCTGGAGGTATTTAAATTTACAATAGAGAGGGAGTGTCTTTAGGTCAAAATGAGACAGGCAGAGTCTTGGCATGGAAGCGTGCGCAGTTGCTGCCTTGGCAGTATCAGTTCTGTGGGTAAAAAGGGAACATCCACTGTTTGAGTGTTGATCTGGCTCTTCCAGGTACTAAACTTGATGTAAACAATGTGGGGGAGAAGAAGTTGTTGAACTTCCTTTTTTAGCAAGAGTTATAGGCTTATAATGAATAGTATTAAAATCAAGTTCTTCCTGTAAAGATAGATGACTTCTGACAATTATTCAATTAAGTGTAAACAATAGTTTCTCATGTAAATAATTTTAAAAGGTGAAATACTGTAACCTGTTGAGTTTACAGATTTACTTCTCATTGGCTACGGGGTTTCCAAGTGGGAGTTCAGGTTTCCATGCTGTAGCTATTCCCTTACATAATATTTTAATCGTATTACCTCACTCGCTCCAGTGATGTTGAACAAAAGTAGGTGGGTCAGAATCGAAAGATTTGGAGTTTCTGTTGGAATGTGAAACCAAAACAGCAGATGTTATCAGCAGTGGCTATTTTTTGGTATTTTTGAAAGAAAATTGTCACTGATATCAAAAGATCCTGAAGAAGATAGTATTCTTTAACTAAATTCATTTTCTCTGGTGGGGGCGGAGGGGCGGACTACCTTCTGCCTTTTATGTTCATAATTGCTTTAGTAGAGCTGTTTTCTTCTTCTTCTTCAAAGCCAAATTCTTTCACCAGTTTGGCATATTCCACCTTTAATGCATGCAGCTGTGGAAGTATCATCTCTTCCTGATTAAACTGAAGAAGTGCATTGCATTTAAAAATCTCTCTTTTTCTCTTGCCTTATTGTGTAGGCCCTGTGGAGCCTGACATTATTGCTTCATAGATTTGTTCAAATCTATAATAAAGTGAAAAGAGAGAGAGCTGAAGTGGTCCTGAAGAAAAATGTCTGTGTCCTTTATTGCTTCAAAAAAGAAGCAGCGAACTATCAGGAGCATATATTTCTTTATTTAAAAAATCATGAATTCTAAATCTTTTTGTTCTTCTTCGGGGGGGAGGGAGGGAAAGAAAAATCCTGTATTCCTAAGGGTTTAAACATAACAGGGAAGACCATGGTACATTTTATCTCTGCAGCTAAAGTGCAGGATTTTCCTGGAGACAGTGATGAAGGCTAGAGTAATAGTGTAGAAAATGTATTAATGGCAAGGCTGGATTTAAAGCTGTGTCGGTACAGGAAGATACTAATCTTGGTCTAATGTTTGTGTAAGAGATTCAGTGAAGTGGATTATTGCAGGAAGTTTAAAAAAAAATCAGCAGAGGATCCTGAACTACTTGTAAAAGCCACCATGACATGACTCACTTTCAAAGCATCACAGGTGATCTTCCATGGTTAGCATCAACTACTTTGGTAATAGCCTGCTTGATAAATCTTATGCAACAGTAAAGTTGAGCTTGTGTTCAAGCAAGTCTGGAAATTCAGTGATAATGATCAGATTGGGGCGGGAGTGGGTGAAAAACAGATCTGTAGGGTGCAGGGCAAATAATGGGATCCTTGGCTTTCATTGCAAAATTCTTACATTGTATTTGCAAGACTTTGGAGCTTCAAGAATTTATAATATGCTACAACACATGAAAAATAATTGTGGTTAGGCAGCAGGAGCTGCTCTTAAGAGCCCGACATGTGTAGCTAGATTTCACCCTTGGCCTTGATGTCTCCTCTGGATCTCTTTTTAAGCTCCCTTGGGCTTTCCTTCTCCTAGTGTAGATATTTGCAAAGCTCAGAATGTACTCAGACTTTTGCTTACATTGAGAGGATTTTATGGCCCTTCTGCCGCCTCAATAAGCACTGTGATTGGTCTCCTATTATATTCATTCCTTCTCTCATATGTACACTAGCCTCCTTGCTGACTCCTAAAAGCTACAGAGGCTACTGAGTATCTTTCATAGGGCTGGAGGTTAGAAGAGACCCTCTAATCCAACCTATGTGTCATGGGCCACTAAATTTCACCCTAATAGTTCTATATTGAGGCCAATATCTTTCATTAGCCAAAAGTATTTCAGGCTTTGGGATACTGAACTGTGTTGGCTATGGGTGTAGAAAGGGAAGACTGAGGTGCTGTCATTATCTAAGGCCGTTGCTATGGCAGGGAATTGGTTAGGTGTACTTGGGAGTATCTCACCTGCTGGGCGATCTGACCTGCCTCCCTCATAATGCTTTGGAAGAAGAATCTTATGCCTTCTGTTGGCAAGACTGACAAGCCCCTCCCCCAAGTTAGATATCTTTTTTTTTTTCATGTTAAGGTACCTAGATATTGTGATCAGGTCACCTCTCAATCTTCTTTTGATAAGATGCATGCCACAAAGTCTACATTAAGTCCATGGGTTCTGCTGACTTACTAAGGACCATCACAAGACTGTGGACTTCAAATGATAGAGAGAGAAGCAAAGGAGGAGGAGTCTGTGGCAGCTGACTGGGGAAAGAGGAGTAGATTTACACAGTTTGGTGAAAGAATTTTTGATCATGCCAGACTCAGTAGAGTGGTAGTTTGCAACCTATTTACCATTGTGGGCTGCATCCTGTACTACTGGTATGACCCAGAGGATGTCAGATTGGTCTGCAAGCATCCGACAGGAAGAAAGTTGAGAACACTTGCAGTAATGGGTTTCCTTCTCTCTGGTGTCCAGGACTGTGCATGAGCTCTGCAAGGTATTCTTTTCCTTGCTGCTGCCTGCCTGTCATGAATATTAATATTTTTTTAATGAAGAGGAGATTTCCAGGAAAACTGAGATAAAATGGAGATAAGGCTACAATTTGCTTTGCTACCACAGTATCATACTATGTGTACGCCTTTTGGGATGGGGAGGTGAATTTTACTAGAATATTGTAGGTTGTTTTGTTTTTTTTTTAAATTAGAAACCAAATACTTGACAGGATGGAAAAATCAGTTAAACATTCAAAACAAACAAGGAGTTTGGTGGCACTTTTAAAGACTAACAAATTTATTTATCACATGAGCTTTCATAGGCAAAAATCCCACTTCATCAGATGCTTAAAGATGGGGGAATTCACAGAATGGCAGCAAAACGAATACAGGGAAGTGCCAGTCATAGATTAGGTCAGACTGTCACAGCAAATCAAAGCAGTTGTTAGGATTCAAACAGTGGAGTACAGCAATTAGCAGAGAGGTGGAGGGGCAGGTGGAGGAAAGCAAAATTATCTGTTGTAATGGGAAAAATCCCGTAGTCTTTATTCAGCCCCAGTTCATTGTGTCAAATCTGCATATGAATTCAAATTCTTTTCCCATTACAACAGATAATTTTACTCCCCCCACCTCCCTGCTAATTGCTGTACTCCAGTGTTTGAATCCTAACAACTTCTTTGACTTGCTGTGACAGTCTGATCTGATCCTATGACTTGCACTTTCCCTTTTTTTTCTCCAGATCTATGAGTCCTCCATCTTCAAGCATCTGACAAAGAGGAATTTTTCTCCCACAAGAAAGAAAATCAATGGGACATCAAGACTTCAAAGCAAAACAGCTAAAATCGAACTAATATGCAAATTAAATTGTGTGAAAGCAGGGCTGAATCGTGACTGTGGATTCTCTTCACATTATAACAGGTAATTTGACTTCACCCTCCCTCTGTATGCTCTCTGCTGGAGTTTGAATCCTTACAAATGCTCTGATTTGCTGTTGCTGTCTGACCTGATCCCATGTCTTATGCTCCCCTGCATTTATTTTCACCCAATTCTGTAAGTTCTCCCTTTTCAAAGCGTCTGACAAAGTGGGATATTCTCCCATGAAAGCTCATCGGATAAATAAATTTGTTGGTCTTTAGAAGTGCCACAGGACCCCTTGTTTGTTTGGCTGAACTAGACTAATATGGTGGAATTAGACATTCAAGGCACCTAAACTCTGCCACCACTAGTGGTGGGTGCAAACTGGAGTGTAGAAAAGGATGAATTTGTGGGTAGAGAGGACTGAATGCAACAGTAAATCAGTATGGTTTGCTGAAGAATATGGACGTGAAGTACAGCATATGGGATGGAAGTGAGGAAATAGCTAGATAAAAGAGCAATTTAGATCGAAGGAGCAACATGAGTATTGCATATTTTCTATTAGAGTGGTCCTGGAAAACCACCAAATTGGGCTTTTGGGGTCAAGGCTGTAAGGAGTAATTAATACGTCTGTTGCCTAAACAGTTGCAACCATTAAGTGCTGTGATAAAATTATGATAGGTGTTAATGAGTATCTTCTGAAGAACTTATTTTAATTTTCACTTTTTGTAATGTGTAGGAGCATGGAAAGACATAACATTAGGCATTACAAAAGGCTAGAGCAATACAGAAAGTAGTTTCATTAAAACATACTGTCATGTCTCAGATGTAACTTGGTATCTTTTTTGAGACCTACTGAAATTGTTACATGATTTACCCAAAAGTATATCTAAAGGTATTGTAAGCTCCCTGGGACTAACGTAAAATTTATAGTAGGGTCTGTGTTTGTGTTTTATCAAGTGCTATATGAAATTTGATGCTTTAATGGAAGTTAATATATTAGTAATCTACTGAAACCTCAGAATGCTTCTTTTTCCCCCCCTTCACCAAATAAATTTTCTCCTTTCATTACTAGAAGAGAACATTAATTCTTTCAGTCTGATACTTGCAAAACAAAAGGCTTGCCATAATTTTCAAGTGTACTATTGGTTATGTATCTTCTGAGATTTTATTGTAGGCAACAAAATGTCAATGTATAGAGCAGTGGTTCCCAACCTGTGGTCCAGGGACCCCCAGGGGTCCGTGGACATGTTGCAGAGGGTTCGTGGAGCCTCTCCCTTTTGGGGGCCAGAATCCAGCTATAGCGCTGATGCTCCCCTGCAGGGCTGCCTTTCCCTTCCCATGACCAGGTCCTGGCAGGGGGATGGGGGTGTGGCAACTCCCCAGCAGAGGCAAGGGCAGGGGGCCATAGCTGCCAAGACTGGCTCTCCAGTGGCACAGGCATTGGTGGTGGCAGCGCTGCTTGCCAGCTGTCCCAGTGGCACCTCCAGAGTGGTGTGGACCAGATTACATAAACAGCCAGGGGGGCTGCAAAGTGTGTGGGTTTTTTTGTTTTGTTTTTGTTTTTTGTTAAAAAGAGGTCCCTAGCTTGAAAAAGGTTGGGAACCACTGGTATAGTAGAGCAAAGCAGTTTTGAACAGATTTCTCAGAAGAAGCCAAGAGGCTTCTAATGATACCTTGCGTGCTATGATAGACAATTATTTTGTGTTGGTTTTGTTGCTCAGAAGTAGTTATTGCATTTTAGTTTACTTTGACACAGGTCTAGTCCACTGTGTGACTGGGTTGGGATGTTAGTGTATGCATCCTGCAGTTCCTAATATAGTGGTTACAGAATCAGAAGGTGGAGGAATATATCTTAAGTGGAACACAGCTGAAAACTTTGAGTCTTGTAACATAATTATCCGCTTTCTGATAAAAAACAGTCTTAAACCATAGTGAGGAAAGACTTGCTTTGTTCAGCTGTCCTACTTCCTGAATGTTGTCAGGAGCTACAAATGTTTCATAATCGTGTCTGGGTTACTGAACACAGGTACAATTCCCACTCATATTGGAGTAAGAGGGTCTGCCACTATGAAGAACGTCTATCTAGTTACATCTGAGCCAAGAAAATGATAGTGTTCCTTTTGTTTCCTGAGCCTAGGATCTCTTAAACACACTTAATTTGCCCCTTCCCCTTTTCAGTTAGGTCACTTGCTAACTTTCTCATTTCAAGATAAGATGATAATTAATTGGGAACAAATTTTAAAGCTATTATTAGTAATTACCATTTTTCATTTTAAACATGAGGAGTATCTCTTCTGTAACTGATTGTTGATGTACTGCTGAACTTTTGAGTGACTGTTAATATTGTATCATCTATATAGTTGTGGTGATATGATTGTTATTAGGAATCATCAGTTATGTAAAAAGAAAAAAGATTGTTTTGAGGAAGCAAGGATCTTATTCATCATATTTTCAATTAGAATTGATAATGTTACTTAAAAGGGTGTGATGTGTTTATTCCTTTTTAAGAATATGGAATTTAAAATTTTTGTATTTTTTAGTTATTTGCTTGTTTTGTGTAAAAATACTTTGGAAGAAGGAGTACTGATGCTGGAAGAGAGGACAGTGTTTTCCTTCACACTTGAAAAAGCAAAACAAAAGTGGAGAAATAGTTAATGATTTTAATTCCTCTCCTACAATAAGGAACTATAATTCAACTCATTCAATTAATGAAGTTTAATGGCTGCCTCAAGGAATGTATTTCTTATAAAATTAACTTTTATATTCTTGATAATATAGAGGTTATCTGTAGATATCCCAAGTGAGCTATTGTCTTTATTTCATTTTTTTTTGTGCATAATTCATCTGAACCTCTGTGATTTGGTGCTACTAATCAATGAAACTTCCTATGAAGCACACTTTATTTCCTTACTTTTTCATGTAAAACCAAGGCAGCACAATAACCCTATACTTCTTAAAAGAATGTTGGAAAAAGCATTAGAAAATTAACTCCATTAAGTTATGGAGGTATGGTGGAAAATTCAACAGGCAGGATAGAAGATGGCTTTTACTTGTAGATGAATATGTAACTCTTGTGTATGGAAGTAATGGATAGGGAACAAAATCAATATAACACAGATTAAATTGCATTTCTTTTCTCAGTCTGATTTAGACAGTAAGTACTTGAGAGCTGGCTCACATCTCTTGAGTAAATATAGATTGGTGACAGGTGGGGGAACGAGATTTTTTTATTTTATTTTGGGGAGGGCAATTTGGTAATTATGGGGATTTGTGTGGGTTTTTAAATATATAATTTAGATCATGCTGTTACATAATTAGGTGATGCCAATGTGTGGCAGAAGTAAATCAAGGCATGCCACTAAAATGTTCCGTATGCAATCATTGTAATTAAATATTGTTGTTTTTAACAATTAGTCAATTTCATATTAAGACTATGTTCTACAAATTTTAAGTGTCCAGATATTTTACTTTGATTATTTAAAATATAGTTTGCGAGTATAGGACTGAATTAACTCACTGTGATCCAAAAACATTATGTGTTGGACAGAAGACTTATTAAAATATGGTTCCTGTCGCAAGCTTACAGTCCACAATTTAGAGCTGCATGAGGGTGAGAACAGGTGAAGGAGATAAGTTACAGCAAATGATATTGTGGTTTAGGCATCCATGCTTAATATTCACAATGTCTTTATTATATAGAGATGGAGAAACACAACTGTGTTCTATAGAAATATAATTCATAAAGTGTGACTGACACCAGTTCTAGAGGTTCAATTTTTCTGTTTATTTGTGGAAGGGGCACTAAAAAGTAGTGGCACTGTGAGCTTTCCCACACTTAATGCCCATTCTGTGTGAATGCTTACCTGGAGGGACCTCTTTCAGGTGGCAGAACACAGTTCAGTCTTTATGGTTGATGCACTCCTTGATGTCTCTGCTGAAAATGTCAGCAGTGTGTCATTTAAACTCCTTTTGTGATGGTGTATGCGCTGAAAGTTGCACTGAGACGATGACATATTCTTATTCATGTTCCTGAGCAGCAATGAGATTAATAATCGCTTTTGGGGGTCCTTCCCTGTATTCACCTTTGGAATGCAACCTAGAGTGAAATGCTTTCTAAGTTTTTTGTACAGAGATCTTCTCTATCATTTATCAGGTTTGATTTATTTTCACATGGGAAAGTTACAAATTCTTCAAAAAGCCCAAACACCGAACCTGGTTGGCTAGAGCACAAGTTAAGAGCCTTGGTGGCATAAGTTATAATTAAGAGCATCTCAATAATAATTATTAAACTTGTTTAACTTGACTAGCATGTGACAGTGCTTGCAAGTTACTGCTTTAAGTGCCGTTGTTTTTACTTAGTCAAGGACTGAACCTGGGTAAAATTCTAGCATCATATATGTTTAAAAAAGAGGTGTTTTGTCAGTTGCATTTCACGTGCTAATGGATCACTTTGGATATTTTAGTAAGAGGATGATTGGTTGGTCTGGAAGTTAGGTTTTGTTCTTGGTTCTACCACTGACCTGCTGGATGATCTTGGCCAAGTCAGGTACTCTATGTGCTTTAGCCATTTGATATTATTTCCCTTTCTCACAGTGGTTTTATGCCTAATTGGTAGTTGTATAATGATTTGAGCTCTTTGGGAGAAAGGTATAAAGTATTACTTAGAGCCCACATGGCATTTGAAATCTCCGTGTTTTGCACATTGTCTGGACTTAATTTTTCAAATATTACCTTTCTGCTCATCATTATTAATAATAAATTCCTAAATGGGGTTCAAATGTTGTCTTTTCTTAGCTGTTATTTTTGCCTCCAGTTTCATTTTTCCCTTTCTTCCATTAAAATTATACAACTCTTTAGAAGTTTGTTTTTATATTAAATTGAGTTGTTCCAGGCCTTTAGACAGTTGTGCTTTAGTCATATTAACTGTAAAACCAGCTCAGCTCTGTGCATAGAGCAGAGAAAGATTTTACTATGTTGCTTGGCCAAGTCACTTGATTAATATTAATTTAGTAAAGTTACTAGAAGTGACACATCACAGATAGTTTTAAAGATGCTCACTTTGTAACAGGATAACACCTTGTTTAAAAATGAGATCTTTGTTTATGTTGTGGTAGTATGTTTTTCAAAACAAAAGCTCACTGTTGTTGTTGTTATTATTGTATAGTCTCTGATGTATATATGCAAAGATTTATAAGCCTTTTAAAATTTCCTAGATAAGTCCTAAATAGTTCTCCTGGGTAAGACTGAACTTGCCTTGTTAAAGTCTCATCTGAAAGAAATTTACTTCTCCTAAAATTTCTCTCTGCTACTGCCATGACGTAGCTCCACCAATCTGCCATTTTAATCAACAGGCTGCTTGAAGTTATTGTGAGCAGACTGGTTAAAACATCAGTCGTTTTTATGTAAACCTCCTCTGTAGTGGCAATGTTGGGAATTTTAAGGGAGAGGAAAAAGCTAGTATGTTATCCCTAACATACTTGGGGAGCGGAATGAAAGAGACAGACAACACACATTAACAGCACAAGTTTACCAGCCCCTCCCCCAGACTTTTCATATCCCTTTGAATAAGTGGCATGTGATCTGCAAATCACTGTCCAGCTTGTTTTTAAACATGTGAACATTTATTCCTCTGCCAACTTGCTATTTTCTAAAATATTTATGCACATTTAAAGAACTTAATTAATTGTTAAGAGGGACTGCTGCATAGAATCAAATATTTTCCTTTTTTGTGTGTGTGTGTGTTTTATAGATCCAAAAGCAGAAACTAGGTTGTATATCATGGTGAATGATTTTGAATTTCATGTGTACAACCGCTCTGACCTTTATGGACAACTTCAAGAACTGTTTGGTCTGGATCCAACAATAATTCCACCAAGGAAAGAGGATGAAAAAGCACAAGAAAATGGAAGAGACACAACACACTCCAATCTTGAAAGGTAAAATATTATATCTCCATTTTAGTACTTCATGAATGTTTGTCTATAACAACATTCTACCATATCTTTTTGAGTTTCAATTCAGCATCACTTGCTCAGAAACTCAACAGTATGAATGCAAGGGGGTGTTTGTTGATAGGAAAAAATTGCCTTGAAGTATGTTTGGGAACATGCGCAGCACTGGCCCTTTAATTTTGCCATAGTAATGATAATAAATATCTTGCTTCTTCTAGTGGTGATTGGCTCTTTAGTGCTAAAGGTGTTATTTGGAGTAATGAGATAAAAATTATAGAAAGATTAAATTATGAAAAAAGAGTTAGGCAGCAAAATAGGAAACATATTCTGTGGAATAATCTCTCAGTGGAAGTCATGTAAACCTTGAATATCTCAATGCATTAAATAGAAGAGCGAATTCAATGTCAGAAACAATCCTAATTTGGCAAAATTAACTATTTTTTGAATTCATGGCACACCATCATCTCAAGAAAGGAATTATTTGAGGGACGCACTCTTGCTTAATGCTGGCCATAGGTCAGACTAAATGATCCCATTGATCTCTTATGGCCTCTCAGAATCTATGAATTTTCCAGGTCTGATTTCTATGACTTATTTATTTTTTTAAAAAAATCTCTTTTAACAATTGTCTTCAAATCTCCACAGGATGGAAAGACACAGCAAGCTAGGAAGAAAATGATTTGCTTTTATGGTTTTTTAAAAGGAAAGGGAATGAGTGTAGTTGGAACGGAAAAGACTCTTTTTTAAAAATATCAATTTAAATAGAGTCCTATGTCAAAATAATGTTATGAGTTTCAGAATGATTTGCAAAGCGGGAAGCAAAGTTGGGTTTGTGCCTCTGTATTTTTGTTTGTTGTTTTTGTTTTGACACACAAATGCTCAGGCAGTAGGAATATGCATGTATCATATATACAGTCTAGTGTTTTACCTTGTTTTTTTCAGAGAAACTATGCAAATAAAATCAAATTTATTGAGATAGGAAGAGACTTTTGTTTAGACTGTTTAAAACTGTGATCATTTAATGTTTTTTTAATAGCAACATTGTGAGAAAAGTTATTAAAGCTTCAGCATCTTTGCCCCTTCAGTTGAAGATTGAATTTCCAGAGAGATTCTAGTAGTCCTGCGGGAAACCGGGGAAGATGTGGCTGTTACATGTCAAGTAAAATACCAGACAAAATTCTCATTGCTGCATGCATCTAAAAAACAAAGTTGGCAGAACTATTCAGCCTGCCTTTCTATGTCAGAAAAAAATCAAAAGGGGAAGAAAGCACATTTTTAATTTGCCTTTGGAGGCCATAATTTAACTACTGAAGAAAGTGTATGCAAAATGAGGACTTTTGTTTTGAATTCCTTAGCAAAACATGGTTTGCTGAGGTTGCGGTAAAGAGGATGGCAATAAGGGGCAAATCTAATGTGTACTCAAACACATAATTAAAAACATATAGTTTTCTGTAAGTTCCCCTATCTTCTAAGCATCTGAGGTGGGATTTTCTCCCACAAAAGCTCATTTTTTTAGTCTTTAAGTGCCACATGACTCCTTTTGTTTGGTTTGTGGAACTAGACTAACAGCTACTACCCCTTTAGAACTTGCAAACATATCATTGAAACTCAAGCTGGGTTTGCATGTAAAGGATCAAGATACTAAGGAATATAAGGAGAAGAAATTATTCAGTTGCCTGTATACCAATGGTGAAAGCTTGGGAAAGAAAAGGAATTAAAAATGCTCATTTGTGAAAATAAATTTGATATGTTACTAATGGAAGTAGTTACATGACTCGAATGCTGATAATATCAGACACAACCTATTTAGGAAAGAAAGAATGGGGGAAAGGGGAAGACAGTAGTACTTTGTGGTCTATGCCATATATGCTATTACTTATGTTCAGAAGAACAGTACTTGACATGCTTATAAATCAGTGTTCTAGCTAGTCACCCATAAGATGGGTATCTGTTACAGACCACCAAAATAGACTTGGGAACAGAATCAACAGCTCTTCAGTATAGATATAAGTGGAAAAATGAAAATTGAGATATGGTGAGAATACATGCTGGAGGACTATCCTGACACTAGAAAAATATCCTTGAAAAAGTTAAAGATAACTTTCTAACACATAATATTGCCATCATTTGAGATATTTTTATAGTGGACCCTTTTCTAATGGCTAAAGATGAACTGATTGCTGAACGAAAAGCTGATGAATGAATAGGTGTAAGAGATGATATATTTTAGCTGTACGTGAGTGAAACTATAGTAGCAACCAAGAATGGGGGAGGGGGGTGGAGAGGTCACAATAGCACCACCTTTTTATTAAAGGTTGTCTGAAGTATCCTATGCTTTGATTTCTTGTAACTCTGCCAAACTTCAGTAGTTTTGGCTGATATTTTCCATATATGCCTTAGGCTGAATTTTTTAAAAAACTGTTTCAGCTACAGTGACGCAGCCATTTTTGATACTAGGGGTGAGGAAAAAATGTGAATGAGTTTTCAGATTTCAAAGTCAAACAGTGAAAAATTAAAAAAATACTATAATAAAGGTTGTCTTACAACGTTAATTTGTCCACTTGTTAAGTATGCATTATGATGCTGTCTTTAATTAAATGATTACATACTACTATTTTTTTCCATAGGACGTTGTCAATTGTGATGTAGTGTGCTTTTTTTTTGTGTTTTTGAGGGGTGAGTGTATGTGCTGATTTTTGTCTAGTTCTACTGTGCTGGGACACTAGGAAGGCAGTAAAACAAACAAGGAGTCTAGTATCCTTTTTAAAGAATAACAAATTTGTGTGAGCTTTCGTGGGAGAGAGTCCCACTTCATCAGACTCTTGAAGATGAAGAGCTACAGATGAATGGGAGAAAAATAAATGCAAAGAAGTGTAGGTCATAGGAGCAGGTCAGACTGTTAGAGCAAATCAGAACAGTTGTTTAGATTCCAGTGGCGGAGAACAGCATATTTGAGGGAGGTGAAGTAAAAAGAAAGCAAAGCTACCTGTTGTAATGAGGAAAAAAAAGCCAAAATCCCTATTTAACTTGAAGGCAATAGTGTGAAATTGGAATTCATATGCAGATTTGACACTGTTACCTTAGGGTTAATAGGGATTTTGGCTTTTTTTCTCATTACAGCTGGCAATTTTGCTTTCTTTTTACTTCACCTCTCTCAAATATGCTGTTCTCAACTGTTTGAATCTAAACAAGTGTTTTGATGTGCTGTAGCAGTCTCCTTATCCTATGACTTTTCTTCCCTGCATTTATTTTCCTCCCATTCATCTGTAGCTCTCCATCTTCAAGCATCTGATGAAGTGGGATTCTCTTCCATGAAAGCTCATGAGATAAATAAATTTGTTTTGATGAACTAGGCTGACATGGCTACCCCTTAGGAGGGCAGTATTTGCCCACTATTGCTTGGAATAGGCTGCAGAAATGGACCATAAATCTTTTTGATCTCTAGGAATAAAACCATGCAACTGGAGGCAGTTGAGCCCTATTTCTGCATGGGGGGGAGAGTAGAGTATATAAAAGGTTGTTTCCAGGCCCTGGACCCTGGGGCCAAGGTAAGGTCATATAGTAATAACGTAGTCTGCATGCAAGAGGTCTTAGTTTCCTGAGTGGTTCTGTTCTGCACTCATGGTCTTAAGTTTTGTTCTGGCAAGCTGAATAGACAGCAGTTTTTGATAACTGGTAGTTTAAATATGTCTTTAAAATGAGAACTTAATTTTTATGGATGATGTTGATCTCATTATATAATTGTAAATTATAAAATTACTCCCACTTAAGATTTGCATCACTGATGTGGGGGAGAGAATTAGAAATGGAGTGCTGACAGGACTTAAGCAATCTGGGTTGTATATCAGACAGCAGTTCTCTAGAAAAAGCTTTGTACACAAATCAGTTGAAACTTCAAAAACTTTTAGGATTAAAAACAAGAGAATATCCATATCAGTTGGCTTCTTTGTTCAGTTTAGAAGAACTTTTACTGCCTAAGGCTCTGAAGAAGGTCACTAATTCTACCGTCTGTCACTTTTTTCCTAACGGATTTATTTTTTGCATGCGCTTTCGTGGGAGAGGAAGTGGGATCTTCTCCCACGAAAGCTCATGCAAAAAATAAATCTTTTAGTCTTAAAGTGCCACACAACTGCTTGTTGTTGGTGTGTTTACTGGACTAGACTAACACGGCTATCCCTTTGGAAATTGACTTTTTCCCTAGACAGTGTTATGCTGAGGTCATTACTCCTTAAGTGAAAAATCTGACCCACAATACATCACAGTATCTCTAATAATGTAACAAGTACAGTGCAAGAAGCAATGAGTTCTTTGCTGTGAATTTGACTGTCTTCACAATTGTCTGTAATAGTTAAAAACAGAGTTCATGGGTTTGATCTTCCTTTTAGATATGGTTATTGTGGCATGTCTTGTAAAACTGACTACTGCACATAGTTGTTGAAAGCACAGCAGCTTTTAATGAGGGATCTGTTGATGACCATATGTGGAGCAAAACTGAGACTGGGTCGTGAAAGCTTTTAGTTCAGATTTCGTTTCTTGTTTTTGTCCATTACACATATTTGAAGGCTTTTTTTCTGCCTCCCAAGTGTTAAGGTGAAAGCAGAATCTCAAGACCCTTCCTCTTCATGGAGATCCCTTATTCCTGTAATTAAGGTCAATGTTAGTACGGTAAGTGAAATATTCCTGGTTTGGTCTATAAATAAATAAATGAATTGTTTTAAGTTTTGGAACCTTGAAAATTCACTCTTACAGTTATGACTTCATTATTACTACAATTCAGTTCTGTACTCTTACGTGCTTTTATTTGGATCATGAAGGAAATTCTCAAAGAGCTTTACAATTATTAGCACAAATTCTGCTACCCTTATAAAAGTCCATTTGTTTCGGCCATTCAACCATAATAATCTGGATTTGTGTGTGTGTGTGGTGGTGTTTTTGTTTTGAAGTCTTCGACTAACAAATTAACTAGATGGCTCACTATACTGAAATTCTTTATTTCCATGTTACTTTTAATACAAGTATTAAGATCTTATTATTATTATTTTTAAGGTTAAAATAAATACCTCACAAGAGCTGTTGATTTTCCGACCATGTGAATTCAGAATACTGCTCAATAGCCTCCCTGATATGTCCTAGCATATTGTAATTCATCACAGAATCTGAAATTCTCAACTGCCTGTTGTTCTCATGCAGTGGTGGTTAACTTTTTTTTTTTGGTAGTGCTGTTGTTTTGGAAATAATTCAGCAGATAGCATGATCACACTCCTTCAAGGAGTCACATGAGTCAGGGCTGCAGGTTTGGTCGCATGGGGTAAAATCCCGTAGCACTGGATATATCTACACTGCAGTAAAAATCTTGGAGCACTGAGTGTCTGGGCCAGTGACCAGAGCTCATGCTTACAGGGTAAAAATTGCAGTGTAGATATTCATGCTCCAAAAATGCATGAGGGTGGAGGATCTTGGAGCCCAGGTTCTAGTTCAAGCCTGAATGTCTCTGTCCATTTTTAGCCCCATTTGCCTGAGTCAGTTGACCTTGGCCAGCCTGGGTCATGCCACAGATCATTCATTACATATATATCCACTGAAGTCCATGGAAGTTTTGCCACTGACTTCACCATGGCTGAGATTTCACTCAGAGTCTTTACTTGCGTAGGAGACTGGTTAGTTATGTATAAGTAGTGTGAAAAAAGCAATACAAAATCAAAAAGTAATTAATCTTTCTTTTAATTTAGGGTCGCTTAGCATTTGGGAATCATTATCAGCCGCAAACACTCTGCATTAACTTTGATGATGCTTTCTTAACATACACTACAAAACCACCTTCAAGTCACCTTGATCAGTTTATGCACATCGTGAAAGGAAAACTAGAAAATGTCAGAGTCATGTTAGTTCCCAGTCCAAGATATGTTGGTCTTCAAAATGATGAGTAAGAGATTTTATTTTTAAGAGTCCAAGTGTAATCTGATATTTTTATCTTGTCCTTCTGTTTTAATTGTAGATTGCCTTTCGGAAAAACCTCAACACTGCTGTTTGTTTCTGTTGTTATGGTCTTATTTTCCTCATGTCATTTATGTAGTTAGTTACTGTTTATTCCTGTAAAGAGACTTTACACATGTGACCTTTAACAGAGTAGTATTTATAGAGGAAAAGTGCAAGAGTTGCTACTGTTTTGCTAACACCACTTCTGTGCACTTTTTGCTATGACTGACTCCTATCTCACTTGGTTCAATCAAGTTCTGTGATGAGCTAAAGCATATATCTTTGCAGTTGTAAATTTTAAGACCAATACAGGCTGAGACGCTGATTTCCTTTTATGTACAGTTAAAGTTGTTGAAAATAGAGGAAAATGTGGAATTATATAAAAAGCTGTACAAAGTTACATATAGTAGGAAGTCAAAAAGTTTTGAGAAACATGATCTTAAGGAATCCTTAAGATTGTCAAACACCAAACTAAATTTGGTTTAAAGTTTTATTTCAGTTCTGTTCATTGCAAGGGGTTGTCTAATTTTATTACTGAACTTTCTTAGATTTAAAATGAGTTGTAATCTGTCTGATTTAAGATGAGGAAAATGGGTACCTGATGTGTAATGCAGTGGTAAATGTTGAACATGTACATAATGCAAGTTGTTCATTCTTACACTTTTGCATGTCTTGTTCTTTGACTGGACAATAGAAGACAGTTCTCAAGAAAATGAGAACAGAAATGACAACCTAAGGAAGGAAAGTGCAAGGATCTGTAAGATGGCTGAATACCACGGCAGTAAGCACAGTATGTGTGTGTAGCTGGATATTGTGTAATATGCACACATTTTCTTAGGGAAGCAGTATGTACATGTAGACAGAATTTGGTGCCTATCTACTGTGACAAGAGCCCTTAAATAGATTTTATTCAGCAATGCTTATAATATTTAATGTGCAAACAGACCCTCTGGGGCAAAGCTGTTTCATTTTCAGGTCTTAAAAATGCTGTTTGCTCAACACAAGGTAAATTCCATATAATATCCTAGGAAATTGTGTGTGTGTATGTGATCTTATTCTCTATGTGATTAATTATACATACAGACATACCAACAGTTTCTGGAGGATGCCTCATTGAATTGAGGACTGGATTTTGAACTTCAACAGGCTGTTCTTAGTCAGCACAAGGGAAAGTTGAGTTTGTTGTGTGTAGGTCAGAAATAGATTTTTCTTTTTAACTTTTGAAGATACAGTCTAAGAGGTCCTTTTAATAAAAAAGAAGTGTTTAACAGTTTTATTTTTTTCCCCCTAATGTTGGACTAAATAGAACCACTAACAGTCCAGAGCAATGTGATCAGTTGTTGTTGCTGAGCCATTCAAAACTATAGAATATTGGCAGGAACTCCTTCCTGAGGTTTGTGCTGTTTAGTCCTACACAGTTACTTACAGCGTCATTATTCTGTTAAAAGTTTGTTTCCTTTTTGTATCTACTGTTTGATTCCAAAAAAGACAGATGGGCAGACAATGACTCTAATTATGGAAGGATATAGAAATATGCTTTTTTTTTTTTTTTTAAATAGCTGACTCTATCGTAAATGTTCATTTAAGCCAGTCCTAATTCTAATCACGGGAATATGTTTGGAAGCTTTTTTTTCTTCAAAAATTTCTGAAGACTGAGTCCTTTAGACATTCTTTTAGTATCCTTCCAGATCAAAAAGTACTTCAGTCTATGTAGCTAGTGGTGAAAACCCTGATCTGGTTAGGCACCTTTGCTGAACATGAAAGACTAATAGTTCTCAATTTAAGACAAATATCCTTAAACTTGTGCCTGATGGCTTCCTTTAAGATGAAAATTTTCTGTTTCACTTAACCTAGATTCATGAAAAAGAATGTTATAACCTACAGAGATTATGGTGAAGTTTTTGTCTTAATCATGAATTTCTTGAAATACTAATTGCATGATAGATGTTTTATTTTGAAGATGGTTCATATTGTGAAAAGGCACTGGGCAGAGTTATAAGATAACAAATAAACATAAATCGGTATTTCTGTACTTTCAAATGTTCAGGTGTTTAAGTGTAGCTTTAACTTTGCGTTCTGTCCTTGTATGTATTTACAGCCCTGACTCCAAGAATGAAGTATCTGCCTGCATTATATGAGTACAATAAATCTTTTGGTTTATAAAGTATTCCCGTGTGTATGTCAGAAGCATACACATTCAACATTCTTGCTTCTAAGGATGGGGAAGACTGAGAAGTTTCTCTGTGAGGGAAAATAAAAAGAGTAGCTAACATCAAAGTCTGTTGAAATATAACAAAGGAACTTCCTTTAATTACTACTGAAAGCAAATTAACAGGATTAATGCAAAATAGGATTAACATACTTAAGTTATTAGCTTGTTCCCCTGCTTCAGCTAATGATCCTCCATTGTTCCTTTTGCTTCCCCAGCAACTTCTCCTCCTGGATTCGGGGAGAGTATGCAGAGTACATGTGATCACGCTTAGTGTAAGGCTCATGCAGAGTGACCATGTACTCTTGAATGGCCTGATTTGGTTTTATAAAATCAAGTATTTTATTCCAGCTGTCATTAACATTCAGCCTTAATGAAGCTGCTTTATGTGTGTATATATATTACAGTAGCTTTGATTCCATGAACATAGTTTTCTCACACAGAATTTTTGTGGCTTTAGGTACATATGTATACTATGCTGTGTGCCAGATATGAATCTAGGAAAGATAATTATGTGAAAAAGCCATGATGTACTATAATTATTGAACGTAATTCAGATTAAAGGAACAGAGAGAGAGAATGAAAAACTTCTGGCATATATTGGCCATCTATGTCTGCAGATAAGTTACCTTAATAATTAATGTCATTCCTTGCATTCAGTCTAAAGAAGCCTGTGTCACATGCTCTTGTGTACTTATTTTTTTTATCCTAAGTGGTGTGTTGCAGAGCTTCTCTCCTGCAGATCTGGAAAGGAGGAGCTTTTATCTCTGCACTCTAAAAGGTTGGCTGTAGGTGATCTCCTCATCCATGGATCTGCTTTAACAGTTACCTGAATGGAGAGGTGAAATGTTCTGGTCTCAAGCCTGTGTATGCATTAAACAGAAGGCCATACTTACCATGTTCCTTAGTGTGTGGCAAAGTGGCCATGTATGTATGCATACATAATCAGTGTAGTCTTCTTACCTGCCTGCTTAAAAAAAAAAAAGTCAGAAACTTCATCTGCAAAATGTTTGTACATGTATGCGATGTCCCATTTTCAAAGTGTTAGAATTCAGTGAAAGCTAAACTACCGTATATACTTGGGCATAAGCCGATTCGTGCATAAGCTGCCCCCCCCAGTTCTGAGCCCCCAAAGGAGTAAAAATGGGTGACCTGTGTATAAGCCGAGGTTCCCTTTTGGCCTTGGCTCCTAACACCCCCACCCACTGCTGCTGGCTTCCCCTGGAGTTCCCGACACCTTCCCTAACCACCAAACCCCTGCCACTGCTTTTCCCCTCTCCGCCTGCTCTCTCCACTCCTGCCCCCTGCTTGCTTTTCCATTCCCTGCTGTTGTTCCCTAACCCCTGCTGCTGCTTTTCCTGGTCTCCTAGGCACCCTGCCCCCCCAAATCCCTGGGCCTTGTTGCTGCTTCCCTGGGCTCCCTGAAATCCCCAGGCTCTCCTGTTGCATTCTCCGGGCTCCCTGACCCCCTCCCCAACCTCCAGGCCCTGCCGCCGCATTCCTTGCTTCCCTGAACCATCCCCTCCAATGCCCAGGCCAACCCCTCCCCGCCAGAGCCTCCTTACCTGGCCACTCCAGACTCTGAGGTCCCCTCTGAACTCTAACTCCAGCCCAGGCTGACTGCCCAAGATGGCTGCCCCGGCTGCCCTGGGGCTCCAGCCTGCAGCATGGTCAGCAAAACTGCTGGGCTGGGGCTGTCTACGATATTCACCCGTGTATAAGCTGAGTGCCTGTTTTGAAGCCAGTTTTCAGGCACAAAAATGTTGGCTTATACATGAATATGTACAGTAATTATAATCCAAGTGTGCAAAGATGCTTTCTTCTATTAAGCTATTTGTATGCCAGATGCAGCCTTTCAGTATTGCTCAACTTTTGGTGGACTAGGAAACACCTAAAGATATTAATTACTTTACTGATGAAAACTTTCTTGAAAAAGCTGGTATATACCATCTATAATGTTTGTAATATCAGCATACTAAGCATTACTGTGAAAATGATTCAGGAAACCAAATTAAGTACAATTTTACAACTATGGCATATTTTTTATTTCTAAAAAATGTGTGCATAATCATTATGTATCTAATTTAAAACTGAAAATTGTATTACTTAAATTTTAATGGGAATTTTGCACCTGCATGTTTGAACACAGTTCGTCTGTTCCTTGAGTAAGGTTGATCAAAATGAACCGTGGAAGTTGCAGCCAGGCAATTTTGATGTCAGTGATAACAGGCAGGAAGTTTACAATGCCTCAGACATAGCAAAGAAGCATGGTGGTGGTGAGCGCCCTGTTTGCCCTAAACCATGAGCTTCCCAACTAATAAAACCAACCACTTGTGGATACATGAAAATTAGGCTGCTATTGCTGCAGCTGGGACCTTTTGAATCTCCCTGGCATGCATTGGGTTGCTACATTGCTCCTTCTCCAGTCAGACACCTCCCTCATCCCCAGGAAGGATCAGAGTGAGTCATGGAACACCTTTACTGTGTCTGTGAAGCCACTAGTGTTTTGTGGAACACCCCTTGAGGAAACATGGTTCAGCTCACCTCGTGTGTGGGCTACTCAAGGTCACAGTAGTAGTATGATGAAAAGTAAAGTTTCCTCCTCCTCCTTTCCTCTCACTTATGAACAGCAGACCTGTTTTTGTTCAAAAATTGATATTTCTAAAGTCATTTAGAGGCAAAGGTCGATTCAGGAGAAGTTTGGCTTGAAAGGCGAAAGCTCTGGAGAATACATCTGTGACCCTTGCAGATTCTGTTTAAGATCATGTAATATGTATTTCGTATTTTGTTCTGTAGGGTGTAAAAGCATATGAAATAGCTTATGTTATATAGAGCTGTGTCTTTCTAGTAAAAGAGGCATTGTACAATGTTGTAATTAACTATAGGAGTTTTAATGTTATATAGATACATGGGATTAAGAAAATTGGAAAACTAGGTATATATGTGTGTGTTCTTGTTACCAGTTTTTGTGAAAGTATTAATTTTCCTATGTTCCATTTATGTCCTTTTAGAATAGTATATAGTGCAGCAGTGTCAAGGTAACATTGTTTTATCAGATAATCATAATTCATGACTCCTGGTATATGGTTACAGGAAGAATATCAGATTTGGATATACAGTATTATACTAATGATCTAATTACTGAAGATGATCTGTCCCTGTGGCCCTGAATGCTATTTTTATAGTAAAATAATTAACAAATAAAAGAATTGAATATAGGACAAGGAGAAAGCAACTCATTAACAAAGTAAATGAAAGTTAAAAGTAGGGCTTCAGTAGCTTATGGAATAAAGTAACATACAAGTCTGTCTTTGTGTGAGATTAATTACCTCAACCAGAGCCTGATCTTTCAATATATTGAATTAGGTCATTCTTCAGATTGCTTTATTTAACAATATTTTAACTAACCTACTGCATTTTGAAAACAGATTTGTTTAAAAGATTAAGGAAAAAAGAGTGCAGGATGGTTTCTTAGTCTTAATGATTTAACTTTTAAAATGGCATAGGTTATTTAAACAGCTATATTTTGTACTGTAACAAAACACTTAACTATTTTGCTGTTAATGCTTTTTGACTGTACTACTTTGCAATCAGATATTATGATGCCCTACTAGGAGTGACACTGTTGATGACCTTATTTTGAAGGAGGAAAAAAAAAGGCCAATGAAATGAAACTTAAATACCAGAAGTTGGATTTATTTATAGAAATCACTTATGCTTTGTATGTTAAGAAATGTCCTTACAAGTGAGCTTATGAAAGCTATACTAAAATACAAGTGCTATAGAGTGATGGTGATCATGTGGGTAAAACCCTACACTGCAAATCAAGGGCTAGGATGAAATCCCTTCCCCTGGTCTAGCCCCTTGACTTTGGTGAAAAAGGGCCAGAACAACCATGTTCAGCCAAAGAAAGATTTCCCTTGCTGCAGATGCTGCTAAGGACAGCAATGAGGCTGTTCTCTGGTGACCTCCTTGCAGGGCTTGGTGAACGGGGGCACGGTAAGGGTGAGGGCATTATGTTGGCTGTTCACATGCTGTGATTCTGGACAATATTGTAGCTCATGGGGCAGTAGAGAGAGACTGCTGTCATTTAGACAGACCTAAGCACCAACCTAAGTTCTGATAGGGGCCTGTGCAGTGTCTGCAGCTTGATTAATTGATTTTCATATATGGCTTAAAACTACCGTAGCCTCCACTTTTAGGGGCTAAATTTTGTTAAAGCACAGCACAGCATCTCACCACTGTGCTGTTTGTTTCAGCTGTAGTGTGTGTGGCTTTGAGCAAGTTATTTAGCTTCTCTGGTTTCTAAGTTCCCTAACTTATATAATGGACATTCATCTGCTTTATAGAACATTTTGAGTTTTAATTCATGAATGTCTATGAAATGTTTTGAAATCATGAGATGGAAGGCCCTGTGGAACAACAGCATGGTTATTAAAATTATCCTGCATTAGCAGAAAGGTCAGTAATTGAATCTGTAGCACCATTCCCATAATATTGCAAGTTCTGAGAGAAGTTGATTAGTAAGAAACCTGAGGTTTTCCTCAGAACTGGGCAACCTGGATGGTGTGTGTTGTGTGGTGTGTTTGTTTTTTTTTGGGGGGGGGTGTTTAGTACTATCATTACGCCATTGGGAGTCTAAAAACTTTTCTGTTCAAATGCCTTTTTAAAAGTTGCTTAGTTACTACTTATTGCAAGTTTATCAATTGATTCTAAGGTTGATTTAACTATTCAAGTTACTTCCGAGCTTACAGCTTAGTCTGATCTACAGTCAGCAGAACGAACAAGGGGTCCTGTGGCACTTTTAAAGACCAACGATTTTATTCATCACGTGAGTTTTTGTGTCTGACAAGGTAGGATCCTCCCACAGAAGCTCGTGCCATAAATCAAATGGTTAGTCTTTAAAAGTGCCACAGGACTCCTTGTTTGTTTTGCTGAACTAGACTAACACAGTTATCTCTTTGGAATTCTCTGTCAGGGTACCTAAAAATTCAAATTCAGCTTTATTTAAATTTGTAACAGTTTATTTGAGAATATCTTTCATTGTTTCTCTCAACCTTTTTATTTCTTTCCCACAACAGACCACCAAGGTTAATGGGAGAAGGCTTTGTGGTAATGCAGTCCAATGATGTTGACATCTACTACTACATGGATGAACCAGGTATTTTCTGTTGTATAATAGCATTATGTATGTAGTTTATTCATGAGAGCTTACTATACAATTAATGTAACTGTCTTGCTACTGTCTTTCTGGAAGGCTGCGAGAATGGTTTTTGATCTCTAGTCTAGAAGAGTTAGCACAGGATCTCAGACAATAAGGATATTGCAAGAAAGAATATGGAATGTCTCTGGCCCTGTCCAGTGTTATCTACTAAATACTCACATCGTTCTTAGAGAAATGGTGGGCAGGTTCCACTGAAGTAAATGGGAAAGGACACTGTTTTATACTTTGAGTGGAAATGAAATTTTTAACTGTATATTTTAGCTGTTGTGCTTCATAATGAATATTGTTAACATTTAAGTGACTCTAGTTCCAGGCTTCTCTCTGTAGGCCTGGAGAAAGTAAGAGCTGGAGGTGGGGTTTTTGGGAAGATGTTAATGGGAGTTTGGTGCCTAACTCTCTTAAGGAGTTTTTGAAGATATCAGTCTCAAACTAAGTTTTAAGTCTAAAATTAAGCTTCTAAAATCCATATTTAAGTATCCAAATGGAAATCATCTTATTTCTAAATAAGTACAAAGGAAACCTAACTCCAGCTGAAATCAGTGGGAAAGTTAGGTGTTGACTAGCTTTGAAAAGCCATCCATTCTCGTGTATACACAAGTTTTTTTCATTATAACCTAAGGTATGAATTTAAACTGATGTAATACAAATATAGCTTCCTATGTAGATGGTCTTACTCTTCTAGAGTGAATTGTTTTGGGTATAGCTTTTGTTGCTAGGGAAGGGGTTTATAACTAGACCTGAATGACTGGTCATTCCCCCTTCCCCCATATAGAAAACTCCTTACTATAGAAACAAGGAGTCTGGTGGTACTTTTAAAGACTAACAAATTTATTTATCCTTATTGTAGCTGTGCGAGCTTAATTTTAAGTATTCACCTTAGAAAATTTTGGCCTAAATTTGTGAACGCAAGGAATTTTTAAAACTGCTCAGTGTTGGCCTAATTCTGCTCACACTGAAATAAATAGTAAAAATCCAACCATCTCTACATTAGAAGGTTTTAACAGAAAAATTTCAGCTGGCATGTAGTTACTGACCTTGCTGTCACTAGTTTACCTTCACATTTGACTGTGTTTGCTGGCATAGCATGTCCTCACCTTGACCAATTGTATTGGCAGAAGGGTGGCAAAGTGACTAAACTGTGGTGTCCTTTGTGGCACTGTTCGATGCATTCCCATGTAAGGGTATGTCCACACACAGGTTTTAAATCAAAATAACGTTGGTTATATAAATTTTAAACAGTTTAGGTCCACATGACATTTTCTTATTGCAAAATAAGAAGCTCCCTTATTTTGAAAAATAAGGGAAATTTATTTCAATATAATAAAACCTAGCATCATATCTAAATGAGGGTTATATTGAAATACTTGTTTTAATATAACCCTCTGTGGATCTGTTTATATCGCTATAACAGTATATTGATATAATATGTCTGACACTCATGTCTGCCATACACCCTGGCCAGGAAGGGAAGGGGGGCCACTCCTGCTGGCTGGGCTGGTAGTGGGAGAAACACCCTGTGCCCAGCCCCCCCCCCCCCCCCCGAACCTGGCAGCGGGGAGAAGGGAGCCCCATGTACCCAGCTTCCCTCCAAGTGGGGAGAAGGGAGCCCCACGGCTGGTTGAGGCACAAGACTTTAGCCAGTCTGGGAGGTGTCTGTTCCCCTGCTGGGTTCTGGAAGCCCAGAGCCAATGGGGGCTTTTTTCCCCCTGCCACTGGCTTTCGTGGGAGAGCCAGGCAGGGGGTTGGGTGGCAACACAACACTACCAGGGGACATGCTGCCACACCTCCTATGGTGCCCCTCCCCTGAGTCGAACTAGCAGTTCCTGCCTCCAGACAGGCTAGTTCGATTTCAGGTTTTTGGTTTGGACCTGTTAAATTGATTTTATGGCTTGTGTGTGGACATAGCCTAAGAAATCACTTAGCAGCATATTTTGGGATGTTGGTGCTCTTCCCAGGGAATTATGGAAGATGAGGATTAAAATCCACTTGTTCCATTCCATAAGCTTATCTTCCTCATGGTGGTTTTGTGTTTCATTTATCTTACTGTCAGAGTTGTGGATGTGGAACAGATCAATAGAGCTGGCTTATCTCTTTTAGAGACAGGGCATCTGATTGGTCTGTACTTTTGGGGCTACAAAGCCAACACAGCTGAGTGTAGTAGAGAAAATGAGAAAACTGAAGAGGCATGGATAATGAGGAGGGTGAATGAAAGTCAGTAGGTGCTGCACATTCACTGGCCAGATGTCCATTATGGTGCAGCAGTTCTGGGCTTGTAAAATGAAACATTGAACAGTGCAATTGGCTTGTACTGTAAATCTGGATGATCACCAGTGCCAGCAGACCTTCTGTGTGTGGAAGGGCATATTTCTGAACCTGGGTGCTGTATGTTCTTATTATCCACTTGGAGTAGACTAGAAGAGATACTGTTGCAGGATATGGTGGTGCTTTCAGAAGGGGAGAAGATGGTATGTCTGTGGCCCAGTGAGAAAGAAGTGTCCATGGAGTGTATTGGCTACTGGGGTGACAAGGTGGTCTGGACAGTTGCCTCTATAATACTCTGGAGCACCTGAACTTGTCTTTTGAAGAGGTTCATCATGTCTTGTTGCATGTCTTCCTACACCTAGGTCCTTCTGCATTTGCTCCAGTCACTGCTCTAGTGGCTCTTGACTCAGAACTGTTGAGCACTTCTGTGGCTCTCTTCTCAATTTCTTTTTCTTCCTTATATCCTGGCCAGTCTTTCAGCAAGGTGGTGGAGGAGGCCCTTAAGGATATCCCAGTAGAGGTGAGAGGCAAATAGCCAGACCAGTGGTTTTCAAACTTTTTTCTTGGGATCCAGTTGACAAATATCATCTGTGCCCTTGACCCAACAATTACATTTTGGGGCAGTTCATTCCAGTCTTGTGGCTGTGGCAGCAGGTAGCACTGTCATCCATGGTTTGAAAACCACTGAGCTAGACAGCTGTTGTTAGATTTAAAGGGTTAGCAGACATCAAAATAAATATGACAACTCCCTAAAATGTCCCCTATCTAGATAAGCATAAAAAGAGGAACAGGGCCATAGTACTGTTTACTTTAGGGTAGGGGTGGCCAAACCTATGGAACTCAAGAGCCGTGCAAGTCGATTATTAAATCTTCAAGAGCCGCACTGAGGCATATAACCACATATTTTTACCTACTTCAAAATTACTAAGCTTAAAATTCATTGCACACTTTAATTTTATTGTAAAAATAGTGCAAATATTGATCCTACTAATGTCAAATTCTAATAATTATTTAAGATTACCATGAAACTAGGTCTATACAGTAAAAACTTTTGCTGTTGCTAGATGTAGAACACTATAGGCTTGTGGCAAGCTTTTTTAAAATCTGGGCAGTAACTTGTAAAAGCTCTCTCAGATGCTGATCTCTAAGTATTGCACAATGTTTTGAATTTCATTGTGGAATATGATGCTTTACAGCAGTAAGTTGTGCCAAAAATTGAAAGTAATCTATGTTCAGTTTTAAACTTCTCTCCTTTGTATTTTCATTTCTTAGTATTCCACATCATGTTTAGGACTTGTAAAACGATTTTATTTTAGCAACAAGTATGCTGCATTAGGGCCTATGAGAAAATCTAAACATGCTGTGGCTTCTCTGACCCTGTCATGCTTCCCTCCGTCACCCCTGGTGCTGCTTTCCTGAAGTCTCTTACCATGTTGCTGCTTCTCTGCTCTCCCCAACCATGCCGCACTTCTGCTCCCCATCCCACCAAGGCCCTGACCATGCCCCTGCTTCCCTGTCAACATTTCTGCCAGTAAACTTGTTCACTAAAATACTCATGGACAGTGAAAACAAAAGGTCTGAGGACTCAATCAGACACAGTTAATTTTAAAATGAGAGTAACAGTAAGGGAAAACACTGCTCTCATCTTAATCCTGTGAAGAGATGCACAGAGGGACACCTTTTCAACTGTTCAGAATCCCAACAGATCAATGGGAATTTATGGGGACAGAGAGTGCAGGATCAGAGCCTGTTTCAATAAGTGCTTTGGAGTCCATGCACGGAAGATATTATGGAAAAAATCCCATTGAGTTTATTCAGTTTGGGGTCAGGCCCTGTATAAATTCTAAATATCATTATTTGGTTTTTATAATATAAAGTAAAATCTTCATTGGTGAGAGATTTTTTTCAGAAAGTTTACAACACAACTGTCCATCATCCTCAGCCCTTCACAACAATTACTCTCTTGTTTAATGGGCTTAGATACTCATAGAGCCATTCATGAGGACTGCACTGAAAGATAAATGAATTTTGACTACTGGTATACAACAAAGAAAAATGAATACATGTTGAATGTTATTTAATCAGTGGAAGTAGAGTGCTGCTATTGAACTTTGCAGTGAACGTAAATTATCTTGTTAATTGACATAGGTATATTAATTAAAATTTTCTTATAAATGTACTAGCAGTTCCTTCTGCAAACAGATGACATACTGATGTCTCAGGCCCACTTGTTCAATGGACTTAAGGAATTTTTTTCTAAAGCCAGTTTTCACTAGTGGTGGTCTATCCTAAGTCTAAATCATTTTGCATGCAGAAAATGAACCATGATCCATAAGTACTTGTAACATTCTTTAAATTAATAGAGGGTTTTTTTTTAATAACCTTTTGAGAGCAGTCAGTGGTTTTGGATGTAACACTTGTGTCAATTTTCAGTCATTTCTGATGATTCTTATTTAATTCTCAAAATAGAAATACAAGAGAAATAATTTTGCATTATATTACAATATCTGGAAATGCCAGATGATTTTTAAAAAAGAAAATTAATTTACAATTGCTTTTCAAGTTTAAATTGCTAGATTACCATCATTTATCTGTAGTTCATTGTAGACTTGCTGTTGATCAGGTTATGGTGCCAGTTTTAAAGATATTGACCCAGAAAACAATATCAGAGAAGAAAAGTATTTAAAAAATCATGCACTCAGAAACTCAGACTTCTTGCTGGAGCTATTTTAATGTTGCCTCTGTGTGCATCCAGTTTGTACAATGATTGAAGCCTGTGATGTTGTAATTAAAGACTATCATAATGCATACCGACAAGGAGGGTAGAATTAATATTGTGTGGGTAAACTGTAGAATCTGACATGCCTCTGTACCTGATGACATTATTTTTCCCTGGAGGCTCTCACAATGCAGCCCCTCCCCTGCGGGCTCCTCAATGCTGCTCCTCCCCTTCCTGCTCTTACCACCTTGCTTCTTCCCTGCCCTGTCTCACAGTGCCGCCCCTCCCCCGGCTCTGACCACGCTGCTTTTTCCTGCAGCTCTTACCCTGCCGCCTCCTTTCTGCTGTCCCCGACATTGCAGATTTCTTGCCCCTGGCTCCCGCCCTGCCACCCTTCCCTGCTGCGCTCTCCCCGGAGCCTCAATTTTTCTTTAAAGAGCTGCATGCGACTCGTGAGCCGCAGTCTGGCCACGTCTGCTTTAGGGCTTTGCAGCAGCACACTGTGATGTGCATATGGAGATACTTTTCAGACTTTCTAGTGGCAAGGCTTTGCAGTGGGAACTGAGCATGGGGGTTCTGGATAAGGGTAGCAAAGGCATAGTAAGCACTGCAAAATTTGTTAACTGGCAGTGGTGATCCTGATGTCTGTGCTGTTCGTGATGGTGCCAAAGATCTAGGGAAGGGAGCTGCTTGAGGTGGCTCAAGGTTAGCCAGATCCACATACAGTAGTTGGCCTCTTCATAGTGATGGGACCCAAGGAGCTTATTGCAGTGGTGTAGCGAGTTGCATTACCATGGCAGAAGAAACAAGGCTTAGAAATGTGCATGCACAGATTGGACAATACTTGCTTGAAAATTTCAGTGAAATTGTGTGGGACTTTTTTTAATTCTGGAACTGGAAGCTCTGCAAGTAGAGAAGACATCGTAGCCAGCTAGATGAGTAAGTCAGGCAAAGCACCCTGAGCCAACAACAGTTCAAACGTTCACACTCTCACACGCCTAAAAGCAGTGTATGTATTTTTGTTTTGTACTTTCTTCTGGACTTGAAACACAAAATATAGTTTTAGACTTGACAGTCTGTATTGAATAAGCTTACAGATATATTTCTGGAAATTTATGTAGTTTCAGTGCTCACTGGATTGTTCACAAGTATTACTCTGTACTTACGATGTATTTAATTTGTATGTTCAGGTGTTGCTTCACGTGTTCCTTTGTTTTTGAATGGGGTGAATGATAGTTTAGAAGGGGTCATTAGGAAGAACCATTGACTACTGAGCAGAAGAGTTGAAAAATTTGACCATTTTAGTTACTGGAACAGAGTCATTGTGGCATTACTGCTGGAGGGCTGTTTGTACAGGTGCAGGTAATACAGTATTTGCAGGCACTGAACCAGTGTCAGAGTGCCAGTAGAGGATTTATGCTGCTCAGGAATTTAATTTAACTTCAGCAGCAGTTCGGGTTTTGTCAGCAGGACTGAAAAGGCAGTGCCGCATGCAAAGGTTTGGTGACAGAGGCATGTTTTACTTTAAAAACTTAGTCGCATAGATGCAGTGAGCGGTTAGGTTGTCATTGAGTAGCTGGGAAAATCTCAAAGACTCTTGCTTTCAAGTCTATCCTTCTCCTCCTTTCTCTTTAGTCCACATTAAGGGTGCTTTGACTCTTAAATGTTGCAGGGATCTTGAATGAAACTGACATCTACATACTTAAATTGGGTAGTAATCCTCAAAAAATCTTTCATGATATTTGGAAGTAGCTTCCTTTAGTGATGTTTATTTTATTACATAATACAGGTCTTGTACCAGAAGAGACAGAGGAAAATAATGATGGTGAAACAAGCAATGAAGACAGTAAACTGCAAGACCTTCCTCCGTGTTGGGGATTAGACATTGTTTGTGGGAAAGGAACAGACTTCAATTATGGACCATGGGCTGATAGGCAAAGGTATTAAATTGGTTTGCATTTTTAATATTAATCTTGACTATCAATTCCAATTTGAAATGATAATGAAGTCTCCATTGATACTACTGCTAATGCTGTTAATAGTACATGATAACTACTATATAACAGTCACAATCACAATATGAAATCAAAGGCTGCCTGTCCAGTAGTTTAGGCCTAATTGCAGGTTTAGTGTTAGTTGCAATGGATGTCTTCCTGAATTTCAGGATCGTTCTTCACTAAGATATAAGTAGAACTTTTTGATATTTTTAACCATTAATAAATTTCTTTCCTATTTAATGAATGCAGGAGTTCTGAAGTTCTCAAATTTATATATCTGTGGCAAATTTACACTTGTTACTTTTTTTAAAAAAATTGCTATGGTTGTGCTATTTTCTTATGTAATGAAACTAATGATTTTTTTGGTGCAGAATTGAAGATGGGGCATATTGTAAACTCTTTATGAATTTTTCCATGCGAATTAGGGTAGGAAACTAATAAGAAAAAAAGATTGTTCTGTAAACTGGAATTAGACATATGCTTGACAGAATCCCTCTCCCCCATACTTACTCTTTTGACCTTTAGGCCTAAATAAGAATCTCAGATTCTACCACTCTTTCTCACCTTGGATAGCACTTTACTCTTTGAGTAATTCCATTGAAGTTAGTGGAAATGTTTACAGAAAAAGGTACAAATTGAGTAAAGATGACAAAATCTGGTCATATTAAAAAAAAAAAAAAAATCACATGCTCTATATTTCTCTTGGATGTATGCCCTTTACCCAGCTGTGAAATTGTTGTGATTGACTACCTTATAGTGGGTGTGAGAATGAGCAGGTCATAAGGAGTATAGCGAGTAAATAATATCTTGAAGTATCTAAGGAAACAACTGTGTACAGCACAGTGCATTGTTGGAACATGTAACCTCTGACTTTTTTTCTTTCTCTTTTTGGTGCAGTGTTGCCAAATAAATGTACTCTCTGGTAGTACACTTCTCATATTTTTGTTCACGTAATTAATTGCTCAGTGAGGAGAATATAGTTAAAGTGAATATATGCTCTTTAATCAGTTAAAGGTGTTTTCAATGAATGCTTTATATTTTGGACACAACTTTTTCCTTGATGCTTTGAAAAAAATTAAGATGGAGGTTTTAAAAGTGCAGAAGTGATTTGGGAGCATAAATCTTAATGAAAGGCAATGGGATTTTGCTGTCCTAATTCACTTGAATACTTTTGAAAATTCCACCCTTTAACCTCTGAAGTCTGTTTCAAGAACCCTTCACTTTCTTCACGCTGTTATTAAAGCATTTGCATTAAGTAACTGTGAAAGAATAATAATTTTTCAGCCACTGCAGCAAATCAAGTCTTGAGTGCACTGAAAAAAAAGACTGTTTTGTTTCAAACACTTTTATTTCTTTTCCAAGAAAATATTTCTCACAAGACTGCAGTTTTAAAACCATTCTGTGTAATTTGATCTTAGTTCTATGATAGACTCATTATATGAACCACATTTATCAGACTGTCCATGCGTTTGCTATTATTTTGTTTTCTTTCTTGTGGCTATATGTTTAGCTCAAATTGCAGAAATTTGGACTAAATTCTGATCCCACACATTCTAATTTTATAGACAATATGTGATTTGTAGAGTTCTGGGCTTCATGCCATTTATACACTGTCAAAAAAGTGACCTTATCTCTTTTATCCTAATCCCCAAAACAAGGCTATTGCTCCCCATTATGTTTCTACAGCATATTGTGGTGAATAGGTGAAATGGAAGAAAAAAATGTAAATCGGCTGTATTTGTTTTTTGGGAGTGTTGTATGTTTTCCCTTTCTGTCATCCCGTCAGCATGCCTTTCCACCAGAGCCATCTCCCATTTCCTAGCCGTTGAATGTCTAGTTTGAGTTTGATTTCGCTAATGAGGTGGAAGTCTCTCCATTGATTAGTATTGAAGATTTCAGTGTCTTGCAACTTTACACAAATGTTTTTCCTTCACTGCCCCTTACTGTTGTCTGTCTGTCTGACATAATTCAATTACACAGACTTGTGGCAAAGAAATTTGTAGGTGAACAAAATGTTACTTTTCATGAGAATAACTATTTCTCTTACTGTTTTCTAGGGACTGTTTGTGGAAATTTTTTTTCCCACCAGATTATCAGGTTATGAAAGTCTCAGAAATTGCACAGCCTGGGAAGCCAAGACAGATCCTTGCTTTTGAGTTGCGGATGAATATCATTGCAGATGCCACTATTGATTTGCTCTTTACCAAAAACAGGGTAAATAATGACAAGATGGCTAGAAAGACATTCTTAAGATACCTGAATCTTAGAAGCTATTGCAATTCAATTGTCTGGTGTTCTTGCATATTTTCATTTGGTATTTTTCTTTGGAGAGTTTTTTCCTCTGGAATCTTCCAGAATACTGTATAAATCATGGAAGTTACAAGAAAAGGGGAAATATAATTGTTTTTGAGCCAAGTATTTTTGGGCATTTGACTTATTCTCAGTATCTTGATTTCTCATATTTTTTGAAATGTTATGGTCATGTCATAATCTGCATAGGCTATTTCTAATGGGGAGACGGGTAACTACATGAAATTTTCCTCATGGAATTTCCTACACAGTTGTCCATTAGAATCGAATTTCCCATTAAGGAGAGCTTGTTTCCAGAGCCTTGAGGGGAAGGAGGGATAAGTTAATGCTAATCACTCGGTTTAGTGAGTCGCAGTGTTGTCTGCATGAGCATCATTTGCCATTCCCTTTGATATGCATACCCTGAACTCTGCACAGGGGCTTTTGTAACTGAGAAGGTTCAGTAATTCTAAAAACACAGCCCATTTTTCTGTCCTGAAACTCATAAGGTTTGGATATCCTATGCCATTTTCTAATGGCCCTAAATCAGTACTTGGTA
Organism: Podocnemis expansa; assembly: GCA_007922195.1. Classification (NCBI taxonomy): domain Eukaryota; kingdom Metazoa; phylum Chordata; order Testudines; family Podocnemididae; genus Podocnemis; species Podocnemis expansa. The sequence continues at coordinate 49,863,834 of ML681966.1, read as the reverse complement.
TACCTTAGAAATTGTAAGTATTTTCCTTTAACATCATTGTGTGTAGATATCTCATTTAATATTTAACATGTTTTTAATCCAAGGAGTATTATAGTCAACAAGATTCTTCTTTTTAATCTTGACACATATGAGTAATTATGGCCAGAGGCCTGACGTGTACTGGCTGAAGATCAGGGGGAGAAATAATGTTTAAACTCTTTGTTTCCCCTTTTGGCTATGATAGGAAACTAATGCTGTACATGTAAATGTTGGAGCAGGCTCGTATTTGGAAATAAATATTCCCATGACAGTCAATGAAAATGGTAAGTTGATGAGGCTGTTCGTTTTACATTATTAAGGTAGTGCATAGGAGAAGAATGTATTAATCCGTAGGATTGTGGCTATCCTAAACTGTTTTTCCCTTATGGCTACAAAGGACCTACATTTCTATGTAAAGGAGTATTATTTACACTTTAATAGTGCTTTTCATGACAGATTGTCAAAGCACTTTAGAAATACAGATTTAACTCTTATGAAAGTCCTTATCAACACCAGTATAATATTGTGATAAATGCCCCTAATTACTAAAAACAAGGCTCTTATTTCATCTACCTTTCTGTATATTTTAGCACATTTAATGAATTGTATCAGTACAAAGGCAGGGTCCTTTTTTCACGGGTCTTCAGAAACATCATCCTAGAAATACCATGTAAAGTCAAGATAGAGGTAAAGATAAGAGTAGAAGGAGATATGGATTAGGACTCTTCTGTTGATTTACCCTGTAGGCAAGTGTTGAAGCTCCACATTTAAGTATTTTGAAATTCTCCTGATTTTGTGTTTTCAGGTGTGTCTTTACCCTGCTAAAGGGAACTTCCTTTTATAGTCCATCATTGCGTTTCCTATCTCTCTCTGTCATACATATGTATGATCCCTGTCCCCACAATATCTGAACACCTTACAATCTTTAATGTGTGGATCCTCACAAACACCTCCATGAGGGAAGGAAGTATTGCTATCCCCATTTTACGGATGATAACCGAGACACAGAGAGACTAAGTGATTTGCCCAACATCTTGCACACGGTTTGTGACAGAGTTGCAGATTGAACCCTGATTTCCAGAGCCCCAGAATAGCTTTTTTTGGACCATCCAGATTATGCAATGGCATTGTTTTAATCCTTTGTCATACAACTACTGGAGAACTGAATTGGAAAACTTCATGCTGTTGCTGAACTGGAGCTTCCTAGTGTTGATTCTCTTCATGATGTGTCTTGCACCTCATGATCTTTGTTTTTGAAGTATTTGGATTTCTGTTGAACTTTTGCACCTTTATTGTAATTCACGAATAATCTTGTCGCAGAAGAGATGCCATGCTGTAACTACTACATGTTCTGTTTGCTAGGCTACTCCCCTACCATTAAAGGACAGCTTTTACATGTTGATGCCACCAGCAGTATGCAGTACCGAACTCTTCTAGAAGCAGAAATGTTAGCTGTAAGTCTACAGTAACAAAGTATTGTTAAGTATGAGGTTGCAAGGATGTCTGATGGCACATGGTTTAGTATAAACATTTTAATATGATTGATATAGATATTGTGGAACATACAAAACAGAGTAATGATTGGGCCGTATGTATGTACCTCTCAAGATCTCAGTCTTCCAAGTATTATGCACAGGTAACTTCATGCATGTTGAGTAGCCCCAGTGAAATCTGTAGAGCTACTCAAATATGTAAAATTAAGCATTAATTTAAACCCCATTCTACAAAGACTTGAGGTTGCTAATCTCACCTAATTTATAGGCATGTCAGAATTTATAAATAATCTCTTGCAGTTGCTCAGCAAAGATTGAATACTAAAGGAAGACTTGCATTGCTAAGAAGGCATTTCTCCTTCAAAATACTCTACTGTACATTTGCTAGTACACTGAGGTATTTTAAGTACTTAGAACTAAATGACTTGTTAAATATGGCAGATTTTATGATTTAGTTTTTTTATTTGTTCATTTAGAGTAATTACATAAAATTGAGCAATTGACTTTTAATTAAAATTCTATGGAATAACATATGCACCAGTTCTGAAAATGCTGTCTCCCTTTCCTTGTTAAGTGAATGATCTTAAATAAGCAAGTAGTCCAATGGCACTTTTAAAGACTAACAAATTTAGTTATTGCATGAGCTTCCATGGGAGAGAAGCCCACTTCACCAGATGCTTTAAAGATGGGGAACTTACAGAATGGGAGGAAAGTGAATGCAGGGAAGTGTAAATCATAGGATCAGGACAGACTGTTTCAGCAAATCAAAGCAGTTGTTTAGATCCAAACACTGTGGATCAGCTTACAGAGAAAGATGAGGTCAAATCACCCGTAGTAATGAGAAAAAAATCCTTAGCTCCTATTTAACCCTAAGCAGTGGCATCAAATCTGCATATGAATTTCAGTTCTGTAGTTCCTCTTTGATTTGTTATCCATTTGTATGAGCAGTTACTAACAAATCATCAATGGAGTGAGCAGGGTGATTGAAGTGTTCCCCTATTGGTTTCTAAATATTGTTATTTCTGATGTTTGACAAAGTGGGATTTTTTTTCCCATGAAAGCTCATGTGATAGATAAATTTTTGTTAGTCTTTAAAAGTGTCACAGGAGTCCTTACTTGTTTTGCTGAGCTAGACTAACACAGCTTCCCCTTTGGAACCTGTCTTAAATAGACACCTTAATAGCCACAGTATATGGATTATTTAGTTTTAAAAATAGTTAACTTAGCAGATATGTTGTAGTAGGCTGAGGAAGCTGGGGTCTTGATATTGAAGGTTGTTAGATGATAAGGTATAAGAGTAACTGCCACAACAGCAGATGGCAAATCTGTTGTACAATATGAGAAAATCATAGTAGAAGTTTTCAGAGAAATGAATAAAGTCATGGACCTTCAGGCTCAGAGAAAGACATTAAAGTATTAAGAGACTGGAGAGCCCTTCTGCTCATCCCAGCAGGAAAATGGTTTAATTATTCACTGAAGTGTACATGGTTGACCCTTCATCTCGGCATTGTTCACACATTGTCATATTTTAAGATAACACTGATGCGTTGTTGTTCTGTTCACAGTTTCATATTAATGCCAACTATCCCCGGATATGGAACATGCCACAGATATGGCAGTGTGAGGTTGAGGTTTATAAAGCAACCTATCACTTTATCTTTGCTCAGAAAAGTTTCTTCACAGGTATTGTCCTTATTTCATTAGTATCTAAATATTTAATTTGTGGAATATAAATATGTCTGGAAGAAAGATTTCTTCTTTGATGTGTTATTTTCTAAACCATTTTAGAGGGGTCCACAATGTTGCCTTACACAAGAGCAGATGGCCTTACAGTGCATGTGGTTACATTTGTCTAAATTGGTGTATAATCTTGAGGTGCGAAAAATCATAATGTTTTATTTCCTTTAATCATGTGAGTTACATTGTTTTTGTATGGTTGAGTAGTTACAGTGAAGAATATCTTTGTGGGCATAGAGCACAAAATGTATTGATCTATGTTGAGCATAATTTATGAGATATTTCTTAGTTTAATATAGCTAACTAAGTCAATCAGTTAATATGGCGTATGCAGAAATTTTTTGGCTTAATAACTTCACCTTTATAGGTTATCAGTGATTTCTAGGTGATTGGCAAAGCTTGTCAGAAACTAATCTCCTCTCTAGGGTTTTGACTGTAATTTAGTACTCTGAGTTCTGGCACGGGGATACAGTTATAGTCTGTATACTAGGACGTTTTACTGAATGGGAAACCAATTGGAGAGACCCTCCAATCCTGTGTTTCTGGCTTACTGTAAACATCTGTAGAGAGATTGGGCTCCTGATGTAAATTCTGTTATAGTTAAAACAGAATCAGGACTCATAAAGAAAATCATGACAACTTGTTAAAAGTTTTTGCTTCTAATAAATTAAAGAAATTTAAAACATTTAATAATCAGAAACCAAACTGAATTAACTTTCACATTTGTAATGATTCTCTTTAGACTTCTGTTTTTCTTTTACTGTTGATTTTTTAGACAATTTTAAATTTTTAGTACTTGCTGTTCTGTTTCATAATAGGCACATTTAATTTTATTTGAAAGTTTGAGCTTAATGCTCAATAAGAGTTCAAAAACACGTCTTCCATCTTATTCTATGCAGTTATTGCAATTATTAAATTGATTTTACATTTATGCATAGATGCGATTTTAATGTTTGCATATCTGTAAAGAATCAAATTTCATTTATTTGTGAAAAACAAAAGTTAGATTGTATGTCATATTATACATTTTAATAGACTGAGGAAACTCTTTTGCCTAGAAAATAAAGGATTGCTCAAATTTAGTAGTTCAGTTCTCAGATGAAGTAAATTGGCATACCTTTTTGAACTCAGTAGAACTAAAATGATCTTCAGGCAAAGATCTGAGCCAATTAAGATTTCTCTAAAATATTTAGTTTCATTGTTACTCGTCTGTTTTGCTTCACTTTTACTTTTTCTAGCAAACATTTTCTGCATCTTATTAATTTCATAATGCAATATTTTGCTGTCACTTATTACACACAATTGACTTTTCCTGTCTTCAAGTTTCTGCTTATTTTACTTCTACTTAGAAAGAAGTAGGGAATGAAAGATCCATTTACTATAAATAGTTGTAGAATATGACTGAAAAGCTGCTCTTAGACATTCTTGTCCCCCCTCCGTCATTGCAATGTAGTTTTGTTCAACAAACATTTCCTACTGATGGGATCAGACTTGTATTTTTAGCTTGTGTGAAAAGGCAGGAAATGGTGAGAGGATCAGTCGTCACCAGATACTTGGCTAATAATTTGTTTTTTATTTTTTTATATTATTTTAGATTTGATTCAAGACTGGTCCAGTGATAGTGCTCCTGATATTTTCTCATTTGTTCCCTATATATGGAATTTTAAGGTCATGTTTCATCAATTTGAAATGATTTGGGCAGCAAATCAACACAACTGGATTGACTGTTCCACCAAGCAGCAAGAAAATGGTAAGAAAGAGTCTTCTAAAGAAAGTCTGTTCTTATAACATGAAAATAAATCACAATGCCTGTTTTGTATGATGTGTAGGTGGTGGTTGAGAGGTAATAAAGACTTGTAGTTTTCACTAGGTACATTTTCCCCCATCCCAAGAAAGGTAGGGGTTTTTACATGCTCACTACTGAGATACCCTCCTTCCCTGAAATAATAATAATCCTCTTCAAGAGGTTGTTCGTTAATTAGTTCTCTGTATGTGCCGTTGCAATGGTCGGAATTTTTTCCCTCAACTTTTCTCACTAGGTTAGCACAGGTGCCCTCTGCTGCCTTGTGCAACGTGCACAGATGTAGAAGTCTGATCTGCCCCAGCCTCCTCAGTTCCTTTCTGCTGCCTGCAACAGTTGTAGTCACTCCCTGTTCTTGCATATACAAGTCTTTATTGAAATCTGCAGTTAGCACCTGCTGTATTGTTAGTATAGTTTAGTGCTTGGCTGATTGATTAATTTAACAAAAAAAAAAAGTATCAGACACAGCTGGATACTGGCCTCAGCGTGGGAGATATACTGCGGTCTGTGGTTTTCAAGCTCTGCCACTCTTGTGATAAAACAATGCGTAGTAGTGACCTGCCCGCCAGATGCCTTAAGTGCTTGGGGGAGGGTTCACATCAGTGATAAATGTGTATTTGTAGGGGCTTCAAGCTTCAGTCTAAGAAAGACAGGGCAGTTAGGCTGAAATATCTTCTGCTGGGATTGGTGCTAGATCTTCCATCTGAGCTGACCACCTCAGTCCAGGTAATAAGCACCTCAGGTACTGTTGGTGCTGAAAGGCAAATTGGGGTTACCGGTATCAACTATGTAGCCAGAGATCTTGAGGAGGCTGTTCATCAGTCTTCATGAGTGTCTGTTTGCTCAGATTTAGCAAAGTCCATTTTCCAGCTTTGGGAAACTGCTCCAGGGGACTTGTTTGCAACAAAAGACAACACAATCACCAGTTGTTTTACTTCTGAGCAGGATTTCAGCCCAAGTTCATCACGTGATGCTTATCTGTTGATGTGGTGAGAGGTTCTGTTGTATGTTTTTACCTTCATACCTCTTCTCCAGAATTGTGTGCAAGCCGAAGCAAGACAAGACCTGTTTGAGATTCCTGTCATGACCCCATCAGTTCTCGTTTTCACAGTTTTTGGACCTCTCAGTCAGTCATCCACTGCTCCTGTTTTACACAGATGTAATTTCACAGAATTATGTCTACTTCCTTCACTTTAGTCTTCATGCCTTTCACCTGATGGCTTGGAGGCTTCATGGGTAGCATCAGTGGAGGAGTCCTGCTCTGGAGAGATGTGGGAGGTGGTAATGAATAATGGAAAACTATCAACTAGATGGACAGCTCACCTTGCTAAATGGGACAGGTTTTCCATCTGCTTGAGGCTGAATAGGTCTCTTCTTTTCTTGATTCTATTTGGCATGCATTGGACTATCTTCTGTATCTGAAACAGCAAGGATTGACAGTGAGCTTCAGGACACACCTAACAACTATATTAGCTTTTTTTCCATCCTAATGGCCATAAGATTTTTAAAGGGTTTTGACAAACTGCTTGTACGCATAAAGACCCCTTCCTAGCATGCAGCCAGACTCTAGTCTTAATAATGCTAGTAGTCTCCCTTTTGAGTCTCTAGAAACTGCTCTCTTTTGCATCTTTCAATGAAGGTGGTGATTCTAGTAGCCATCAGATCGGCCAGGAGAGTGTGAGAGGTGAGGGTGCTAGTATCAGATCCTGTATTAAAAAAACAAAAACAAATAAGCAAAACAAACAAGCAAAAAACCCCACAGATGGTTTGCCTTGCTCCCCTTCCAAGTTTTCATTTTAGCCAGACAATTTCCTTAAAGACCTTTTTCCCAAAACCTTACAGTATAAAGGGAGAGGAGAGACGGCACAGATGGCAGGATAAATGAATGGCAGTTCTGTTCCCATGCAAAGGATTTTTTTCACAGATTTCCATTTGTATTTGCCTGTGTTAATAATTGAACAATATGCAGCTCCCAGACGAAATGCATTATTCAGGGTGATCTGAAGTGACCTCTTTAGCCTTTCTGGGTAACGGGCCCGTATTAGACATTTTCAAAGTGGCAGCTTTACTTCTCACTGCGCTCTCTCTCAACAAGTTAGAGACTCTGCTAAATTTGATCAAGTGATCCTCCGCTTCCTGTTCAGATAGACTCTGAAGCCACCTCCAGTTGGGACTGCTTGTGAGTCATCTGTAGGGGAATAGACATGCAATCATTTGAAGAAAAAAATGATCACTAATCTTTCTGTAACTGTACTTCTTTGAGACATGTGGCACATATCCATTCCACAGTTTTTCCTGGGAGTCTTTCTGGTAGAAAGAAACTGATGGGGTTTGAGAGATTGGAGTGAGCTTGGCCCTTTTATGCCTGCCCATGGTGTGTGAGGTAGTGAAGGGCACCCTTGCTGCCCTGATGGCTACCACGAAGAAAAAAAGTTCCCTAGCAATTCTGCATCAGCGTGCACAGGCACCTACAGTGAAATAGCTTTGTGGAATACATCTCAAAGAACAACAGTTTATAGAAGGTTGGCAACCATTTTATACAAGTTGCTGCTGACCTGCCTTAGTTCATATTTTATTTTTATTTTTGAAGGTCCTTGAATATCTGACAAGGTGATAGATGACTTTGATAGCATGACAATTTTCTGTACTACTGTTCGCTGCAGTCATCATTGTTTTTTGATGAATTTACTTCAAATGTGCACTTACAAATAGAGACTTCTAGAGAAGTTTTTTTTTGAACTTCATGCCTTAGAAATTTCTATCACCTACTTCAATCAAAATTAGAAAGATCAAAATTTTAAAAAGAAACAGCTTTAAAAAGTGACTTTTGGAACTCTAAAGCTTTGTAGCATAAATCTCTTGACTTCTAGATCCTACATTAATGAGCACTTTACTAATGTTTCATTGTTTCAGTGTGAAAGGGGAATTGCTGGTGAAAGGACACCATGTAATTGCAGAGGACGTAAACAGATAAGAACAGCCATATTGTCTCCAATTTGTGGTCAGTTTAACCCAATAATCTCTCTTCTGACATTGGCAAATGTCAGCTCCTTAAAAGGGAATGAACAGAAAAGGCGATCATTTAGTTATTCATCCCTTTCATCCATTTCCAGCTTCTGCCAGTTAGAAGCTAAGGACACTCAGAGCATGCAATTGCATCCCTGCCCATCCTAGCTAATAGTCATTGATGGATCTATCCTTCATGAACGTAGCTAATTCTTTTTTGAACCCAGCTGCAGTTTTGGTGTTCACTACCTCCCCTGGCACGGGTTCTGTAGGTTGACTGTGTTGTGTGAAGAAGTCCTTTAGTTTGCTCTAAACCTGATGCCTACTAATTTCATTTGATGACTCCCAGTTCTTGTGTTATGTGAAGGAGTAAGTGACATTTTCTTATTCTTTCTCCACCTTATTCATGATTTCACAGAATTCTACCCTATACTCTTCTTCGTCATCTGTTTTCTAAACTCAGCAGTCCGAGTCTTTTAAATCTCTCCTTGTGTGGAAGCTGCTCCCTAACCTTAATAATTTTTGTTGTCCTTCTCTGTCCCTTTTCCAATACTAATGCAGGTCTTTAAAGATGTCAACCACAGCTGCACACAGTGCACAAGGTGTGGATTTGTATAATAGCATTATGGCATTTTCTAGTTTTATTAGCTATCCCTTTCCTAATGGCTCCTAACTTTGTTAGCTCTTTTGACTGCTATTGCTCATTGCATAGATATTTTCAAAGAACTGTCCACAGTGACTCCAGGTGGGACTAGAATGGTAACAGTTAGTTTAGACCCCATCATTTTCTGTGTATAGTTAGGATTGTTTTCTAATATGCATGATTTTGCATTTATCACTGTTGAATTTCATCTGCCATTTTGTTGCTCAATCACCCAATTTTGTGAGATCTCTTTGTACTGCTTCATGGTCTGTTTCAGATTTAACTATCTTGAGTGATTTTGTATCATCTGCAATCTCACTTTCTTTTGTTTGCCATCTCACTTTTTATCCATTTCTTTCCAGATCATATATGAATATGTTGAACAGCACTGGTCCTAATACAGATTCCTGGGGGATACTATTTACATTTCTCCATTCCGAAAACTGGCTGTTCGTTCCTACTCTTTGTTTCCTGTCTTTTAACCAGTTACTGGTTCAGAAAGCATTTTCTCTCTCACCTCATGACTCCTTAATTTGCTTAAGAGCTTTTGGTCAGGGACATGGTCAGAGGTCTTCTCAAAGTCCCTATACAGTGTATCAACTGGCTCACCCATATCCACATATTTATTGACTGCCACAGAGAATTCCACTAGATTTATGAGACATGATTTCCCTTTGCAAAAGCTGTGTTGACTCTTCTCCAACTAATTGTTTGTGCCTGTTTCTTATGATTCTGTCCTTTACTATAGTTTGTCAATTTGCTGGTACTGAAGTTAGGCTTTTTGGTCTGTAATTGTCAGGATAACCTCTGGAGCTTTTTGAAAAATTGATGTAATGTTAGCTTTCCCCCAGTCATCTGTTACAGAAGTTGATTCAAATGATAGGTTACATGCCCTTGCTAGTCCTGTAGTTCTGCAGTTTCATATTTGAGTTCCTTCAGAATTCTTGGGTCAGTATCATCTGGTTCTGGTGACTTCTTGTTGTTTGTTTATTCCAAAACCTTCTCTGTTGATACCACAGCCCAGGATAGTTCCTCAGATTTGTCACCTAAAATGAATGGCTCATGTGGGAATCTCTCTCTCATCCTGCAAAGCGAGGGCAGAATGCAAAAAGACAATAACTCACTGGATGGATTACAAGGAAGTTGATTACTTATCTAAAGGACCTGACACATGTCTTTAAACATTAGCAGAAAGATTTTGACGGTATATTAAATCATAAAGCCATGAGGCCATAGGTGTGACATTTTTGATCATTCTGATGATGATTTCTGTTTTGAAGGATAATTTTGCTTAAATAACTGAATGGTCTCCTTAAGACTCAACAAGGTACAGACTTCTAACAAAGAGAGGGTTTGCAGTTCATTCCACGGGTGTGAAAGTTTAAAATGGCCAGTTCCTTCATAATATGGGTTCTAGAACAGCTTTCCTTAATTTTCACACACGCAGTTGCGAGAAAACTTGTCTAATAGGAGAGGTGCTCTCATGCAGGAGAACTAACTTAAAATAAACAGGGCTTGTTAGTATTCCGTATAACAGAAAGGCATTTAATTTTTAAAAAATCCTGGTTTTTATTTAAATTTATTTTTCTCTTCTCTTGTAGTTTATGTGGCTGCCTGTGGGGAAACTTTAAATATTATTTTCTCTCTGCCTTTCACTGACTTTGTTCCAGCCACATGCAATACTAGGTTCTCTTTAAAGGTGAGTAAAACTTTATGTGCATGAATGCTGCTTACAGTAGTAATAGTATTTCTACATATGCAGGTCAATCAATTATGCAGTAACTTCTTGCTTCATTTGGGCCAGGGGTCTCCAACACGCAGCCCATGGGCTGCATGCGACCCCTAGAACTATTTCCTGCAGTCTGCAACAACACTATTGTTACCAATATTTGCAATATCATTGTATGAAAAGGTTTCGTTGGTTCGGCCCTCAGGGTAACATACTAGCCCTCATATGGCCCTGGACTAGTGCTCATGTGGTCCTTGTGGTGATTTGAGTTTGAGACCCCTGATCTAGGCTTTGTCTTAAGTATGGTCAAGAGAGTTTTCAGAACCTTGTTTTCTCCCTAACTGAGATGAAAGAGGAAGAATGAATATTTGCTTCTGCTGCTTAGTTTTATAATTTTGTTTTAGTGAGTCCACAGTCAACTCCTTCCTTGCCTACATTAGTACATCCCATCACAATCACTTTCATATTTTTTAATCCTTTGTTAGTTTCTCTTCTTCTGTGGCCTAACACGACAACCCTGTCCCCCATAAAAAGACAAATGCGCCCTCAAAGGAACCTCTCCTCAGCATGTAGACTAACCTACTTTGGAGAGGAGAACCCCTCAAATTAAGAACTTTTTGAAAAGTCAACAGCAGATATTTATAACAAAAGTAACTTTAAAACTTCTATGTTTTGATTCCTTCTCCTTCCCTCCCACCTCCAAACTTCCTAGAAAATTTTATTCTGGATTGATACTTGTTGGAAAATGATGTGGGATTGGTTTCCCTTTAGGAAAATTAAAGCTGGGTTTTGAAAATGGCTTTAAAAAAAATAGAGAGCCACTGACTTCAACCTTAATTTGAGAATAGCCCCTGCTACTTCAATTTTATTTTAAGTTTGTTTAAGTGGGGCTGGTAGTGCTGCCTATAATGGGAAGTGTGAGTAACCTTACCCAGAAAAGCCAGTTTTCAGTTTCTTATAACTTTAGTCATTTTGGCTGAAATTTTCTTTGCTGGTTGTTTGCCTCAGACTGAATATTTTGAATAATTTCATCTAAAATGCTTCAGCCATTTCTGAGAAAGGGAACATGCCTTCCTTGTTAAACATTTCCTTCATGGTTTGTTTTGCTGAGGAGCTCTAGCACCTCCATTCTTTGGAGTATAAACTTAAACTTTACCTGGGAGGCTATACTTGTGTCAAGGAAGTGCCTTTTTCCTTCACTGTCAAAATTAGGCAAAGCCAGTGCACACTTACTTTGCTCCTATCTTGTTAGTGTACATTATGATACCTTTTTTAATTACATGATCTTTTTTTTCCCCCACGAGACCTCTGCCTCATTCAATGTACAGGATGGTTGGTGCTTTTGGAATGAATCAGAGCAGTGCAGTGAATACGGCTGCTTTCAGTAAGATCTTCTGATTTATTTGTTGCAGAAGTTACTAAATATGTGGTACATGAGGTCAGGGATTATAGGAAAAAACGGTGACTTTATGATGATGGCTGTTAAATGAATTGGAAATTGAATGTTAAATTTTATTCTGTCCCTGTCTCTGCCATCTTGTTCCTCTGTGATGGTAGGTGAGTTACTTAAATCAAAATGGCCACTATTTGTTTGTTCTTCACTCTCCTGGATACCCACTACAAGACAGCCGTGACTGGATATGTAGATAAACTGAGAGCTCACAACTGCAACTGAAGTTGGCTAGAGCTGTACTTTGAATGTATCTGCTATATAGTGGTAAATACCATGGAAAAAACAGGCAATAGATATCTCAAACTGGGCAGCTAAAATGAATGGATAATTCTGGACTTAATCTGTGCATCAGTTTCCTAGCTATAAAATAGAAATATGAATGTGTCCTAATCTCACAGGGGAGTTGAAAAGATAGTCATTGAAGTTTGTGGAGCAGTGTGAAAATGCCCATGAGGAAATTAATGATTTTGTGCAGGGTTGGAATGTTATATAGTGTGTGGAGTTGTACTTTCATCATGGAATACTAAAAGAAACATTGGATGATGCAGATGTTCTTTTGTGATAAATAGCATGATCATGTAATTCCAGACTGTCATAGTGCATGTGCACGAAGGGACTGAATAAATGTTGCATGACAAATCTTAATTCTGACATTTCCTAACATTTGAGTGTTGCACTTTGCAACCATTATATTCTTTTAGAAGTTTTTAGATTCTATAATACATAAATGTTTGGGTGAATGTTTCTATGTTTGAGGTTAATGAGTGGGGTGGCTTTATCTAGGTGATATGCATTAGTATTAATGTAAGTAATTTGGTTAAATCCATGCATAATATGCTGAAAATGTACCTCTTCAAGTTTTTTTTGTCTCCTGATTAAGGTTGCCTTGCTTTTTATATAAAGAATTTGTAAATATGTTTACAGCACTATGTGATTGAAAGTCATAAAGCTAATTAAAGCATTCATTGGAGATGAGGGCTGATTTTATGCAACCATTTTGGTTTCTGTGGGATTCAAAAAGTATTTTATACACTTTTAGAACTCTCTTAACTAAGAGGTAAACCAGATAATTGTTGTTAATTTATTTTTTTATTTCTGCCCCAAAGCTCTTCTAAGAAAGTAACACTTTCACTCCAGTTAAACTAATTAAAATGTGGAGTTCTTTGAACTTTAGCTGGTAGAATTATGGGGGGAAAAAACTGTTCAACAGTTTACTGCATAAAATCTGTAACTTGTTGATTTGTGTTATTTCTCAGTTTCCTTAATGCTGGAATAGATCTCTTGTGAATTCTGGTATTAAACCTGGTTTTTAGAAAGAGCAAGAACTTGTATGCATTCATATTTTACTCCTGAACACTTACAGGGTCTGTCCAGCAGCTCGTGTCTAGCTGATGACAAAATACTTGGGGTTGCAGTTAGCAAAATCCCCTACCCTGTTCAGGTTGACTGTATTTTCAAAATGGAAAATTGGGTTCAGGAAGGGGAAAGAGTCTTGTCAGGAAAGTAGTGGAAAAAAGAGGTACCTCTTTCCCTGTCAATGAGGTGGAAAGATCTGATACTCGGATAGAAATGGAAAGGGCAGGAAAACAGTCTTTATGCAGCTGTCACCCATTTACTGTTTTCTTGTAGTTTTCTCTGCCCTGAGCCATATAACTTTATCCACTACTGGATATTGCTCCCCTGTCACTTAACCCCGTTCAATCCACCATCATTTCTGACTCAAAGTCAAGCGTTCATGTTCTTCCAGTTTAAACCCCGCTTGTTCAGAAATACTCCACGTAAGTTTGAGAAACTCCCCTTTTCCTTCCTGCCTGACCTCTTCACAGCTCAGAAACATTCCATCTCCTATTTCACATTCCACCATCAGGAATCTCTCTACTTCAGAAACGTCCCAACTTGTTGCTAGGTCTGGAAGAGCACAGAGCATGTACAGGCGATCTGAAGTAACCCCACAGAGGTCCCTGTTACCTGTTTCATGCTTTCTCTTTATTGCTGCTTCCATGTCCCGCAAGACCTGCTGTTCCCCTGTGGATATCAGGTATACCACAGACTTCTGGGTTTGGAATATTCCCAATGTCAGCCATTGATTTTACACCTTGTTGTAAACCAGCCACAGTACACAATTGGTGAAGCTAGTCTTGCTGTCCTATTTCCTTGATTTCAGATGTTGTGTTTTTGTGTTTATAGATGTGTTGTTTGAAAACTTGTTTGGTATGAACGCTGCTTTTCCTGGTATGATGATTTCTTTAATTAAAAAAAAAATCCAAGTATGAAAGTGAACATGAATCTCAATATTTTCTCTAATGTAATGGCAAATGGCTTTTTGTTTGGGAGTAATTATACTTATGGTTGTACTATTTGCAATATTAGGCCTTCTGCCCATGTTTTGCAAAGACTTACGTGTGTGGTTTATTTTCTTTGTGTCCAGAAGTAAAGTGTCTAGTTCAGGGATGTCAAACGTGGTCTGTGAGCCAAATGCAGTCTGTAAACATCTTCCATCTGGCCCATGACTGCGCTCTGTGGGATCGCGCTCTCCCTCTAACAGAGGGAGAGAGGTCTTGCAAGCCCTGCACTGCATGATGCCATGAGAGTGTCAGGTCTTGCAATGTTACAGAATACTGGCTATGGAAGAATGCACTTTGAGAGATGCATGCTCTCTCCCTAACTGGGGTGGAGGGAGGTGTCATGGAGTACAGTCTCGCATACGCCCAGTATTTCTGTTTATGGTATGTGTGGCCCACTTGAAGTACATTTTAAGTCAAATCTGGCCTGTCATAGCAAAGGAGTTTGACACCCTTGGTCTAGTTAAAGTATCTTTGGGTAGCACATAGTCTAACAGAGAACTGTATTTAAAGCTCATTGATTCTTTCTTTGACTTAGCCAGTAATATTCTGAGTGGCCCTGGTCAGGTTACTTATGTCTCTGAACCTTAGCTTGTATGTGTAAAGCAGAGATAATACTTAGTCACCTCATGGGAATGTTTTAAAGTTTGATTAATGTTTAAAAACTACTTGGAGACTTTTTAGAAACAGTGCTGTAAGCATGAATTAGTAGTAGTATAAGTGATAATTACAATTTGAAATCTTCAGATTTTAGGATTTTGGGAATTTGAACCAAATATTACATTTGAGTTTTCATGATGATAAGGACATTAATGTGTCACTGTTCTCTAGAGGTCAGATCAGAGCATATGACTAGAAATCATGACTCCTGTGTTCTACTCCCGGCTGTGGTATATGGCCATGAGCAAGTCACTTAGGGCAAATTTTTTTTGGGAAATTCTGAGCACCTTTGGTTCAGCTGAAATCTGTGGAAGCTGTGAATATTCACCTTTTTCAAAAAATCTTACCTCTTCCTTGTTGCATGCAGTTCCACTGTCTATAAAGCGGTTCTCTGTCTGTCTGTCTATCTAATATGAACAGTTCATTGAATTCAGTTTATGAATATTGTTAATATTTCATTTCTAGGGAGAAGATGTTGATCTTCATTTATTTCTCCCAGATTGCCATCCTAGTAAATATTCTCTCTTTATGTTGGTGAAAGATTGTCATCCGAATAAACTAAGTCCTGAATCTTGTATTTCATCTGAATGTCAAAGTGGTCAAAAAACAGGCAAGCCAAAATGGAGGAATATTACTCAAGAAGAGTGAGTTTTGTCATTTTACAAAATATATAGTAACTCTATGTATTTGTGTTGGAGGATAATACTGTTAGTTCTGGCATTTTTCTGTATACAATATGAAATAATAAAGCAATGGGTACTTTAAAATATCTTTCCTTTGGATAGGGCTGGATGGGTTGAATGCTGGACAGTACCAAGTGTTACATTCACAATTGACTACACGTGGCATCCAATTTATCCACAGAAGGCAGATGAACAGTTGAAGCAGTCATGTAAGTGTCACTTCATTTCCGTTGTGTTTTAAGAGTGATTTGAAAACAAGCTGTGGCTTATTATGATCATTTTGAGATAAAATTATAAACAAAATTGATACTATACAGGTGTAATGGGGACAAGGCGATGTTCAGCCAATATTCTGGATAACTTCATACTCTCCTTCTTTCTGGCCTGATGCTTAACTTTCTGCTAAGCAGCTGGGTAAAGTTCTGTCTTTTCAGGACTCATCAAAAAATATTGTATAGAATTAGACCTCAGGGTTATGTATGTGTGAAATCGTGATAAGTGGAAGTTAATTCCTGGTCAGTTTTCAGACAGAGTAAACCAAACATTTAATGCCCCAAAAACAGTATTTAGAATACTGTAAAAGTAATTTTAAACAAAAGCTGTTAGATAGTAAATCTACTGGTGTTTCTTGTGCAAACTTCCCTTTTTCTTTTGTTATAAACATTAATCATAGAATCATAGGGTTGGAAGGGACCCCACGAGGTCATCTAGTCCAACCCCCTGCCAAAAAAAGCAGGACCACTCCCATTAGATCATCCCAGTCAGTGTTTTGTCCAGCTGGGACTTGAACACCTCCAGAGATGGAGATTCCACCACCTCCCTAGGCAACTTATTCCAATGCTTCACCACTCGCCTAGTAAGGAAGTTTTTCCTAATATCCAGCCTGGACCGCCCCAGCTGTAACTTGAAGCCATTGCTTCTCATTCTGCCCTCTGTTACTACCGAGAACAGTCGAGCTCCCTCCTCCTTGGAGCAACCCTTCAAGTAGTTGAAGGTTGCTATCAAATCCCCCCTCAGTCTTCTCTTCTGCAGGCTAAATAAGCCTAGTTCCTTCAGTCTCTCTTCATAGGGCTTGTGCTGCAGCCCTTTGATCATTTTGGTTGCCCTCCTCTGGACTCTCTCTAATTTGTCCATGTCCTTTTTGTAGTGGGGAGCCCAAAACTGGACACAGTATTCCAGATGTGGCCTCACTAGTGCAGAATAGAGGGGAATGATCACATCCCTCGATCTGCTGGTAACACTTCTTCTGATGCAGCCCAGTATGCCATTGGCCTTTTTGGCAGCAAGAGCACACTGCTGACTCATATCCAGCTTCCCATCCACCATGACTCCCAGGTCCTTTTCTCCAGTGCTGCTATTTAGCTGATCACTGCCCAGCCTGTAGCAGTACATGGGGTTTTTTCGTCCCAAGTGCAGGATTTTACACTTATCCTTGTTGAACCTCATGAGATTCCTCTTGGCCCACTGCTCCAGTTTGTCTAGGTCTCCCTGAATCCTGTCTCTGCCCTCTAGGGTGTCTACCGTTTCCCCCCAGTTTGGTATCATCTGCAAACTTACTAAGTGTGCAATCTATCCCATCATCCAGATCATTAATGAAAACATTGAACAGAACTGGCCCCAGGACCGACCCCTGGGGCACACCACTTGTTACTGCCTGCCAACTTGACATGGAGCCATTGATTCCTACACGCTGAAACCGTTGTTCTAGCCAGTTTTCTATCCACCTTACAGTCCATGCATCTAACCCATACTTCCTTAATTTGCCAATGAGAATGCTGTGGGAAACCGTATCAAAAGCCTTGCTAAAGTCAAGGTATATCACATCAACGGCTCTTCCCGCATCCACAAATCCAGTCATCTCATCATAGAAGGCGATGAGGTTGGTCAGGCATGATTTACCCTTGGTAAATCCATGCTGACTGTTCCTGATTACTCTACGTTCCTCTACGTTACTCTACGTTCAAATATAAGGTTTTAACAAAGATTTGCCTATACAGCAAACACATCAAAACACATTCCCCTCTGGTCTTCTCTGAGATGACTTCTCCGCCTTTATACTGGGGCCCTCATGTGCAGTATGTTACCTGGATTCTTCAGAGTTTGACAAGTGGCAGCCTGTCAGTCATTTCAACATTTCAGAGCCCTATCTGCAAAACAAAGTTATCTCCATAGTTAAAAGCATTCTAGCTCTTGAGTCAATAGCTGAGTGGTCCGCATGGTTTCTGGTGATACAGAAGTCTCAATACAGATTACAAAGTGATACAGGGATTGGAACCATCATATAAAATATCAATTCCCTGAATCTCTGTAAAACTCTGCCGGTGACAAATGCTTCCTTCTGAGCAAGCCCTTTCTCCAGGTTCATAAAACACATTGTGGCGAATCAAATATTTATCCTACTGGATTGTTCCTAGTAAATAAAGCTAGTATAGTACTGACCTGTATCCAAAGTGGTAGAAGGATGGGGACCCAGCCATCACAGTAGCCTATTTTTGTTCGTATGTCAATCAGTGCTGTGTCCATGGGACCATCTTTAACTAACTGCTATATTTAAAGCCTCTCCCCTCAGCACTGTGACTCAACTCTAGAAGGTGCTGTGAGTGAGTTCGACCTGCCAAGTGCGTTGCACACACTGAAAATTTTAGTTGCAGCCTCAGAACATGTTGGGTAACTCCTACACATGTTGAGTAACTCTTCAAAGCATCTGACGAAGTGGGATTTTCTCCCATGAAAGCTCATACTATAAATAAATCTGTTAGTCTTTAAGTGCCACAAGACTCCTTGCTTTTTTGCTTTACTAGACTAACACAGCCCCTTTGGAAGTTGAATTCAGAGGTCGGTACTTAAAAGATGCACCGGATATGTGTCTTTCAAACTGCGGTGGGAGAGCTGAAAGCTTATTTCTTTTGGAGCAAGGAATTTGCAAGCTTTCCTAGCAAAAACTTCATCTCCAGAGCAAAGCCTTACAAGCCCACAAGTTTCTGACTTCTGTTTTTTCCCTTGTCCGTTTAACCCCAAAAGCCAAATCATAAAACAGCTCTATCTGCATAATCTTCTGGATTAAAAAGAAGGGGTGGAAATTAAACTGTACATTAGCTATCTTTGTTGTTGCAATATTTATATTAGAGATATCTAGCATCTGGCCTGTGGGCTGGATGTGGCCCACGAACCTCTTCCATCCTTCCCATGACTGCAGTCTGTGGGTTGATGCTCTCTCCCTAACCGAGAGAGAGAGAAAATAAGAGAGAAAGAAAGTCTTGCATACCCAGTGCTCCGTGATGCCACGAGGCTGTCACGTCTCACATCACAAAACACTGGCTATGCAAGACTGTTCTCTGTGAGACCCACAATCTCTTCCTGACCAGTTTGGGGGTGGGGGAAAGGTATCACAGAGCACAGTCTTGCATACACGATGTTCTGCAGTGCTGCGAGAGTACCCCCGTATTTTTGATTTATGGTATGTATGGCCCACTTGAAGTACATTTAAGTAAATTGGCCTGCCATAGCAAATGAGTTTGACAACCCTGGTTGAGGTTGTACCATGGAAGAAAATTTGGGCCCACAGTGTCATCAACATAGATCTCTGTTTGTAACAAGTGCTTCTATACTTTTCTTTTTTCTCCTGTGCTTCTGCAATAGCTGTATGGTTGTGGCAAATGGAACACCAATACAACTGAAAATCATACCAGCTGTACTTTTAAAGTGAGAGAATAGAAGAATAGAGAAATATTTTTTCCATTATTTGAATTAAAGATGTATCATCTCTTGTGCACAGTCCTTGTTGAATAGAACATTTCATGCTCTGTTAAAATTGCTTGATTCTTTTTCATTATGTTTGTTTGGATAAATATTTATTTGACATTAAAGAAGTATTAGTTGTTTGATGGCCAATCACACTGGGAAACTATGAATGTGTATTAGCTTTGTGAATGTTCATCTGCAGAAATTAACAAGTCAAAAACATAGCTAAAAAAGATTTTTTTAAAATTATTTCTAAGTGTCAGAAATGGAAGAAACTATGTCATCTCTACAAAGATCATCACAGAAGGCGGCCGATAGAATCATTTCATCTCCGACAGTCTCAACTCGCCTTCCTATTGATCCGTCAGAACTTCCACCTGACAAGTTACATGTGGAACTAGAACTCTCTCCGGATTCTCAGATAACCCTGTATGGACCTCTACTGAATGCCTTTCTGCATATAAAGGTATGAATAAAAGGAGAGCACATCATTTTGACAAGAAATGTTTAGTATGGTTAGAAGTTCAAACCACTTGGATTTTATAAAGCAACAAATGCCCTGTAAGAGAACTTGCTTAATTTTTTTTGGCACAGTAACACTTGTAACAAGGTCTTCTCATGAGTTTCTGGGATCTTTGTTTTTCTAAAACGGAAGCAAACCTTTTCTGCATTTAATTGAAGTTGAGTGTACTTACAAATGCTTGAGTTTTAACCAGATAAAATATACCTTTTTTAAACTAAGAGCAATCCCCTGCAGAATCTTTTAGGTGTTATTAAACAAATTAAATACATGGGCTGTTTTTTATTTCCAAAAAAGAAACTGGTAATGTAGGCTTAGTTTACGTTTAGCAGACAATTCAGTGGCAATCAGTGCGCGTTACTCAGGCTACACAGAGTAACTTGTCTAAGTCCTGTCGATTTCCTGACTTCCCTATAGCCTGCCATCTCCACTGTTCTACGCCTATGGGAGATGCGTTCCCATCGATGCATGAACCACTACACCTTTTGAGGAGGTGGTTTAATTGAATCAGCTGTTGGATTGAGTGGATCTTCACTACTGCACAATTGAACTGGATAGATCTATTATGGTGGCAAATTTGCCGTCAGTGTGTATATATCCTTAATATTGTTTTTTTTTCTGATGCCTATGTCTTGTATTATTAAAGGTCACAGATGTGATAAATAGAGCATACTTGATAGTCAGGTGGGATATAAAGATTTTTATTGGTATGTGTTTGTAATAGTTGTATTACTCAAGCCACACAAGTTGAACAGTTTAATACAAAAACATGACATTTTAATTGTAGAAAAGATATGTTATTTTTATATACTTCCATCTCTCTCCTATGCCCTCTACATTTGGACTAAAGCACCTAGCTTGACAGTCCCAATGTATATATATTTTAAAATACTAGAACATGGCTCTATTAGCTTTTCTGTAGCCACGTGTGAAGGATACATGATAATGTGGAATAAAGGTTTGCGTCACCACTTGTAGACTGTGATAATCTGAAACATAACTTGTGACTTTACTTATGACCACTGTAATCATCACTAACTCAGAGAGTAAAACTTTTGTATTGCAGTATGTTGCTCTCTGTTTTGTATGAGTGTGTGTTTCATTTTTGGCTCCAGAAGATTTTCCCAGCTTCCTTTTTACATTGACAAAATCCAGAAGATTCAGAGTTAGGGCTGATGATGAGTCACTAACTAATCTCCATTATGCATAGGTGTTGCTTGACTCTTTGAACAGGGCATGAGTAACATCTTACTGGAAGCTACTGTTTGTGGGTACAACAGGGAGTACGAAAGGATCATTTCAGCCTCAACTTTTAATTAATGACATCTTTGGTTTTTCTGTAGTAGAAGTTCAAATTGAGTTGCCAAATTACACTAAAAGCATATAATTAATTAATATGTTAAACTTCTTTAGGTATCTTAGCTGAAATTGGGCCAGCTTTCAGAGAGTTCTGCTTAGGGGCAGCATTTCTTTAGAGATTCCTGATTTCTGCAGTATACTGAATTCTTTGAAATGTCTTTAGTAGTGCACAGTAGGTGGTGAAATATTAGAGTAAATTACCATTTTAAAGACACACCCTCCAAGGATTCGTGTTCGTTCTCTCTCTCTCTCTCTCTCTCTCTCTCTCTCAAGAATATTTTAAAACTACTATCTTGGTTTTTAACTTTTGCATTGTAAAACCCTTCTATTTCCTTCCTTTTTGTGACTGTGTCTTCTTCTAGTGAAAATGGGGATAGGAGAGAGCATTGTTGTGTCTTTTTGGTGCAGAAGGGAAGGAAGTAAACATGTGACTCTCACTTGATCAACTAGGAAATGGTCCTTTGCTTAGAAATCTGCTTGGAATGAATCATATCGGTTCCTTCTGGAGGCTTTGATTGCAGGTTAGGTCAGGGGGAGTTTTCTGAGCCAGGGGTAAATTGCAAGGTCCTGCCTTGTAAGTAATCAACTTTCTTGGCTGTTCTGAGACACTTACAGACTGACAGAGAATTGTGTGTATGTAAATTATTAATTTTAGGTGGAACTTTCAAAAATGCTTGTGATTGGCTGAGCTGTGCTCTCATTTAAGTCAGTGGGAATTTTACATTGAACATGATGGGAGTAGAATTAGACTAAAATAAAGTCCTTTTTTCACACCTTCCGCATCCCACAGTATATTTATACCATAGCTCCTGTATAGGGTTTGACATGATTGGAAGCTTTCATTCTGACCCTGTTACTTTTACAGAGCTCTTGGTCTGTGGCTGAGCTTTTGTGGTATTAGTAAGAGATAGGATGCCATAACATGAGAATGATATGGGTTTGTAATTCTTGGAATGGAAGTTTTTGTGAAATGCTTTATCTACTGTCTTCTAAAACTTCTCAGTTGCAGTTTGGAGTTTTAAATGAATGACATTCTTTCCAAGTGTTTCCATTTGTTATACTTTCTAATGTTTTTGTCATTTGTGCTTAGATTGTTTTTGTTTAGCTTTGTTCGCAACATGCTGTCCTCTTTTTTGCTGATACTTGTGTTTTCTTAGTGGCAATTCTGTGATCTGGTTGAAATTTTTTAATTTTCAGTTTGTGCTTCCTGATTCTATGTGTGGGAGGTTTCACATGCATATTTTCCAAAGTTTAATATTTCCAGAAGGTTAACCATGTTGTTCTGTTTACAGCAAAAACAATGAGAGTCCTGTGGCACCTTATAGACTAACAGAATTCTTCAGGCATAAGCTTCCATGGGCTCCAACCCACTTCTGATGAATTGGAGCCCATGAAAGCTTATGCCTGAAGAACTCTGTTAGTCTAAGGTGCCACAGGCTTCTCAAAGTTTACTATAATTTTCAGAGCTAGACCATTAATATAGAAATTATGGACCTGTAATATTTTAAATACAGACCTTTAATATTTTGTACCTTCGGTTCTCCAGTTTGGAATTGTCCCTGCCAGCAGGTTCGAAAATTTGAGGACCTTGGTGGGCAATCACTGCACACATGGGGTATGGGGTAGATTCGGGGTACACTTCATTAAGGTGGGAATAGGGTAAGGTGAGCGGTGTGGTGTATATATAGTGCTTGTCACAGTGGGTTTTTTGTGAAGTGTTGGGGGGCGCTTAACTTTGGGGAGTGGGAACAGGTTGTAGGGTAATGGGAATCTTCAATTAACCTAACTTACAACTATAACCCTACTCACTATAACCTAAAAGATGCTTTAATATCCTATAAGAAAAAAGGGGGGTACAGCATGAAATTAGCATATGGGAGTGACAGAAGAGTGGAAACAGGCGGGGGAGCAGAAGCTCGAAGCATAGTACAGGGGGTTTGAAGGAGAGGAAAGGCAAGTGGAAAGGGGCTCAGGGGGAATGGGATGGGGGTGCACGGGGGCTTGGGGCAATGGGAAAAGCAGGGGGGGCTGAGCAGAAGCTTGGGGGTTTGAGAGGGAAACTGAGAAGGGGGGTTGAGAGGTGATACCAGGTTGGGAGCGGGCTGAGAGAAGGAGGGCAAGTGGGAGGAGGTTAGAAACCATGGGGCGGGAAGGCAGGTGAACATTGGGGCAGGAGGACAGAGGCACGAGAGGGATTGGGACACACTTGGGTGTTCGGGGGAGCAAGAGGGGCTGAACAGTAGAGGGGGAGACAGAGCAGGAGTGGGGGGTGGGTAGGGTTAGTGAAAGCAAGCGAGGGAGCGGCAGGTCAGAGGGTTGAGGGGGAGGCAAGCGGCTGCAAGGGGGGGGTGCGGAAAGGGGGAAAAGGCGGGAAAAGCGGCCACGGGCAGGGGAGCCGGTAGAAAAGTGGCGGGGCAGGCTGGAGGGCCGCAGAAAAGCGGTGGGGGGGGGCTGTGGAAGGCGGCTGGGAGCCGGGGGGGCTGCGGAAAGCGGTGGAGCCAGGAGAACAGGGGTCGGGGCAGCCACAGGCGGTGGTGGCAAGTCCAGGAAGCTGCAGAAGAGCTACGGCAGGGGAAAGGAGCTGCGAGAGCTGCGGGGAGAGGGGCTGGGAGCCGCAGGGAAGGGGACAGGGACAGAAGGAAAGTTGAGGCACATGGGGGATCCCGGAAATGAAGAGGGGACCAGTAAAGTTTAAATAGAAAAAGTTTATTTAAGTTGGGGAAGTTACAGAGGGGAGGGCAGAAGCAACTTAACAAAACAATTCTAAAGGCTACAAACTAAAGGAAACAATCTTAATAGCTAACTTAAGACTTCTAAGGCTGCCAATTAACTTTATACAATGTTGCAACACATAATAATACTTCTAACACCAGGTCAAACAGTTCGGAGAGGAGAGGTATACTAAGTAACACAGAGTAGCGGCAGGCAATTACAGACAAGGGAGCTCCTTTAACAACACAGAATGAAGCAGTAAGTAAAAAGAAGAAAACAAAAGATACACGCGAGCCTGTAAACTGAGGAAAAACAGTACCAAAGCAGCAGTAGAATAAATTTAATCTTTAAAGAAGGACTGCAGGGCAGACTCTTACCACTCCTATTAGCAGCAGCAGCAGCAGCATCACAGGCAGGAGAGAGAGACTCGTATTTGGGCTGGCAGCAGTGGGAACTCGTGGATACGCTCTGGGGGGAACTCATGAGCGGAGGAGGTCAGTGTCTGGGTGATCAGGCCAGGTGAGATGTTGGGAACCATACTGCCTGAGCACCCCAGATCCTCAGTTTTTAAACTGTGTTTCCCAGCTTTCCCTGATTACAGGGAATGCAGAAAAAAATGGTGGTATGAGTCATACCCTGCAGGACCTTGCAGTCAGGCAGAGCCCACCTACACCAAGCCCTGTAAAGACAGTGGGCACTCAGGGTGGTAACGGCCATCCAGTTAAGTTCCAGGGGGCCATCTAGTTAAGGTGAAGGGGCCATCTGTTCCCTTTACACATTCTCTATACTTTAGGCCTGGGAGGGGCAGCCATCAAGGTAATTGCTAGGAGTCACAGACAGGAATGGATGGTTGTAGCTCACTGTATCCTCTGAAAAGCTATACCAGAAAGTTATCAATATTTTTGTACCCTTTACTGGCTCTTTCTTAACATGCTTCTGCTATTTCTGTCTCTGTCACAGCATTCAGCTGCTGCAGAGAAATTTCCTTTGAAATAAGGGAAACATTTAAGTCGCTGTTTAAAAGAAAAGAAAAAGAAAAAGTTGTATAGTGGAACTTCTCATCTGACATGCAAACCTCTTATTTTGAGTGCTGTGTAATACTTTAATGCTTAAACCTCTTATTTTGAGTGCTGTGTAATACTTAGCATTTGTTTCACATTTTAATGCTTAAACCTCTTAAGAAAAAACTGGTATAATGCAGGGTTTAAAGCTGTGTCTGCCACATTGGGCCATGGAATACGTCTGTTTTCTGTAGGCTGTTTTTCGAGCATTTAGGGGATAGGAGTTTCCTCTCCTCTATACTAGATAGTGCCCCTGTATGGTTTCCTTACCATTGACTCACATGTTTAAATACATACAGGATTAATACATGGAAGTGATGTGAAGAGATACAACTAAATATTTAAAACTTTAGTGTACATATTTAACTTTTAAAAATTATAAATTGTCATTTATCATCATAGTCCCTCAATCTGCTCATTAATTGACTTGCTTCTTGTAAAATGCAGGTGAATCTCAGCCGTTTAAATTGCTCCTCCATGTTATATTTAAAAGGAGGGATTAATTCCTCCATTTAAAAAAATTCTGATTTTAGCTTTTATAAAAACAAACTGTGTATATTTTGTGATTTAAGACAATAGTAAGCGAATATTGATATCTTCATCTCTTGGTCATTAGTTCAGATCTAGCCCAGGGTGAACAGAAAATGATTGTGAAGCTGAAGACTCCTTAGACGCTTGTGTGAAATCACTTTAGACTCAATCTAGTTCTCAATAGACAGGTGTCTGGTGAAACAAAAACCACAACCAAATTTGGCATTAATTGGAACATCCTTGACAGTTTTGGGAGCCAGAGATTGGCTTTACATGGATATTGCATTACTCTTGTCTCTAAAGTGTCCTCTTACAGAGTGAATAAGGTAACATAATTTTATGCATATGCCATGACTGTGCTGTGGCACCTCAGAGCACTCAATTCAGCACCTCTTCCTGAGTACTTAATATGAAAATGTCATTTATTAGCAAATTTCTTTAGCAAAATCCCATCTTGAGATATCTAAATTGTTAACTTACTTTACTTTGCTACAGTACTTCTTGCTTTTTTTCTAAGCCCCCCATTCTTTCTCACTCACTCCAGATTCCCCACCCCAAAAACCCCACTCCCTCGCTTTTTAAAAATCTGGTTCTGACAGACTTTGTAAATAAAATGTAGAGACTGTTTCTTCTTATTATGGGGTTTGAGTTTTCCAGAAGAATATGACAAAAGATATTTCTGCCGGAGCTAATTGTGTGGAAACTGGCTTAGAAGCTAAGTGAATTTTAGACCCCCTGAGGATGCATTTGTGAACTTCTGATCTTCTAGAAGCATGTAAAACTTGCAACAATAGGTGTGTCTGGGAAGAGATATTGGGTGGCTGGTGTTCATATTTTACTTCTGTAGGCTGGAGCATTTGTGTTGTTTGCAGCATGGAAAGACTGTTCTTAAAATCTTGCTTCCATCACACTCCACAATATCCATTCCCATTACCAACTGTCTCCACATTTTCTTGAATTTTTACCCTGTCCCCGCTTTTATAGCAGTGGGTCCTGCGAACTCACAGGATACCAGTCCTGCTGCAGGGCTCTATTTCTGACCACTTGTTTGTGTCACCGTACTGACAGTATACATTTATATAGCTGGATTGAGGTTACTTTTGAAAACAATGCTATAAGGCCCTGCTCCTGCAAAACAGGTTAGCAAGTGCTTAACTTTGCTCAATGGATTGATCTCACAGTAATTAATGGGACTACTCATAGGAGCAAAGTTACATCCAGGCTTCAGTGTTTCATAGAATTAAACCCTTAGGACTCATTAGGGGGTAGGATTAGGGTATAAAATAAGCAGTGATTTGTGTTTCATGATCCTGCTAATGGCATTATAGTTTGTCTTTTTTCATGGTGACTGCAATGCTTCATTTTCCCAGGAAAATTATTTTGGAGAAGATGACATGTACACAGATTTTGAAGAAGTCATTTCAAGCCCTGTCCTGTCAATGTCAACCTCTTCAAGCTCTGGGTGGACAGCAGTTGGATTGGAGAGTGACAAAAAGGAAAGTGAGAGTTCAGCCAAACTGGTTCATCCCCTAACCTTGCGCCCTTGGGACATCACTGTGCTTGTTAATTTGTACAAAGTGCATGGACGACTTCCAGTGGTAAGCTCTTAGCAGCCTTAGTCATTATGTGAAACAAAGTACTACTTTATTTAAAATCTTATATGAAGTTAATATGCTTTTAAAAATTATAGGCTATACATCAGCAAGTGTGAAACTAAGTGCTTCATGAAACTCTTAAGTTCTATTCTAAATTGGTCTCTTTGGGGATC
Organism: Podocnemis expansa; assembly: GCA_007922195.1. Taxonomy (NCBI): domain Eukaryota; kingdom Metazoa; phylum Chordata; order Testudines; family Podocnemididae; genus Podocnemis; species Podocnemis expansa. The sequence continues at coordinate 49,836,577 of ML681966.1, read as the reverse complement.
AAATTACATTATTTCCATAGTATAATAAATATTATAAATGAATGCAGAAGATACTTGTAAGATTTTGCTGATTGAGTCAGAATTAGATAATTTTTGTGTGTGAATCCATTTTATATTTAATGAAGATTAACTGCTGTTTCATGTAGTTGATGATCATTTTTGATCAACCATAATGATTATTGATTACTCTAAATCAACAGGGCCATGTCAGTTACTCTGCTAAATATCAGGCAGACCCTTATGGGACCCCATTAATTTTAATGGAAGGGAGGGAAGTCTGTGAGTGCAGGAGTGTGTGTATGCATACGTCAAACTGTAGATTTGAGCAAAGTAAGAATAATATTAAATGGGTTTTAAAGTAGCAATCTTTTTCTTCAAGCACTGCAGGCAAATTGTCATGTTCGGAGGGGGGTTTTCATAATCTGACAACCTCAGTGGTTTTGTGTATCTGTAACTTCTCACAACAGGATATGTTGATTAATTTTAGCACTGCAGCATGGATGGTCCTGAATGCCCTACTGCTTTTTTGGAAAGATTGTGTTTTGAGATGAAAAAAGGATTTAGGGAGACCATGCTGCAACTTGTACTATCTCCATTGAATTTATTCCTGAATGACAGCTATCAGGTAATATGAGTATTCTTTTGTGTTAGAGGAATACTGTGTTGGAGGAATACTGACTTTAACTGTGAAACTAAAACTGAATCATGTTTAGACTTGAGCTTCTCTAACACACACACACACACATTTTCAAGGACAATAACTCATAAGAACCAAAGAAAACTAGATAATAAGAAGTCTGCTGGTGTTATGCATTCTGTCTTAGTCTCTATTCAGCCTTCATTTTTAGCTCATGCGCAAGAAGAAAGGATCTTTCTCTTGTTAATAAAAAACAAACAAGGAGTCTTGTTGTACTTAAAGACTAACAAATTTATTTATCGCATGAGCTTTCGTGGGAGAAAAATCCCACTTTGTCAGATGCTTTGAAAATGGAGGAACTTACAGAAAGTGAGGAAAATAAATGCAGGGAAGTATAAATCATGGGATCAGGTTAATATTGTTAATGTTGCCCTAAAACTGTGCAGAAGGGATACTGTAGATCTCTGGAATTTGATCTTGAAGCTAAACCTCAACCTGCTATTCCATCTCCCTAGGGAACAATGGAGGACTTGCAGTTGAATCACAGTTGGCGAATTACCTAATTCAGTGGTTCCCAACATTTTCTTTGCCGTGGCACACCTCGCTACCTGTAATTAATTTGAGGCACACCACCATATAGTTTCCAAATAAACTCATGAATATTCATGAGCCAATCCAGAACACTCTGAGTAGCTTTTCAAAAAATTTTGTGGCACATTTGCTCAGCTCTCATGGCACACCTGTGTGCTGTGGCACACTGATTGGGAAACACTGACCTAATTAGCCAGCCTGACCACTGGGCTGAGGGGGTCAACAGACTTGCTGTGAAGCCCAGCAGCAGCATTTGGCTGACAGTTGGCCAGTGCTTGCATTTGCAGTTGTATTTGTTCCTGTCATTGCCTTGTTCACTGCCTTGCTTCCTCGCTCAGTTCCTTGGCTCAGACTCATGGGTCCTGGCTCCTGCTGTGACCATTAGCCGTGATTGCTGATGTCCTGGTGTGTGACTGAGCAGCTCAAAATAAAAAGGAGTACCTTCCTCTTCCATGTTGGATCCTAGGAAAATTAACATCCCCTTCTTGGGGTTGATACACACGCTGAAGAATTTACAAACCCAGACAAGTGCTCCGGAGGTAGAAACACCACCTTTCAGCCATGTCCTTGATCTGAGGATTTATTTCCCAAGCAAATTCAGTTGGGTCTCTTGAAAATTTTCTACTTATCTGAACTAGTCCTGGAACCTCTTCCCATTATGCTTGCAAACTTACACACGGAGTGGTCAAAGTGGGGCTCATGAATATTTGTTGACCAGGGAGGCTCTGGCCTGAGGCTTTTCACTATGGGAGAAGTAACTTGTCTTTAACTATTTGAAGTGGCCTTTTTCTGAAGGGACATGGGCTTAGCCTAGTCGATATTCATCTGTGGTTAAAGTAACTTGAAGTCATTGGATTTGAAAATCCATTTGTTTATATTGATTTGAAATGCCAAACTGGAGAGAGATTCTCCATGTAAAATCTAGGAATGACCTGTGGTATGGATGTGTGGCAAGGTAGAAAAAACAACTGAGCATCCAGACTAGTATTGCTTGAAATTTCAAGTGTCTATCCTTTCTTAAACAAACATTATTTTATTGTAATTACTGAGTTTTATACAGTAATGGTGATTTAAGGTAAATTTTTAAACTGGGGTGCACTGTATCTTTGGGTGCAGAAGACCTGTGTCTGTAGATAACCAGTGTTAGGTGCTGGATATCATAGGGGAACACTTTAGAGGGACTCAGGGACTTAGATTTTGTCTGTTGTTAACCTGCAAGGCAAAGATGGGTGGGAATAGTCCAGACAGAGTGCTTGAGTGACTATAAGGGTGGTGATATCAGGTAGCTGATACACAGCTAGGGTACAAAGAAGGCTTCTCCCTCACCCCCCACCACTGGAGGTGGGGGTAACAGAGTGACTAACAGTCTGAGGCCTTAAGATCCATTATACAAAACCACCTAAAAATTGGACAGAGTGCCTTAACTATCATAAGTACTGCAGTCTCAACACTTTCTTCAGTTTGGGAGTGAAATGATCTTCTCTTTATCAGTTATTTGATTGGAACATATCCATTGGCACTGAGACTGATAATGCGCTGTTATTGGGAGTGGGGAAGGAGCTGATGTTTAAACAAGACTATTGGTTTCCCAAAATATTACATAAAACCTATAATGAATAGTGGGTTTGAAGTGATTTAATCAATGTAATAATTGTTAATTTTTGTTTTGACCTATTTTAGTCTGATTTTATTTTTCTATTCATTTTATGGTCTTGCTTAGTTACTTACTTCAGTAGGTAAAAGATATGATTTTGGAAAAATGTGTGGCTTGGAGATTTCCTCTATAGATCTGGTGTAGAGCAGGGGTTCTCAATCTCTTTAGTGCTGTGGCACAGTTGGGAGCCCTCTTAAGCTTTTGGTGGTGGCTGAAATTGAAGTGGCCCTCACCACCAAAAGAAAACTGCCTTCAGAGGAAATTTTGGCAGCAGAAGGCTTGATGAACAGCCACTGCGGCTGCAGAAAGTAGTCACCCTCAGTGCTGGTGATAGCCCTTAAAGAGGCAACAGCCTGCTGCCACAGCTTTGCTGGCTGCTGAAAGACCATGCAAGTGTGTTTTTGGTGGCTTGAGGGAAGGGAGTTTTGTCAGTAGAATGATTTCAAGCGACTCACTCAGTGACTATGCCATGACACACTTTTGTGCTGCAGCACAGCGGTTGAGAACCCCTGGTGTAGAGAAACTGAGAAGTTCCTGGCATAAATAAAGAAGGTGACTGGCCCTACTAATGGTAGTCGATACAACTGCTGTATAGTCCTCTTGTAACTGGTCCTCAAACAGGAGCCAGAGTTGCTTTTTGAGGGAAAGTCCATTTGTGTATTATCCATTAACTGCTCATATATTAACCCACCATAAGTAAAATGGGCTCCAGAACTTCAGGTGATCTGGGGTGGAGAATGTGAGCCAGTTAACATACAGGCTGTCCAGTTCCCCAAAATGAGTCCAGACTCACCCTTGTTTTGTCTTTTAATTATTTCTGTTAGAGGTTTTCAAATTATAGTATGGCCTGTTGCGCATGACTTGATATGAACTCTTACTCATTTTGTTTTCACATGTTAACTGAAATCCTACTGTATTTTTTTTTATTTTTCAGTGTATAGACAACAGTGGGATTTTATAGGTCAGGATTAATGTGTACAGAAAAGTAGGCTTTGATAATTGAAAATTATGAAGCTCTGTGTTGTCATTCTTTGAGAATAGCAGTCTTTAATTTAACTTCTCCTCAACAGCGACCCTCTGTGGATGAATTACTTAGAGAGGGCCATATCAGCCTGTCAGGTCTGCAGCTACGAGCTCATGCTATGTTTTCAGCAGAAGGTCTGCCTGTGGGAAGTGATACTTTAGAATATGCATGGTTGATTGATGTACAGGCGGGAAGCCTTACAGCCAAGGTTACAGCACCACAGGTATGTTCTAGAAATGCTAGGTAATGTATTTAGTACATGCTTTTCTGTGTGTACACATTCTGTTGTTGTTGTTGTTCTGTTCCCCCAAAAAAGTATGTGTTTTCTCTTTTGGGTTAACCAGTCATGGTTAGAGATCATTGAAAGCAGGGGTTCTCAAACTGTTGGTTGGGAACCCCTGGGGGTTGCAAGCAGCTTAAGAGGGTGGGGTCACACAAATTCATTTATCATTTTAGGGAGCTGCAGTATTGCAAAGTTTGAAAACCTCTGATTTAAAGCATTTACTGAATACCAGGATAAGCAACCCGAGACAAGCAAAAGAATACAGTGACGAGAAACTTGCATCACTTCAGCAGTGGGGGGACCCCTGGATGACTGCGGATGACCCCAAGGAGGTTCACATGGCACCTTGGTCCTGTGGCGAAGTCCACCGGCCCTTAGGGGCTATGCTCACATATATCATTTCGGGAAAGGCAGGGTGATCAGGTCCGTCCCTCCCTCAGATACTCAGGCCCAACAGTGAGCCGACTTCATAAGCATGTAGCACAGCAAACAGCTAGGCAGAACAAACAGTGGAGCAAATAATAAAACACACCTCAGCTGGAAGCTCCGGGCACAGAGCCCAGGACTGGTTAATGGTCAGATTGCTTATAAGTGGGGCCGTGGGTGCCACCAAGCTAAGCTGTCCTAATATCTTCCGCTGTCTTCCTCCACATGCCAATGTCATGTGGCCTTTTTCTGAAGGGACATGGGCTTAGCGTAGCTGATATTCATCTGTGGTTAAAATAACTTGAAGTCATGGGATTTGAAAATTCATTTGTTTATATTGATTTGAAATACCAAACTGGAGAGAGATTCTCCATGTAAAATCTAGGAATGACCTGTGGTATGGATGTGTGGCAAGGTGAAAGAAACAACTGAGCATCCAGACTAGTATTGCTTGAAATTTCAAGTGTCTTCATCTGCCTTAATGTCCTGAAGTTATACTGATTGTACTGAATAGTCTTGCAAGTAAACATTGTTTTAAGGACAAGGATATTTATATTGCTAAAAAGACAATATTCAAATGTGTGTTACAAGGAAATGTTTCATGACATCTAAATAAGGACGTATATTGTTATCCTGTGTGGCGCCGAACAAACATGAATGACCAGAGACAGGAAAAGGTAGCAAGTAGACTAAATGCCAAGGAATTGCAGTTAATGAAAATCATATAGAGAAGGATGTGTTTTACATCATGTTCTGAAAGATGCCAGTTTCACATTACATCTTGTGGTAATGTATTTCAGAGGTGTGAATCCACTTCCTCTACTTCCAGACTTTCTGGGATAGACACATGAAATGTCCCATTTTGATGAGTTGTCATATGAGAGGCAGTCTGATATCACTGGAGCGCAGGGTACCTGGAATATAATGTTAAAATGCACTAGTAAATTCTTAGTGAGCACCAGTAGTGCATTTATGGATCAATTAAAGTGCGTGTTAGTGATCTTTAAAAATCACATCTCTGCTGAGTGCATTACTCCACCATGTGGACAAGCCCTAGGATGAACTATGTTTTGAAAAAGAGGTATTCAGTTACATAAAACAAAGATGTTCCCTTAAAGGGGGTTTCATTGTATTGGTTTTAAATAGAGATGGTTTGATTTTTACAGCACACTTTGCCTTCTGTGAAAGAAAAATTGCAGAAGCCTTCAGATGTCAAGTTAGAAAAATTGCTATACTAGTTAATTGCTAATAGACTATTTAGCACAGAAATAAAGCTTCTGATATTTGTTTTTCTTTCTCAAGCTTTTCTAATATTCTTTCTCTGAACTTGGACAGCTTATTTTACATAATGACTTAGTTGTGGACTTGTTACTATGCTTACAGCTTGCATGTCTGCTGGAATGGGGACAGACATTTGTGTTTCACGTAATGTGTCAAGAGTTTGAACTGGAAAGGCCAAAATCTGTAATAATGTGTCAGCATGGAATTGATCGTCGGTTTTGTGAATCTAAGGTAAAACTTCCTTCAGTTTTGAGCTTACATCTTGATATGTTTGCAGAGGTATTTCACAGTAGTATTTGAATATAACTTTAAACTACCCAGAAGTAGAACAAAACAGTAAATGTGGTTTGGATCACATAGGGATAGTTTATTTCCTTTAGGCAATTATGACTACACTTCTTTGAGTGATGGTCCACATGGAATCCACTCTAGGTGCGTACACATTCCGCATGTATAAGATCAGATTTTTTTGACAGCAGTGTCTGTTGTGGCCATTCCTACACCTTAGATGTCTTCACTTATATCACCCCAAGGCTTTAAAAGAGGCAAAGGGGGCTGGATTAACCATCTTTCAATTCCTTCATACCACCCATGACAGTGTCTACCTGCTTCTGTCTGCACTGCGCAGAGGGTAGTTAGTTGTGTTGCCTCCTGACAACACACACAAACATACAAATTCCTTATTTTACAGTTTCTTGTTTTAAGGCTAGAACATCCTAGTCTTTACCCTTTCTAGAGGGGCTCCAGCAAAAGGTGAGAATTTTCTTTTTCTGTCTGTTTCTTTTTCTATCTGTTGTCTGTCGCTCAGCAGATGTCACGTGGACATGTAAGTTGTGATCCTACTTGAAGTCTAATTGAGCTGGTGGAAAGGCCCCAGTTCAAGTGTTCAAGGGATTAGTTTTCTCTGCCTCTCTACTCTGGGGTGACGAGCTGATCTAGATCAACTTTAAACTCAGGGAATATGGGCCTTCCAAGAAGTTCTCCTGAAACTTGGAGTCATATACTTGGCATGCACTGCATTCCTACCACAACGTCTGATATTTGCTATCCAGGTGCTGACAGGCCACAATGAATCCTCCTAGCTTTCAGAATACCTTGGCAGCTATGTTCCCTCTAAGGCATGTGGCTGTGCACCTAAAAAACCTCTCCCCGTGCAGGGGTTTCCCATTCTCATGCACGGGGAGCGCCAGTCTGGCAGCACAGCCCAGGACTGGCTCGGACAGGCCAGCAGAGAGGCCGAGGATTGGCCAGGGAAGTGGGGGCGGGGCTGGGCCTGGGCGCAGACCAACTGAGCAGTCGGGGGAGGTGGGGCAGGGCCAGAGCGGGCAGGCCAGGTTGTCAGAGCGGCTGAGGATCAGCGGAGGGGTGGGGGTGGAGAGCGGGGCCGGGCTGGGCTGGGCAGGGGCCAGCAGAGCGCTTGAAGATTGGCCAGGGTCTGGGAGGTCAGGTTTAGGGTTATCAGGCATCAGACAAAAGGAGGAGATGTCCTCTTCTTTGCCCTGCCGTCCTCTAGGCATTACTGAAAAAGTGCCTTTTGTTGGCTTTTTGCTGAAGGCTGGGGCAGCTCTTTAAAAATACAAGCACGCAGCTCCTGCATGTGTTCCTCTGCTCCTCAGGCCAGCTGCAGCTGGGGTTGGGAATTTGGAGATGATCCCTTGCTGGGCTGGTGCCCCTCGATGGAGAGTGAAGAGGGCTGGCTGCTGCAGTGGAAGTGGTTTCGCTTTGCTTTGTTGCTTCGGCTCCTCACCCAGGGCTTCTTCCCAGTCTCCAGCTCAGGTCCTCTCCCCTTTCCCTCCACTTGATTTTGGGGAAGGCTTGATCTTATATTTTGGAAGGGCTGGGGCTTTTCTTCAGCTTGATGGTGTCTCTGCAGTGTTCAGAGAGAAACCTCTGATTTGCTTCTTTGCTTTCTGCTTTGCTGCCCTGCTTGGCTTAAAGTTTCTGGGGAGTTAGTTTCTCTAATGGCTGGGCTAGGCTTTTGGCAACAAATGTTTTGTTTAGAGGTCCAGCAAAGTTCACTTTTGATTGTGAGGAGGTTTGAATCCATAAGATTCTCCTTTTCTCAATGTGATTTTTCAATTTGTTTCTCCTTTCCAAGCTGAGATTAGTCCACTGTAGACATCTCCTTAAATTTTAGTAAGATACACAGATGTGCAAGTATTATACATTCTAAAGTAGCTGCTGGACTGGGCCTGATCCTATAGTTTAAATGAAGTCAGTGAGAAATTTGATGGAGCAAGGATTGCAATATTTGTCCCTTTGTTAGTAGTTTATCAAATCACAGAAAACAAGCAGCTGGGTTTTGCCTTTTGCTTATATACTCTATGCTAATTTTTATTTTACTTTTAGGGAGGGTGTTTCTTTTGGTATATTCAGGAGAAAACTGATCATTGCATCTAAGAATAGGTGCTGTCCTCTTGAGTGGAGCCTTTGGTAGTCACAAACTTCTATTTCTATTCCCCCCTACCCCCTGGCCATTTGATCTGTATTTCACATAAAAGCAAACAAAATGTCAACTGTCATAAAATAGATATATATATCCAACTGTGGATTATGATAGACATAGTAGGATATGATGTCTTTAGAAATTTGCATTTTAGGTAAAAGGTTATGTTTCAGGCAGGTCTGTGCATAAAAACCAGCAGCTCTTATTTCTTCTGATTTCTCCTTTTCTGTGTGTGTAAAATCTAAAGACCTTGTCTGTGATTTATTTTTTTTTTAAATACTGCACAGTGAGGCTCAAAACTGAGGCTAGACAGGGATTTCCGTACACCCCTCCTTCGCCCCCTAGTTGTCAGCCAGTAACAGTGTTGGACCAAATTAGTGAGCACCCCCTACACCCCCCCAAACATCCCCAGGCACCACACCCCTAATTTCAAGTCATGGGGAGAATATTGCTGACAAGAGATTACTTTTCCTTTAGACACCAACACCTCATATTCTCTTAGACTTCATGTAGTCAAGGGTCTGCCCCTCCATGTGTCAAACAATGAGAATGAATTCTGTGAATTACTACATTAAATTTATTCGAGGTTTGCTTCCATTTGCAACAATGTAAAAATATCAATCTGGATAGGAGTTCTGCAGTGTGATTCTCCTTGCACCTTGATATAAACATTAAATACTTAATTTTGTGACTCCTTAAAGTGGTTGGCTTTCCAGTTACTTTAATATGAAGAGGAAAAATACTTGAGCCATTCATTTGATTCTCTTGAGCTGCTGTTCTTGCAGTTAATCTCACACTGTAACTAGGGGCTAGACAGATTTCTCTGGAGCTGGGTGATCAATGAGGCAAGTATTTGGGGGGGTAGAGGCTGGGTGGATGAAGGGGGCCCAGGCAGAGCCCTGGATGTGTGTGTGTCTTCCAGTGTCGTCCTTTCTGTACTTCCTTGTCCTCCTTTCCATGCTTTGGTATCTGGTAACCCTAGTCAGGCTCACAAAGTGGCCGAGGATTGGACAGGGGTGGGGGGGCAGGCCTTAACCATGGCCAAGGATCAGCTGTGGGAGGGGACAGGCTGGGAGAGCAGCTGAAGATTGGCAGGGGGGCAGGCCTGAAGCCCATCTGAGAATCAGTTTGCGGGGAGGGGGGTTTCTATTCCAGAGCTATCCAAGGGCTCCTTCGTGTCCTTTCTCCCCCAGGCATTCTAAAATTAGGTGATTGTCCAGCCTTTTACTTTGGATAAGTAGACTGTTGGGGGGGGGGGGGGGCAACAACAGTGCTGGAGCCCATGATCCTGATGTTAAGAGTTTGCTTCACAGATGCACACACAGGGAGTAAAGAGCAGTTTATGCAGAGGGGGAATCAAGGGGTAGTGGAGTACACAGTTATCCTTTATTCCTAGAAGCTTTCACGTATGGAACCCCTGTAGCTCAGTTGGTAGGACAATAGAGTTGTAATCTCAGGGTCATAGGTTCAAGTTCTGTGTTGGGTTTTTTAACTTTTGGCCTGTTGCTCCTCAGGGAAGGGTTAAACTGGGAAAAAAATATATAGCAAACACTAATAAATGAAGGAAAATAAAATGTACCATGATTAAAATTATTAATAGTAACCAATTAAGTAAAACAAATAAAGGATCACATTTGAACTGGCTAGAAACAATTTAGGACAAATTTTTTAAAATTGTAAAATGGGCTGCTGTGCAAAATGAAAAATGAGAGGCAAGTTAATTGCTTTCACTTTTTTAACTTTTTCATGTACTTATTCATTTTAGTAAACTGACAAAGGCAGACAAAGAGTATTGAACAAATGATGAGACAGAATGTCACATAAACATAGAATACGTTCAAATTAAACATAAAAACAATTTTAAATAACTTAATTAATTTTTCATTGTTCTAGATTTTTTCAGTAATTTCCGTCAGCTGAAGTTGCACAAAAATTTTATTCAGAAAAAGTTCTGCACCTGGATTCAAAATTTTGCCCACAAGCTGCCAAACCTTAGAGGGAACATTGCTTGGCAGATGTACTCATCAAGCAGTTCTCAACCAGCCATGAGAGCTCTGGTCTATCAGGACTCCATCCTACAAAACACCTTTCATGAGTGGACTATCATGCAAATAAAAAATGGTTACTTACCCCATAGTAAGGAGAGGAGGTCTAGCAGAGGTTCCCAAACATTTTTGCAGGGTCCTCTTTTGGAAATTTTTTCAGTCTGTAACAGAAGGTCCCCCAAAGAGATGAACTCCCCACCCCCAAGCAATGTCTTCCTTACTGGCATGCACTGGGAACAGCCAGCTTGCGATCCCCTCCCATCACAGGCCCCAGTTTAAGAACCCCAAATAATGAAATTTTCTTTTGGCATTAAAGTCTGAGTCTAGCTTCGAGATATGTTGCCCACGTGGATTCCATGGTCAGCCCTCCTTCCCTATCATTAAAGTCTTACACTGGGATTCTGTGTTGGTGAAGAAACAGAGATAGATGGTCCCTCTCCCCCCTTTATTCCCTCAGGTGTGGGCATGCAAGCATATCTAAGGTGCAGGTAGGGTCCCATGGGCACTGCTGGTCAAAAGAATCCAGTCTGATGTGCACAAGGTGCATATGCACTAAGCAGAATCCTGTGTGGACGTCTCAAATAATTGGTTACTGTAGGGCAAGCACTCATTCTGTTTTTTAATCTCAGTTGTCTTCTGCTCAATAGAAATGGAAGTATGATAAATAAAGGTTTGTAAATATGAAAATAAACTTCTAATGAAATTGAGTGCATTTAAATATCAAATCTAGATGAGCTGTGTTCCTGGGCCATGTCCGACATCTGATGATTTGAAGTACACTATGACACGCCTTGCAGTGGATGGAGCAGATCTGTATGTTGTAGAGCATGGCTGTGCCACCAATATAAAGGTAAATGTATAGTATTTTTTCACCTCTTCTTTCTATGATAATTATGAGAATTTTCTTTTTCTGTCTGCCAAGAGAAGAAGCACTTTCTATATTTTACACAGATTAAATAACTGAATTTATTGTTTGGAATCTTTACTCTGCAGCAGTGGTTATTTTGAAAACTAAAAGATTAAAAATATATTTAAAAACTTTTAGAATTTCATTTAAAAAATAGTCATTTGAGTTCTGAGGCTTTTAACTTGGACAAGTCTCATTTCCAAAGGTGACTTTTTAGGCTCCTAAGTCAGTTAAGCAATTTTGAATATTTTATCAGCAGTCCATTTCTAGTGTCTTATAATAGGTTTGTCTGAGAATGGGAGACACAACACAGGCGTCTAATGTATAGGCATGGGTCAGATTTTTAGAAATGCATTAATCTTATTTTCAGTATTTTTTTCAGTCGTGTTGCTCCCTCCCCTGAATCTTCTCTCTCCCCCAAAATATATGAGGAATAAAAAAATATTTTTCTATTAAAAATTAGAAAGTGTGATTTTTGGAGTTTGGCATTGTGGCCCTTTGGCATAGATGGTGATACAAACATATACTAGAAGAAAATTATTTTGATTTTCCTCAGTTTATGAGAGTTTGAAAATTTGGATTTTGAATATGTACAGTAAGGGCTGGTCTACATTGACAGTGATGTTTGACATAATGCTGTTTACCTCAACCTTCTGCAGCCTGTCTCTTCGCTGTTAGAGTAGAAAATCTGAAAAAAAAAAATCTACTAACACCTCGCCTGCAAGTGTCCTAGCACTGTGGCCAAAATCTACAATTCTAGTTTAGGTCTCCCTTTACCATGACAACATAGTTCCTCCCTGCTGCAAGTTTTCAATCATCTCTTCTTTCTGCATGAGGCACTGTCCCTTTCTGTCCTGCCTGCGGCAGAGAAACAGCAAGGGAAAGCTCTTTTTTTTCTTTAGAGAAGAGGGGAGGGAGAGTGAGTGGAGGATGGTTGCCTCCCCACAAGCTCCTGCATCTTCTGCCCACAATGCAATACATTTTAGGAAGTAATGTGAGCAGCGGGGAAGCCAGACCCCAGGTAAGCAATTTGCGGTGATCTCTCGCCTTTGCCTTCTGTAATTTGACAGATCATTCGCCCTTTGCCTTTTGTAACTTGATTGAATCACAGCTATGTCCCCAGTGTAGATAAGCCCTTAGTATTATGGCTAATCTTGTTAGCCTGAACATCTAAGGAAAGATGGATAGGCAGTGCGGTGTATGTGCAACCAAATTAGCTTTGCATTGGCCTGATTAGATGGCTGGGCCTGACTGTAGCAGGCCTTAGGTGCTTAGAGTCTTTAAAGCAAAGCTTTCAGCCTTTGTTTTGTTTTGTGTTTGTGGAAAAGAGGACCTCCCTGTTGTGCATTTTTGGAGAACTGCCAGACTTGTGTTTTAGTTGGAGAAAGTGTGTGTGGTTATATATAGACTTATTGTAATACACAAATTCAAGGAGACAGAGTTGAGGTTCTTCATTTGAGTACCCGGTGTGATAGTTCCTGAGATGCCCAGGACAGAGAGTCACCTTGTTTCCCCTGCCTTTGAGAGACTTGCTTATGCTTAAATGTGTGTCAGCTCCATGGCACTGCCAGTGTATTAGCCGCCCAAGCAATTTCCTCTGGGCTACTTCAGTCCTAATTTGGACTTGCAGGTTAAAAATTAGGTGTATTTGAGTCCCTTGACACATTCCCTCGCCCAGCCTTTTCTGCACTGAACAATCACAGAAGAAAGAGTCTGCAGGCTGCAAGGGAACAGTGCACACACCACCTTACGTGGGGCAAGTCAGGATCAGTGCTTAGTATATGTATAGAGTTACAGTGAAAATAATACATTTATTGTCAAAAATGGACATTTGAGATGGTGAATAAGGAAAATAGGAGCAGGTTACATATAGTGTGACAATATAATCTACTTTATGTGGTTTAGATTTTTACTTCGCAAGTTAGATATCTTTAGACAGGTTATCTCACCTCAGATAACCTCAGCAGCCAGCATTTCAGTGAGGGATGTTTGTAATCCTGTTTTCATGAATGTAGTTGCATTGCCGAAATACTTTTCTAGGTGCAGGATAAAGAGGTGTGGTTTTGTCTTATGTTCCTTGAAATTATTCGTTTCCCTAGAGAGAGGATAGCCCCCTTGAGGTTCACCCTTTAGTACCCTGTCACTCTCTTGACATTCTTCTGTTGATTTAATACGTAATAGGGCTTCCATTGTGTTGGCTTCGAATGCTCAATTTACGTGTGAACCCAGAGACAGGTGAATATATACCCTGTTTGTCAACCCTGCCATTCTCTAGACTTCAACAAACATATTTCATAATATATACCTAACATCTTATGTAATATTTGTCTATACATTTCTCAACAATATTAATGACCACAGTGATCCTGGCTTTCATTTAAGGTCTTTCGTGACACTGCCTTTGGTAAACAAAATGTACATACCAGGACAAGGATATTACTGCATTCAGTAGACATTGAGAGATGCTGCTTGATTCTTTTTAATGGTTAATAATTGTATTAATTTCCAGTTGATACTAGTTTAATGAGCAAGGGGAGTATGGTCCCCATCCCAAAATCAGGCTCTGCAGAATTAAAACTCAGCATTTCAATATCTTATTGGATACCCTGGAGTATGTGGCAAAGATACTTGCATTGAGGGCAATGCACGTTCTTACGCGCTTTTATTAAAACGATCAATAAGGACAAGAAAGCTCCAAATCACAAAAACAAATAGCAGTCATATAGCAGTAGGGGCATCTTTGGTGTCATTCCCCGCATCTGTTCACCTACTGTGCCCTTCCTTAGAGAACTGGTGGTAAGAGATGAAGGACCATCACTGTCCCTTTTACGCGAAATGAGTCCAGTGGTCTATGCCTCAAACACCCAAAGATCATTGGTAGATAACATTGAAGATCTGAAGGATTGATGATGGAGAGTGAGCCTGCCAAATGGTGGCTTGGCCTATTATAGTTTATATAGTATATATTTTATATATGCACTATGTATATATTGTGAATATTCTTTGGATGCCTAGTCTCCCATGCCCAAGTCTAACTTCCTCATGCTTATCATATTGGGGTGCCCTTTGCCTAAATGTTAACTTTTACTTCATTATCGTGTATGTCATCTTTTGCTGAAGTTTGTGGTTAAACATCTGCCAACAATTCTATCCTAAACATCCAAGCCCCATATTAGTTTAGTGTTTCTGAGTTTGCCTGATGACATTATGTACTCTTGAACAAACAATTTTTGGTTCCCTAAAATTTAGAGTAGCTTTTGGGGCACTTTAAGTAAGTAAGGGTAGTAGGCTTATTTTACTTATGCTAACCTGATTAAGTCAGTGTCTTACAGGATATAGGACTGTAGAACCCTTGCATTACTGCTAAGTAAACTTAAAGTCTGTATGGTCTACGGAGGTTTTAGGGAAGGACTCAACCTTGTAACTTTGTTGCTGTATCAGTAAGGCTTTGTCCAGTGCGTAGGAAAGATGTATGGTGACAAAATAAATGGTTTGGAAAAGGACTTCAAAAAAGATATGTTTGTTAAAGGAATGGAATGTGTGTGTGTGTTGGGGGTGTAGTTTGGGGCTCCTGTGAATGGTATGGCAGGCAACCAACTCCCTTTTCTGATAACCTGCTTTCTCTCTTCTGTCAGGAGGGGTGAGGGGTGGATGATAAGGTCTTAGAAATAGATTGGCTAGAGGACCAGGGTGGAAAAAGAGAAGGTGGTGGAAGCCCACCAGGTAAATAAATGAACATGAGGTTACCTGCACTATATACTTTTATCTGCCAAATAGTCCCAGACAAGTTGTGGCCAGTTAAAGCCATATCATGTGCCCACGTCCCTCTTTCAGTATAGCTGAACTATTAATCTTTAACTACTTCAGGTCTTATTTTAAATTGTATTTTCAGATGGGTGCTATACGTGTTGCAAACTGTAACCTCCATAACCAATTTGTTGGAGAAGGTATAAGTGCTGCTATCCAAGACTTTCATATTAGACAGTACATTGAGCAAGTGAATAATTGCAGAGTTGGTCTTCAACCTACAATACTGCGAAGGGCATACTGGCTGGAAGCTGGGTCTGTCAATTTGGGACTCATCACTGCTGATATTGCTTTAGCTGTCGATCATCATTCTAAACATGAGGTGCAGAGACATTTCTTAGAAACGCATGATAGCAGAATTAAGAGGTAAGTGAAATTATTGGAGAAAGTGAGATTATGGTTCATATCTTTTTTGTTGTTAAATTTATTTATTCATGAAGGTGTATTTTTTCTTTTTAAGTTCAGACTCTTATACTTTTACTTAAATAATTAAACTTTATACATCGGCAGATTGCTGAGTACCAACTATGTGCCAGCATATAGGTTGGTGATGTCAGAATAAAGAGATGCAAATAAATTTTTAATTGTTGGCCTCAGCTACAAATTTAGGATCATATACTGCCTTTAATCTGCGCCAGATTCCCATTGATGACAAGCATAGATTTATACAAAAATTAATGTGGAAATAACTAAACTTGTAATCTGGCATGCAGCATTTGTGAGACAGGGAAAAAAGATGCAGGTTACTTTTACGATGATTGCTCCTTTTGTCTAGCCATTAGATGTTTGTGGGCAGTCATAGTCCTGTTTTAAACATAAAGTTGCTTTTAAAAATAATCTTTTTCTTGAAATGTAAACTAAATTTTTGAGTTAACATCTTACTTGCATGAAAGCAGGCAACTGACAAATCCTATGAACTTGTTTCAGGTTATCAAAAACTGCTTCATTAGGCCATTTTTAAGGCTGAGTAAGAAATTATAGGTTTACACAGCAATAGAGGAAATTTCAGATAACATTAAGGAACAACTGGAACTAGAAAAAAATTAGAAAATAAATTGGATTAGTGTAATTACCATCAGTTAAGATTTTGAAATGAAGAATCTCTAGGAGTCATTTTTAGAGATCAGTCCTGCAATGAGGAGACTGAAACTAGTTAAACATACCCTTGTACGATGATGGAGGTGACACTTCCATTGTCAGATCATGTGGCTACTATTTCTAAGTGATATAAAGATACAGCTTTGAAAATGGACTCAGCGCAAGTTGACACAGAATATTAAAATTCACCTTCATGATAGCTGTCTTTCAAACACTCATTTCCTGTATGATACACACTGGTTATTGAAACAGTTCATATACTCTTTACACTAAGACTTCTCCCTCGTTCTTTGTGGAAATGTTTCTGATCTTTGGAAAGATTGTCATAACATGTATTAGAAACTAGACTTAAGGGTACTTAGTGTTTTTGTATATGTATACAATGTACATGTGTGCATTAGATGTGTACAGGGCTTTATTCAATTCTATACATGAATCAATAAAATGGGACTTAATGACATTCTGAATTTTGGTTTCACAGTGTAAGTTTAAATATACCTAAACTCATTATTAGTGCATTATTGGATCTTTTTTAGTGTGTGTGTTTTGCCTTTGTATAGGTTATGGTTTTTGTGGCCAGATGATAATGTGAAAAACAAAAGAAGCAAGAACAGGTGTGGCTGTCTTGGTGGCTGCCGATTCTTTGGTGGCACAGTAACAGGACTAGATTTCTTCAAGCTTGAGGAGATGACGCCTTCAAGCAGCTCTGCTTTTTCAAGTACAAGTGCAGAATCTGATATGTTTTATGGGCAGTCTTTACTGCAGCCAGGAGAATGGATTATTACCAAGGAGATTCCCAAGATTATAGATGGTAAAAATAAAACGTTTAGTATGCAGTTTTGTCCCACGTACTGAGAAATGTAAATTTTTAACTTCACAATGTACTTACTAAAATCTTAACTGATTCTTGGTAAAGGAATAGTAAGGTATTACGAAATACTGCCTAGGTACCTCTCCTATTATAGGTCATATAGTAGAACATAGTTTGATAAACCTGTGAGAAAGGAGAGCATGTACTAGAACACAATGAATGCTAATACCTTCAGTCTGTACAGGGGGTCTAGAGTTGCTTTCTGGGTAAAATGGATTTTGTGGACTCGTAGTTAATTATCTAAATTGGACATCAGTCAATGGGGGATTTTAATGTTTTGCATTTTAGCACTTCTAGTTGCGTTTATGCATTTTTGTCTATGAAATATATGTATGAATTGGAACTTTTTTTAAGGGGGGAAGAGGAAGCCATTGAGTTCTTAATACTTGGTGCCACATAAATGTTGACATTTTTAATTGATTTTTTTGTACTTAGGCAAGACAAATGGGGTAAAAAGAAAAGATTGGGATTGCAGATCTGTGGGTATGGAAATGGAGAGAAAGGCCCAGCACCTGAGTCTTCAGGTGCCATTGCGCTCCCATAGCTCCTCCTCGTCTTCAGAGGAAAACAGCAGTTCCAGTGCTGCACTTCCCTTGCTTGCAGGTGAGAAGGAAAGCCCTTCTTCTGCTGCTGAAGATCAGATGGGACAGAAGGAGTTTTTGTCTGGTGCAAAAAGAGAGGATGGTCATGGAAGGTTAGTACTCTATCCAAGGTAGAAACTGATCTGTACTTTCAAGGATTAACAGTAAGGCTGGGTAAAACTAATGCAAAATTCAGACACAATTTATGATTTCCAACAATACTCGTGAAATTAATTTTCTACTTTGAATACAAAAGTTGACTCATTAATATTGGGTTTTCTGATCTAGAGGTAACATCTAACATGTGTGACAATAGGATTTGCCTAGATGTGCCTGATTTGTGCTTGATTGGTTAGAAGATGACTTCAGTTACAACATGATCTTAATACAGCTTAGCAAGTTTGCTCTGCATTGTGAAAATTTTTTCTCATATATGAATAGATGTTTTCTTTGACATTTATAATTTCCTTAGTAGTGTTGATGAAAAGTGCACAGGACTGTTTAAAGGTATATTAATAATTCTCAAGATTGTGCAGTGTAAGATATGTACCATATTAAACCAAAAAACCTGAGTGTACTTCTTCTGTTTTTTAGTACTCAAGCAGAAGTTTCAGGAAACAGTCCTGTGTCTAACAACCAGGAAAGGTCTGTAGGACAGTCTCCTTTGAGGTCTCCTTTGAAGCGGCAAGCATCTGTGTGCTCTATCCGACTTGGGAGCACCAAGAGTCTTACTGCAGCCTTCTATGGTGACAAGCAGCCTGTTCCAGTTGGTGTTCAGTTCAGTAGTGATGTTTCACGGAGTGATGAGAATGTCTTAGACTCTCCAAAGCAGAGGAGAAGCTTTGGTTCTTTTCCATACACACCATCTGCAGATTCAAACTCATTTCACCAGTATCGCTCAATGGACTCTAGCATGTCAATGGCTGATAGTGAAGCCTATTTTTCAGCAGCAGAAGAGTTTGAGCCAATAAGCAGTGATGAAGGTCCAGGAACCTATCCAGGGAGGAAAAAGAGAAAAAAGCAAGCTCAGAAAATTGAGTATAGTAGAGGATCTATCTATCACAGTGTAGAAGGACCTCTGACTGGTACAGTTCACAGAGAAGCCACTCAGGATCCAAAGACTTTGTCAGTCAAGACTCATGCTTCACAGGCTTCATTTGTTTCAGCACTGGGAGGAGAGGATGAGCTTGTTGAACACATGTACGTCACAGAAGCTGAGAAGGCTGCAGAGAGTGATCAAATAACTTCTCAACAGCCTATAATGGCCTGTTACCAAAGCTACCTTACCCAGTTCCAGGTGGTCAATTGGTCAGTGAAGCATCCAACAAACAAAAGAACCTCTAAATCTTCCTTACATCGGCCTTTAGACCTTGATACCCCAACTAGTGAAGAAAGCTCCTCATCTTTTGAGCATCTTTCTGTTCCAACTTTTAAGGTATGAGGGGGGGAAAAGGCAAAGAAGGAAACAAGTAGTTTAGAATGTAACACATTAGAGTTCCTACCAACTAGGTCAAAGGAAACTTAACACCCGGTTGCCATTGGTTACTAGGAGTTGTAATCGCTGATGTTTAATCCTTAGGATTTAGGGGTAGGAAGGAGTTGAGGTAGAGAAAAATATTAATGTTTTCTGAGTGAAAAGCATGTTAAAATTATTGAGTTTTGCAAACTCTTATTGCTGTACTCATAAATGCTTTCAAATGATATAAAGTAGGAAGTGGTTTTCAGTGTCTTTTTCATATGAAATGTCCTTGCAGTACATTTGATTTCATTCCTCCACAAAAGCTTAACTCTTCAGTTAGTTGTGGCTGCCCATACTGTGTCTTATGGGCTATAAACATCGTTGCATCAGAGTAACTTTGGGAATCTGCAGATTTAGGCAAGGTGCTGATATTTGACTCTATTTTCTACTTGAAGTATTCAATGTGAAGATATGTTTGGGAATGAAGTTTCTAAGATCTAAATGAGACATTTCAGTAATATATTAATATATGAAACCTTAGGATACATAAAAGCAAAAATGTTTGGGCTAGGAGATGTTGATTTAAAAAAAAACAAACTAAAAATACATGTATCACATGAGTTTTCATTTGAGAAAATCCCACTTCGTCAGACGCTTTGAGGATGGGGGAACTTACAGAATGGAAGCAAAATAAATGCAGGGAAGTGTAAGTCATGGGATCAGGTCATACTGTAACAGCAAATCAAAGCAGTTAAGATTCAAACACTGGGAAACAGCATGTAGAGGAAGGTGAGGTCAAATCACCTGTTGTAATGGGAGAAGAATCCATAGTCACAATTTAATCCTGCTTTCATACAATTAAACCTGCACATCAGCTCCAGTTCTGTTGTTTCTCTTTGAAGTCTTGATGTGTTGCCCATCTGCATGAGCACAGCTATTAATGAACAATAAACAGAGTGATTAGGAAGACTGAAGTACTCAGCTACTTGTTTTTGAATGTTGTGATTTCTGATGTCAGTTTTGTGCCCCTTTATTCTTTTGTGTAGAGATTGTCCTGTTCCACAACTGTATAAGGTATGGGGACATTTCTGGCACCTGATGCCATAAATCAAGTTGGTGGATGAGCAAGTGAATGTGCCCTTGATGGAGTAACTGGCTTGATTAGGTCCAAGCAAGTGGGCAGCAAATTAGGACTTCAAACAGAAACAGCAGAATTGGAACTGATGTGCAGATTTGATTGTGTGAAAGGAGGAATAAATGAAAACCAAACAAGGAGTCCTGTGGCACTTAAAGACCAACAAATTATGTGGCTATGGATTGTTTTCCCTTTACAACAAGTGATTTGACCTCACCTTCTTCTATGTGCTGTTTCTCAGTAGCTGAATCTTAGCAACTGATTTGCTATTACAGTATGACCTGATCCAATGACGTGCACTTCCCTGCATTTATTTTGCTCCCATTCTGTAAGTTCCCCCATCTTCAAAGTTTCTGACAAAGTGGGATTTTCTCCCATGACAGCTCATGCGGTAAATAAATTTGTCAGTCTTTAAAAGTGCCACAGGATTACTGTGTATCTTCCTGGAACTTGGTCTTTGCATTGCAGCATCAGTGTGTTTTACAAGCAGTGAACTCTAATCAAAACTGAATGTGCAAATATGAAGTACAGCAACACTTCAGTTAGTTTTTACCAAGAAAAAGTATGTATTTAACCACTGCAAAATCCTCATAAATTTTTCAAATTACCTATCAGTAAAACAGACTATGGTATGGTTCAATGTAATGAATGCTCAAAGGCGTCACCCAGCGTTCTGGCTTAATTTAATAGATTTTTTTTGCATACTAGTATGTTAAACAGGAAGAAATGTCTCCCTTACAGCAAAAAGTTTCTGGTCTGCTTTCTTTGTGTAGCTGTATGACTGGGTACAAGTGCTTCAGTGTGTTCCAATTTCAGGATGCCCTATTCTCCTTCCCGTCTTTTTAATTAGATGCCCATATGAAATTGAATATCAGCAGATGAGCAAGCTTGAGATTACGCCTCCATTGGGTTACCCCCTTATGTTTACTGAATTAAATTGGCAATTTTTGTGTTGTATGGAAAATAATTTAAACGATTTTATAGAAATGTAAGTAATTAACACAATGAAAGCTTATTTTATATGTTTTTTTTAGCGTCAAAGAAACACTTTGGATATTAATGTTAGGCTTTCATACTTTGCTGTTCCTGAACAGTTGTAAAGATTTTTTAAAAATATATTCATTGTTAATTTTCATGTGAGAATTTCAGGATCTGATATTTTAAATAGTTTAAATATGCGGTTTAATGATGGAATTTATTTATAGTTAAAAACCTAGAATTATTGTTGGATTGCCATTTTTGGGGAGGGGAATGGAACACCATAACTGGAATCTTCTCTTGAAGTCATAGTAGTCAAAGAACTTGTATATGGTAGTCATTTTATGGATTCAGAGAAGTAGTAATTGTTTTTTGTTCTATTTCAGATTGTTAAACAGGGTCTCACAGCTAATGCTTTACTAGATAGAGGCATGCAGCTTACAGGATCAACATCCAAGTGAGTAAAAGATTGCATTATAGTATTGATATGGTTTTAAATGAGAGGTGCCTGAGTTTGTGTAATACTTTAACTGTTGCAGCTCTTGCTAGCCTTAGTAAAGTCAAGCTTTTGTCAGCAGTATTTTTGTTACACATCTACTTTAGAGTCATGCATCATGTCTTATTTAAAGGCTTTTCTGCTTTGCTCTTTACCAGAATGTATGAGCACCTCAGAGGCGTTAAAGGATCAGCCTTGTAGCTGTAAGAAAATACTCCCATTTAATGAACTGAGTCTCAGATAGGCAAGTGACTTGCCAGGTTACACAGGAAGCCTGTGGCAGAACTAAAAGTAGAACTAGGCTGTTATGACTGAGATGTTAGACTGGAACTCAAGACCATCCTTTCTATGATGTGTTATAAAAATGTTATTAAAATTGAGAATTACCATGACAAATGTTGTTTTTAACACTGACATAACCAGTGGTAACGCTAATAGTATCTCTGAAGAATTTCTGCAAGCTGAGGGGCCAGTATTGCAAGCAAGGAATCAGGGAATGCTTGCTTTCATGCATGCTTCTAGCATATATGAAGAAGTACTTCTCATGTTGGAGGCTTATTAAGTATGTAGTCTGTTGTGTTTACCATTGAAAATTATATGTCTTGAAGGTTCTCTTCATTCCTATAGAAACCTCTGCTGAAATAAATATATTTCTTTAGTCTTGTGTGTCTCTAACCCAAGGCTCTGATCCATTTGGAGTAGCTGTTCTTTACTAGATGTAGGATTAGAAAATACATTAACTGTAAGTTGTATAATGCCTATTTTGAAAATCTCAATAATTAGTTTCTGTTTGACTTCTGTAGTACACCCTATACTCCTTTGGAAAAGAAAACAGTGGATAATACAGATGATGAAACTATAACAGAAGAATGGACCCTGGATCACCCTGTCTCCCAGACTAGAACAACTGCCATAGTGGAAGTAAAAGGAACAGTAGATGTTGTTCTTACTCCTCTGGTAGCAGAAGCTTTAGACAGGTATTTTATTTTCTGTTACTTGAAGATGATGTTTAAAATTGCTAGAGTCTAGCATATCAATTGCTAAAATCAAAACTTTTGGATAAACTAGTTGCATATAGAATTTGGAAAAGAGCTGATTCTATATAATGAATAGTATAGCAGCTGACATTGTGCTTCCGCTTCCACCCCCACCCCCCCGGCTCAGTTTATGTTATTTTATATTGACTTGTGGTCTGCTTTGACCCCATGTTGGAAATTAAGCTTTCTTTTGTGAACTAATTTTTTTTCTCATGTAGGTATATAGAAGCAATGGTACACAGTGTTAGCACTCAACACCCAGCAGCAATTGTGGATGATCTTCATTGTAAAGTACTCAGAGAAGCTGCACAGAACAGCAAAACAACGTTTTCAGAGAATGTAAGTGTGCTACAAACTGAAAGAGGTTTGGGGGAGCAAAAGCTTTTATATCTTTATTGGATTGGGAGGGATGGAAGTCAACAAATAATAGTATAAATATCTTTATTTCAGATGAAATTTTCATCTTATTCTGTAGTTAAGGATGCAGGCACATTTGTAATAACCACCTGTTCTTCAAGTGATTGAGCACATATATATTCCGTGTCAGGTGTCTGCATGTCTAATGCACTTGAGTCCAAAGACTTTTAGTTAGCAGTACCGTATCTTGGGGCTTGTCTGAGAGCACCCAGTCTGTGGCAAGCTGGAGTGTAAATCTACTTTGCAGTAGCCTGCCACACATTGAGTGTCTGTGTTCTCCTTGCTACTGCATGCTAGAAATTCCCTAATGCGCTTCATTCTACTCCTGTTTCAGTTTGCTGATAAGTTTTTGTGTGGACAAGTCCTTGGAATGTATACTACATTTGAAGGAGTCAGGCCTCTCAGTGAGCACAAAAGTTCATTGGACAGCCCTCTGAGGTCCATCGTATTGCTGAAGGACATTCAGTCTTGTATCTGATAGCTGAGAGATTCATAAAGTGTTAAGGAGGATATTTCTGCCCTGTTTGTGACCCCTTTTGTCTTCCTTCCTCTGTCCTCCTTCTTGCCTCCTTCCCTCATGCTGAACCTAAGACAAAGTCCATGAGGCCATCGCTGAGCCACTGCCCTCCTCCTCTTTTTCATTTTTGTCAGCGAAAGACAGCATCCATGTTAGCAATAATCAATACAAGAAGAGTAGGGTGGCTACAGACTGCGATGTTGAGTAAAAGTGTCTTTTCTAAAGATCAGTTTCTTTAAGTCTTCACTCCAGATTCTGAATCAAAGTGGTATCGGACTCTTGTCTAAATTTAACAGTTCATCTACAGATATGCTTTCCAAAGACTCTTAACCACGAGGTTGAAGAGAGACTTTGCATACTAGATGTGTGCAGGGCTCTGTCTTAGGATGAAGCAGTTTTGGTTCTCTCAAAGTGCTTATTATATCATACAGAAAAAAATGAAAGGTTAGGCTGTTTCTGCACAAGAGATTTGGAACTGGATAACATTCTGCACTGGGAATTATGATTTGACAATTGTAAATGCTCTAGAAAGGATTTTAGCTGTTCCCACCAGTTCAGGTTTCCTCTCTGGGATTTTTAGATAAATGTTCCGAAGGGGTAGCCATGTCAGTCTAGTTCAGCAAAACAAATAAGGAGTCTAGTGGCCCTTTTAAAAATTAGCAAATTTGTTTATCTGAAGATGGAGAATCAAGGAGGAATGGGAGGAAAATACATGCAGGGAAGTGTTAAATCATAGGATCATGTCACCCTTAATTGTGGTCACCCTTATGATCACCCTTATTTATGAGTGTGAAAGTTGTACGTTTTACGTGTACAATTCTTTGAGTATGATTATTGGTGTTTTACCAATTTCCTAAACAAGGGAAGGTTGAACTACAGCTGCATGTTTTGCTTAATTTATCTTTAATCCCTTTATCCCTTGAGTTAGGGTGGGCGTGGGTGTGGATGTTGTCTGGTAGATCTGCACATGCATCCAGTGCTGCCTCATGTGCCCACACTAGGGTATATAGTGCAGAACAGCTTTATTTGCTATTCAGTTACCTATACCAGTGGTTCCCAGCCAGTGTGCCGGGGCACACGGGTGTCCTGCGGCAACACCCAAAGTGAGCTGTGATCATCCACGAGAGCTGGAGTTAAAGTTCTCTCCCTGCTCAGCCCAGCCACATGGGCTATGCAGGGCTGGGAAAAGGCAGGGGTTAAACTAAGGGGGAAAGCACTGGAACACAGTTCCAGGGCCCCCTATTTTTAGGCAGGCACCATTCCTGTCCCCTAAAAATAGAGAGAGACATTGGAATGCAGAGTTCCAGGGGTCCCCCTAAAAATAGCAGGAGCGGCCCAAATGCAGAGTTCGGTGGCTCCCCCTTAAACCTGGCTCCACCTTAACCTAGCCAACAGAGAGCTGTGGCAAGCCGGGAGTGTGTGAATCTCCCCCTGCAGGGCAGAGCAGCTTGTGTCAGCCAGCCTGCAAGCAGCTAGGTAAGGGCTCTGGTGGGGGGGGCTGCTGGGGGTTGTGTGGGGCAGGTGTGTGGGGGGGGGGGCAGCGGGGGAGAGTAGATGTGTAGCCAGGGTTGTGGGGTGGCTGTCTGGTTGGGGTTGTGTGTAGCAAGGGGATGTGATGGCTGTGTGTGGGGGGGTGTAGCTGGGGGCTGGAGGCCTAGTTCTGGCTCCTGCAGTGATGGGAGGGTCCATCACACGCAGCAGGGGGCTGGGGGAGGGGAAGACTGGACCCACTGGGGTAGAAGGGAGCAGCAGTGGGCTGAGGATTTGCACTGGGGGACTAGGAGCCACTGTGGAGAAGGGAATGCTGCATGAGGCTCCCCTGCCCTGCCCCGCCCCCCCCCAGAAACCAGTGTTGTTCTCCCTTCTCTTGCCACCCTTGTGGTGTTCCCCACATGGCTGCCCTTGTCCTCTTTTGCAACCCTTGCCCTGCTCTGTTCCCCATTCTCACTCCTGACACTACACACACCTCCTGACCTCCCCTGTTTTGTCATCCCTGCTCTGCTACCCCTAGAGCCCTATCTGTTGCAGCATTTCCAAAACACTGCCATGGTTCATGAATCATAGAATCATAGGGTTGGAAGGGACCTCATAGGTCATCTAGTCCAACCCCGGGCCAGAGGCAGGACCACTCCCACTAAACCATCCCAGTCATGGTTTTGTCCAGCCAGGCCTTAAACACCTCCAAAGATGGAGACTCCACCACCTCCATTGGGAGCTCATTCCAAGGCTTCACCACTCTCCTAGTAAAAAAAAAGTTTTTTCTAATATCCAGCCTCGACCTCCCTAACCACAACTTGATACCATTGCTCCTCGTTCTGTCCTCTGTTATTACCGAGAACAGTTGAGCTCCATCTTCCTTAGAGCATCCCTTCAAGTAGTTGAAGGTTGCTATCAAATCCCCCCTCAATCTTCTCTTCTGCAGGCTAAATAAGCCTAATGCTTTCAGTCTTTCCTCATAGGGCTTGTGCTCCAGCCCTTTAATCATTTCGGTCACCCTCCTCTGAACTCTCTCTAGCATGTCCCTGTCCTTTTTGTAGTGGGGAGCCCAAAACTGAACACAGTATTCTAGACGTGGCCTCACCAGTGCAGAATAGAGGGGAATGATCACATCCCTTGATCTGCTGGTAACACTTCTTCTGATGCAGCCCAGTATGCCATTGGCCTTTTTGGCAGCAAGAGCACACTGCTGACTCATATCTAGCTTCCCATCCACCATGACCCCCAGGTCCTTTTCTACACTGCTGCTACTTAGCTGAATGTTTCCCAGCCTGTGGCAGTGCATGGGGTTTTTTCGTCCCACATGCAGGATTTTACACTTATCCTTATTGAAGCTCATAAGATTTCTATTGGCCCACTGTTCCAATTTGTCTAGGTCTCCCTGAATCCTGTCCTTGCCCTCCAACGTGTCTGCTGGTCCCCCCAGCTTGGTGTCATCCGCAAACTTACTGAGAATGCAGTCTATTCCATCATCCAGATCACTGATGAAAATGAAAATGAATATTCATGAGTACTTTGTTAATTTGAATATTGATGAGGTTTTTAATGGTGGTGTGCCTCAAAAAATTTGAACATATCAAAGTGTGCCATGGCAGAGAAAAGTTTGGGAACCACTGCCCTATACTGCCTGTGACAATAAAATAGAAGCAAGCATCTTCTGCTGGCTGTTGTCCCCATTCCACCCAGCTGTGCAGCACTGGGGGAGCGGGGCCAGTGGGGAAGCCTAAGTGGCTCTGTGTGCCGCTCAGGCTTGGCCCCCATGCCATTTTTGGCACGGGTGCTGGGAGTTGCTGACTCTTGCTCTGTGGCCTCGCTGTTTGAGGAAGTGTGCTTCTCGCTGTTGCTTGCTTGCTTGTTTCATGAGTGGTTGCTATGGAGGTTTTGTAAACCTCATACTCTGTTCCTTAGGAATTCCTGAAAAAGTTCTGTTCACCAAGGACATCATCAAATATCAGAACTTCAGTTTCACTGAGAGAATGATTCTTACTTGAAGCCTTCCTTCTTTGGTGGAATCAAAATTTTTATTCTCCATTGAGTGCTTGCTCGTGTCCATTCTGACCATAGGTGTATGCATGGTCACTGGAGACTTTTTGCCAAAGCAGTAGCAGTAGACCCAGCTTGGGTACCCCCTGGAGTCCCGTGCTATCACTGCAGCATATTGGGTACCCCTGGGTCTATGCCCACTCAGTTCCTTCTTTTCGCCTCTGTAGGTCACAGGGAACTGAGCTATCAACCTAAGCTAGTTGCGAGGCTAATTATTAGTTCTTGAGTTCTTGTTAGTGAGTTGGTGTTAGTAGTAGCCGTTTTTCGTCGTCGTTTTTTACTGTAGGTAGGCAATGCCTAAGTCCCCGGGGTTTAAGCCCTGTTGCGAGTGTGGGAAAGTGTTTCCCCTCAGCGACCTACATGAGTCTTGTTTAAAAATGCCTTGGGAAAACACACAGAAAAGACAGATGTAAAATCTGTAAATCATTCAAGCCCTGCACTCAGAGAAAGGGAGAACCGTCTTAAAGCCCTCCTCATGGAGACTGCGCTGACACCAATGACAGAGACAGCAGGGACCCCTTCAGCTCCAAGTACAGGATTGGTACTCAGTACCCAGCCGGCTCCGGTATCGGCCCTGTCTGCTGTGGGAGAGTCAGCCATGGCACCATCCTTGCCACATCACTGCAGTGCCTCCCCTAAAAGGAAGACCAAGAAGCACTGGCAGGGGTGTGCTGACTCACCCAAGGGGTTGGAGGATGACAGACCTACCTCTCCCAAGCTGTCAACAGGGGGTGTAGCCTGTGCAGTGGCTAACCCATCCCCATGTGGAGTTCCACCCCTGACTCCAGGGAGCATGAGGGTGTCTCTGCCACACCTGACCCCCTCCACACCAGAAGCCTTCCAAGTGGCAAAGGACCTAATGGCCCTTCCCAGCCCACTCAGCCAGTCTCTGGAGGCAGCCCAGCCCAGGGAGAGTGGGCCCTGTGGAGAACCTCCACGGTGGGAGTCAGCATCCCCTGCCAGAAATGAGTAGAGGAGCATGCGACCATACCACCCACCATCAGCAAAGCAGCGCTGCAAGCACAGCCCACCCTCCAGGTGTGACTCTTGGTCTAGAGTGGGATCTAAGGTCTCCTCAGCACTGTCGAGTTCATCCCTGCACTGGGGTCACAGAACCTGGTCGCCAAGGGAACGCTGTGGTAGAGGTGGCGTGGGAGTTGATAGAGCTGCAGCTCTCTGGCACTGAGCTAGCAGCTCTGACTCGTGCGATCATCCCGGTAAGAAGAAATACTGGCATTGTCATGCTTGCACATCTTTGTCATCAAGCCTGGTGCCATCTTGGGGCTCGGGGTCCAGAGGGCATGACAGGGACCCTCCAAGAGCCAACTGCCAGGCCTGAAGTCTCCTCTACAGCTTGAAAGCAGAAGGGAGGAGAGTCCACGAAAACCCCAGTCTCACCCATGCCCCTTGTAGGGCCCTGGCTGCAAGGACAGTGGCCACCCCAGTGACTGTACTGGGTCCCATGGCCTTTGCAGGGAGAAATGGGAACCTGTTTGCCGGGCACAGAGACAGAGCTGGGCCCCAACCTTCCATAGGCCCCTTGTTCTGAAACGGGGGACTCTGAAGTAGCAGGTAGTGTGTCTAGGGGCACAGACAGCTCTATAGGGAAGATTCCCGATTGCCCCCTCAGTCAACATCTTCCTCCCCAGAGGATCAGGGAGGGCACCCCCTGCCCCCAGACATAATGACGATTTCAGAGCTTACCAGGACTTACTTGGGCATGTAGCCTCAAACTTAAACCTAAAAGTGGAGGAGCTGGGAGATTCATCTGATGGACTTTTTAACGTTTTATCTTCGGGAACACAGTCCAGAATTGCACTCCCAGTGCATGAAGCTGTGCTTAAGATAGCTAAAACACTGTGGCAAAACTCATACTCCTTGTCTCCAACTCCAAAAGCCACTGAGAAAAGATACTTTGTTTCAGCTAAGGACCTGGGGTACCTTTTTACACATCTGTCTCTGGGTACATTGGTTATTGAGGCAGCCAACCGGCGAGATAGGCAGGGCCAGCTGAGCTTGACTACAAAAAATAAAGACCTAAAGAGACTTGATTCGTTTGGGGAAAAAGATTTATTCTTCATCCAGTCTCCACTTCCGGATGATAAAACACCAAGGCCCTCTTTGGGAGATATAATTATAACCTCTGGACTTCCTTCCAGAGATTCGAGGCTCGCTTCCATTGGAGCACAGTCCGGATTTTACAACGTTCCTGGAAGAAGGTCTGGCAGTAGTGAAAGCAATCTTCCAAACCGCATACGACTCAGTGGACCTCACAGGACGCTTGATGGCTTCAGCAGTCTGCCTGTGGCATTCCTCTTGGCTCCAGGCCTCAGGCCTTTCACGGGAGGTGCAGCATATTATCCAGGACCCGCTGTTTGATGGACCAAATCTGTTCTCTGAAAAGACAGATGAGAAACTCCACAGGCTGAAAGACTCCAGAGCTACCCTTCGTTCACACTACCTGAACCGTCGGACTTTCAGACTTCCTCTGCCTCTGCAATTCAAGCCACAAGGTCAACGATACCAAGGACAGAGGCAAAAGGACAGATACAGGTCACAGACAAGGCACCCATCGTACCCAGGCTTGGTGTCGGCAACTTCTAGACCAGGCATGGCCAAACTGCGACTTGGGAGCTGCATGTGGCTCTGGAATGAAAAAGAAGAACGTCAGCAAATCAGTTTAGCCGGTAAAAGTATTTGGCTATATGCCTCAGTGCAGCTCTTGAAGATTTAATAATCAACTTGTGTGCCTCTTGAGTTCTATAAGTTTGGCCACCTCTGTTCTAGACAAAGCCAAGTGAAACATCCTAGCATTAGTAGGCGTCATTTTTGAAGATGCGCCTGAGGGCGACAATTCAGCCTTCCATGTGGACCCTGTTCCTCCCTTTTTGAACCACCTTTCTTATTTTACCCCCCCACTGCTTCCGCATTATGTCGGACCAATGTGTTCTGGACATTGTATCCAGAGGTTATTCAATCCAGTTCTGTTCAAAACCAGCACCTTCCCCACCCTCACTGTCCCTTCTCAGGGACTCCTCTAACGAACCAATCCTGCTCAAGGAGGTGAATTTGCTCCTTGTCCTTGGAGTGGAGGAGTCCCTCGGGGTCAAGATGGCAAAGGTTTCTACTCCTGCTATTTTTTTTGATTCCCCAAGTCCAGTGGGGATCTGAGACCTGTTCTAGATCTCTGGAATCTCAACACACACATAAAAAGTAGTAGTTTTGTATGGTATCCCTTTCTTCTGTTATCCTGTCCTTAGACCCAGGAGACTGGTTCGCCACCCTCGTTTTAAAGGACGCATATTTCCATGTTTCAATCCGCCACAGTCAATACAGAAAATACCTACGGTTCATGGTATCAGGCCAGCATTTCCAATTTATGGCTCTGCCCTTTGGCGTCTCATCAGCTCCCAGGGTCTTCACCAAATGTATGGCAGTAGTCTCAGCCTTTCTTCGCCACAGGGGTGTGCATATTTTTCCTTATCTCGACGATTTGCTGCTGAAGGGTACCTTGCCAACTCAGGCCAAACAGCACATTGTACTAACTCTAAACACCTGTGCCAGACTCGGCCTGCTGGTAAACACAGAAAAGTCTGCTTTAGTCCTGGTACAAAGAATAGAATTTATAGGTGCAATACTGGACTCTTCTTGAGCCAGGGACTTTCTGCCCAAAGCCAGACACAGAGTGATGGTGGACCTAATCCTACAGCTGCAACATTGCCCTACTGCAATGGTCAGAAGCTGCCTTCGCCTGTTAGGCCTCGTAGGTTCTTGTACTTACGTGGTACGACTAGTTTGCCTCAAGCTGCATCCACTCCAGCCGTGGCTCTCCACAGGGTAGTCACGATACGGCAATGGACTCTAGCTCACTTGAGCTGGTGGATGGACCCCAAATCTGTGCTACAGGGCATACCCTTCATTCAAGAGAGCCCCTCATTAATCCTGATGTCAGATGCGTCAGACACGGGGTGGGAAGCGCTCCTCAGTACTGGAGACCGCACATAGAACTGCTGGTCTCAGAAGGACGGAGATCTCCACATCAGCGTCAGGGAGCTGTGCACAATACATCTAGCATGCAAAGCATTTCTCCCCTGTCTTAAAGGCACAGTAGTACACATCTTAACAGACAACATGACAGCTATGTACTATCTGAATAGACAAGGAGGAGCCCGATCCTCTCTGCTTGATCTGGAAGCAGTTGCCCTTTGGGACTTGTCGATTCAGCACGATTTCCACCTGATGGCCTCACATCTCCCTGGAGTCCGGAATACAGAAGCACGAAACCTCAGCAGGCATTTTCTACCCCTGCATGACTGGTTGCTACTTGCAGAGGTTGCGGACATGATTTTCCAGAGGTGAGGTTACATCCAAGTGGACCTGTTTGTCAGCCAGTGGAACAGGAAATGCCCAAAGTTCTGCTCCCTTCGAGGCAGGGATACTGGGTCCATATCTGTTGAGTTTCTGATATCATGGTCAAGGGGCCTCTTATACACGTTTCTTCCAGTTCCACTATTTGTCAGCATGGCACTGAAAAAAAAAAAAGGGGAGAGAATGTGATCTTCGTTGCTCCAGCCTGGCCCTGTCAGCTGTGGTTTTGGATCTTGATGGACATGGTGGTAGCTCCTTTGTGGGAACTTCCAGATCATCCAGACCTCCTGTCTCAGGATTTTGGGAGGCTCCTACACTCGGATCTGTAGTCATTGCACCTTTCAGCCTGGAGGCTTCATGGTTGAATGTGGAGGAGAAAGTATGTCCCTTCAAATGCCGGAGATCTTATTGGGAAGCAGAAACTGTCAACTCAGCAATCCTGTGTAACCAAGTGGAGACATTTCAGTTCATGGGCGCAGTCTCAAAGACTCTTACCAGTTAACGATACAGTCTATCCTCATGTACCTACTCCACCTCAAGCAACAAAGCCCCTCTCCCTGTCCTCACTACGAGTACACTTGGCAGCTATTTCCGCCTTTCGTCAGCCCCTCCAGGGCAGACCAGTTTTTTCTTATGCCATGTCAGTCTGTTTTCTCAAAGGAATTGAGTATCTTATTTCCTAGAATTAAGACTCCATCCCCGCTGTGGGATCTCAGTCTTGTTCGTGGCAGGCTGATGAGGCCACCATCTGAACCCATGGCCTCTTGTTCCTTCCTATTGGTATCTTGGAAGATGGCCTTTCTCATGAAGTAGCGTCTGCTAGGAGGGTCTCTGAGCTTCGGGCGTTAGCCTCAGACCCTCCTACCACAATATTTTTTAAGGATAAGGTCCAATTAAGGCCTCATCCCGCTTTCCTCCCTAAGGCTGTGATACATTTTCACTACAACCAAGGTATATTTCTGCTGGTTTTCTTCCCAAAACTGCATAAGACCAGTGAAGAGAGAAGATGACACACTTTGGATATAAGTAGAGACCTGGCCTTTTACATTGAATGCACAAAGCCTTTCCGTAGATCTGCACAACTCTTCATAGCAATTGTGGACAGAATGAACGGTCTCCTCGTTTCCTCTCAGTGTATCTCATCTTGGATTGTGGACTGTATTCGCTTCCGCTGTTCCATAGTGAAAGTATCACTACCAGGTCCAGTGACAGCTCACTCTGCTAGAGCACAGGGCATCATCTACAGTCTCTTTAGCTAACATGCCAGTGGTGGACATATGCAGGGCTGCTACGTGGTCCTTTGTACATACTTTTCACCAGCCACTATGCGATTGTCCAACAGGCCAGAGACGATGTGGCTTTTGACAGAACAGTTTTCCAGTCTGCGCAGCATTAACTCCAACCACCATCCTGGGTAAGGCTTGCTATTCACCTATGGTCAGAATGGACACGAGGAAGCACTTGATGTCATTCTCTGAGATGTCTTGCTCATGTCCATTACACACCTGCCTGCCGTCCCCACTTTGGAGTTAGCGGAAAGAAGGGACTGAGCGGGCGTAGACCCAGGGGTGCCTAATATACCGCAGTGATAGTGCGGGACTCCAGGGGGACCCAAGCCGGATCTACAGCTACTGCTTTGGCAAAAAGTCTCCATTAACCATGCATGCAGGCATGCATACACCTATGGTCAGAATGGACATGAGCAACACATCTTGGAGAATGACAGTTACAGGTAAGGAACCATCTTTACCATGGCTTTTGATTGTTTTTCCTGATCCTTAGGGTGGCTTCCAAATCAAATATGAAAGAGTAATGATCAGTCTTGAAGTTCCTTACTGGAAGAGGTAGCTTTGGTTGATTATCCTTGGTACTCAGTACTCCATGGTGAAAACATCTATAGTGGAAAAAATCTGTGATACTATACTATATTATTTGAGAAATAGTGTAATATTATTAATTAGTGGGGCTTGATCTTTGTCTGCTGTAAATTTGACATAGCTCTGCTGGTATGGCTGCTGGGGTCCATGTTCATCCAACAAATTTTTTTAATGGAATATGTACAGGCAATACATAATTTATCACAATTAATGCTTTAGAATACTTCCAGAAAGTTGTGTTTTGTGATTGTGAGATATGGTTCTGCTAAAATAAAGTAATATCTATTGTTTTATGGCTGGAGTGGCAGAAAGGCAGTTCATGTGATACAAAATTCTCTCTACCTTCATATTAGCATTTTGAGACTAACTGTCCAGTTCTTTCCTCAACATTTACTCTTCCTAGTCTTGCTGATGATTCTTTGTATCTTTGTGACCTCTCCTAAAGTCCTCTTGTCAGAGCATCTTATAACTAACTGAAAGATACTCTTTGGAGTTCGGCCTGTATCTTTAATAGTTGGAAATTTTGGGTTGAGTAGCATAGCTGCCCTATCTGGGCCTGAGCATGTTGATGCTGAAATTGGGATACCATAGCTTGGAATAAAAACTGAACTTCTTGCATTGCCATGGTTCTGAGCCTTCCTAATCGTTTTCATTTAAAAATACTTTGATCACTTTCAATTAGTGTAAATTACTAACTGGTATCACTTTTTTTTATTTTTAAAGTTATCTTCCAAACAGGACATTAGAGGAACAAAAACTGAAAACCCTGCCACAGTAACAACAAACCAAGGACATGCACAAACTAATCTTTCACTTAAGCAAGATAATGTGACAATTAAAGGTCTTCAGGCCAACGTTACAATACCTAAGGTAATAATTTTTCGTTCAGCTATGTAGCTCACATGGGAAGCAATCACAAGCTAGCCCTAATTTGTGTCGTCTTTGAATTTTTGAAGATTTTAACTCTAGCTCTAATAAATGATTTGTCATATTTTTGAGGATTATATTTTTGACAACCTGCTCAAAGTAAAAAATATTATGCAAATTAAGTATAAAATTAAACCTTTTAACCACTGCAATGGTATGTGACTGAAAATGTGTTCAAACTCTGTAAAAAGTAGATATGATAAAATTATTTCACCCTTTTGGATTTCATTTTTAATAGGAAAGATGTAGATTATACTGGATAAGAAAATTGTGGGGTAGGGGGGTTTTATGTGTGTTTTTAAGGGACTTTTTTTTCCTCAACTGTCTTTATTCTTTGGGGGAATTTTATGTTTAGGTTAACTTGTGTTTACTGCAAGCATCAGTTGAAGAAACCCCAAGCACTGCTTCTGGCAAAACTGTGACTCATGTTTCCTTGGTAGCTTTATGTTTTGATAGAATTGCTACACAAGTTCGTATGAATAGGTAAGAATAATACATTTAATTTGTAACTCTTAATATCTTCCAGATTAGGAGAATGTGGAAAAATTGCTCTTACTGAGTTTTTTTGTCGATGGATTTTTAAACATAAAATATTTTTTTTTAAATGAGGTGGGAAAGACTACTTTGGAAACTTAAAGCCTTACACTGATTTAACTCTTAGCAACATCAGAGGGAATTGTGCCTATGTCACTGTGGGCAGAACTAAACCTTGGAGTTAGTTTTCCTGAGCAATGTGTATTAATGTTGTGAACAAAGAATTTTTAGTTCTGATGTGCCTTCTTCATTTTAAATTAATGTGAAACTGAAAGAAACCGGTTAAATAATGGTCCTTGAATTTTCTTAATTATTTCCCCCTTCTCAATTAAAAGGGGTGTTGTTGAAGAGACTTCAAACAATACAGACACTGGGAGGAATTCGGTAACATTTGATCGGTACATCCATGCCAGTAAAATGCAGCCCCAGTCTTCTGGCTCACTGAGATCAAATGCGGGAGCAGAAAAAGGAAAAGAAATTGCTGCCAAACTGAACATTCACCGTGTTCATGGACAGCTTAGAGGCCTTGATACAACAGGTAGGCTTATTCATAAATATGGAAACATCTTTATTTCTTGGAGGCATCAACTGTGATTGTATAGTTAAAGTTAATTCAGAGTTCAGTTTTTCCACTCCTAACTTTTGAATGAAGTAATGAATTTGAGCTGTCTCGATTACCTGGTGAAAGCTGTTTTTGAAATATTGGCAGCTAGTATTATCTTTGTTTAAAATTTGATAAACCCAATAAGTGAGTGCAGTATGAGTTCCTTTCTCACTGTTATTTGACTATCACCAAATGAACACTTAAAGCTACAGTTTCGCCAACCATATTTCAGCACATGAAACTTAAGATAACTCTTCAAATTGTTTTTATGTATGTCAGTGGGGTCTGATACTCATTTTGGACCTTTGACTTCAAATAAAGTAATATAACAAATTTAAAATAGTCTGACTGGGATTGATGTTTTCTTAGCAACCAGTGGAACTGATTATGTGTTTTATAGCCCTGGCAGAGGTGTAAATAGACCTTGCATTTATGCTGGACATATATTTTGAAAGTACCATCAAAATATAGTGGACTTGAAAAAATACATTTTTTTTAATATGCCATGTGGTTTTTCTCTATCTAAGAGAACCGCATCAATGTCACTGCATTTCATATGTTGTATGGTATCATAAAGGTATTTATTTAGAATGTACTATACAAAGATTTTTTTGTGAAGTATCTCAGAAGCTTTAACTAGTCACAGGTTAATTTTTGAAAAGCGGCCACAAACATTTCTTCTTTGAGCAGCTGCTCACATGCATTCCACTTTGGTGGTGGTGCATCCACCAGTGGGCCCAGCTGCCGGAAAACTTTTGCTCTTAGCTTGCTCTGTAGGAGCAGACGCAGCACCCCCTAAAGTGGTGCGCAGCCACTCACCATACGAGCTGCCGCTGCTCTGCCCCACTCTGTTTCCTTCTTTCCACTGTTTGTGGTGGTTGCCAGAACGCCCTGTGATTTCCCTCGCCTTGCTGAAAGAAATAACAGTTAGAGGTGGTTAATCAGTTGTTCTTTACTTGTTGTTCACTGTTTTTCAGTAAGTACTTAGTTGTTAGTAGTTGTTAGGTCAGTTGAGCTGGACGATGCCCTGCTCTCCAGGGTTTAAACTTTGTGTCACTTGTGGCAAAGCCTTCTCGGCAAGTGACCCCCATGACCAGTGCATAAAATGGCTGGGGGAAATACTCTATGGAGAAATGCAAAATTTGCAAAGCTTTTAAATTGCATGCAAAAAAAGGACTCAGATTTCAGACTCAAGGCGCTCCTAATGGGAGCGGCATTAAATCTGGCACCGGAGTCCACCAGTGCCGCCACAGCCCAAACGGGGACCCCCAATGCGTGGTCTGCTGCGTGCCAGCCAGGCTCCACCCTGGTGCACGCAGACCTGCAGGCCCATGCGGAGCAGCCAGTACCAACAGCCCTGGCACTTAAGGAAGCCTGTGTGGGTTGGGACCACAGTAGCCCCGAACGGGCAGTCTCCCTTGACCCCAAGCTGTGTCAGGGTGGAGTTGTTGCTTGCCCCATTGGCACCAGAGGTGTATGAGGTAGCAAGGGCTCTGGCGGGGCCCCCCCCCCCCCCCCCAGATGCACGCTCACACCCACCCTCTAAGGGAAAACCGCTGCTCTGCTCCCCTGAGTGGTATCAGGGCTCCTACGCCCTGCCAGGGCAATTGATTGCACCCCCCCACCCCCACGGAGTCACCAGTGTGGGGCTGATGCAGGAGAGCCAGGCGTGGAGTGCGTGGCTCCTCCCAGGGTCCAGACCATGACTCAACATCCTCGCAGGACCATGTCCTGCAGCAGCGTGTAGCAGGCAGACCGCACTGCAGGTCCCCAAGGCTGGGAAAGAGGGCTTGTTTGCTCTCCTTTTCCTCATCCCCAGCGGCCCTTCGGCATTGATGGCATAGATTGGGGGTGAGAGCAGAGAGGCACTGGTCAAGGCATAAGAGGATACGCAGCCTCCCCATCGGGAGAGGGAGAACGCCTTCAGGCCAGCTCACCATCTTAGCTCCGGGGCAGTGCATTTCCACTGGTGCAGTCCCCTCGGCGGGGACAGTCCAGCTGCCCTCCTGGTGATCCTTGGACCCACTCATAGGGAGCCACATCTCTTTTCTTCTTCTGTGTCATATAGAGACTGTGAAGGGAAAACAGCAAGTCAGTTGAAGTCAGACTGGCACAAGGCTTTCTTGATGCCGTTACAGTCACCTACCTGTCACTCACCATTGCCCGACGAAGTGGTGGTGCAGGACTCTGCCTTGCCCCTTGATGATTTTAAGGTGCACCAGGACCTTTTGCGCAGGCTGGCATCTAACTTGGGCCTTGAGGCAGAGCAAATGAAAGACAATTCTGACTCACTGTTCAATGTACTGTTGGTCTTGGCGCCTCCCAGGCTTGCCTTCCCAGCCCATGAAGGGGGTGCTGAAGATAGTGATCTCTATCTGGCAAATCCCGGCTTTGGCGGCTCCGACCTGCAGAGCTGCAGAAAAGAAATGTTACATGCCGGTGGTCTCTTTCCAGTACCTGTATACACATCCTGCTCCGTCCTTTTTGGTTGTAGAAGCAGTCAACCAGAGGGAGTGTCAGGGCCAGCCTGCCTCTACGCCAAAAAATAAGAAAGCCAAAACATTGGATACATTTGGCAGGAAAATCTGCTCTACGGCTACCATGCAGTTCAGGATTGCGAACCACCAGGCCCTGTTGGGGAGATAGAACTTCAATCTTTGGAACTCCCTGGCACGCTTCTTGGAGATCCTTCCCCCAGATCGTTGCCTAGATTTTAACACCATCCTGGATGAAGGCTCCCTAGTTGCGAGAACTGCCTTGCAGGCCTCGTGGGATGCGGCCGACTCAGTGGGCTGCGCCATTGCCTCAGCCATTAACCTGTGCAGAGCAGCATGGCTACAGGTGTCAGGACTTCCACCACTAGCCCAACGATCTATACAGGACTTCCCTTTTGAGGGTACAGCTCTCTTTTCGGAACTCACTGATGGCAAGCTTCACGGGTTGAAAGACTCTCGAGTGACGCTCCGGTCTCTGGGTCTTTGCTCCCGGCACCAGTTTAAACAGCACCCCTGGTCACAGCTCTTCCAGCCCAGGCAAACCTTGAGCTCCAGGGGTAGGCAATGAGATAGGGAGAGGGTTAGAGCCCCAAGGCCGGCACGGACCAACTCCCCAGCCAGACCCTCCCATTCCAGTCGTCGCTGCCCCAGCAATCAAAGGAGGCAGTTTTGATGTGAGGCTCGAGGTCAATGAACCAAGGCCCCTGCCCAGACCCCCCCGGCCCACTTTTTCTCAACCAGCTTTCCAGTTTCTACTTCAAATGGGTTTCAATCACTTTGGATCGATGGGTGCTAAGAACTTTCCTGGAAGGCTACTCCCTCCAGTTCCGTGTGAAGCCCCCCCAGTCATGCTCCCCTCCCGCTCCCCAGTCCCTCTTTAGGGACACCTCTCATGAACAGCTCCTGGATCAGGAAGTGGAAAAATTCTCCCGAGAAGGGAGGAAGGGAAGGGGTTTTACTCCCGATATTTTTTGATCCCCAAGTCAAAAGGAGGACTGAGGCCCATTCTGGACCTATGTGGCTTACACGAGTTCCTCAGGAAGATAGTTTCACATGGTCATCCTCAACCACATCATCCCATCCTTGGTTCATGGGGACTGGTTTGCCACCCTCGATCTGTAGAATGCTTATTTTCATCTCTCGATCAAACCCCATCACAGGAAGTTCCTGCCCTTTCTTAGGGGATCCCATCATTTCCAATTCACTGTTCTATCCTTTGGTCTTGCTTTGGCTTCAAGGGTGTTCACAAAATGTATGACAGTGGTAGTGGCTACCTTTTGGAGGAAGGGAGCACATGTCTTCCCATACTTAGGTGACTGGCTTCAGGGGTCAGTCGAGAGACCAGCTCAGACTGGCAATCCGCGTAACACAAAACCTTTGCCGCCGCCTCAGGCTGTTAGTCAAAGAACAAAAATCTGTCCTGACACCGGTTCAACAGATGGAGGAGTCCAAGACTGCCCCTATGAACTCTAAGTCCATGGCCTCTCTTCCGAGGCCCAGGTTCAATGCCATCTCCACTGCCATCTCCACTCTCTAGGAAAACCCTATGACCACAGCCAGAAATTGCCTCAGACTGTTGGGCCACATGGCAGCGGCTACCCTGGTGGTGCACCTTGCCCATCTCTGCCTCAGGCTGCTCCAAATATGGTTGAGGTTGGTCTTACGCCCAAACAGGCATCACATAGACAAGGTGATTTCGGTCCCCCACAAAGTGCTACTGCAGCTTCTGTGGTGGAAGGACTCTCAAGCGACCATGGCCGGATCTCCTTTGGATCAGTGTCATCATCGGTCCCCTTGATCTCAGATGCCTCCTACCTCAGCTGGGGGCACCCATCTCTCTCAACCTCAGCACTCAGGGTTGTTGGTCGGAAAAAGAAGTTCCATTCCATATCGACGTGAAGGAGTTGCAAGCAATCAGGCTAGCCTGTGGGGTCTTTTGAGAGGAGCTGTGGGGACAGACCATGCACATCTTAACGGACAATACCACAGCTATGCATTATGTGAACCACTAAGGGGAAGCCTGTTCCTCAGCCCTGTGTATCAAAGCCCTGTGCATCTGGGACCTGGCAATAGCCTTCAATTTCCATATAATTGCTTCTCACCTTCCTGGAGGGAGGAACAGCGAAGTCGATCGCCTCATCAGACTCTTCAGCTCTCAGCATGAGTGGTCCCTCCATCAAGAGGTGCTTTCCCCAGTCTTCTGTGACTGGGTTATCCCCAAGTCGACCACTTTGCGACCTGTGCCAACAGGAAGTGCCATCAGTTCTGTTCCTGGAAGGGGCTGGAGCAGGGCTCCCTTCCAGATGCTCTCATACTGGAATGGTCCGACACTCTGTTTTATGCTTTTCCCCCATTTCCCCTCCTGCACAGGGTCTTGCTGAAGGTAAAAAGGGACAGATCCAATACGATCCTGATCGCCCCAGCCTGGCCTTGGCAGCATTGGTTTATCCTCCTAGCAGAGTTGTCAGCG
The DNA here is from genome assembly GCA_007922195.1 of Podocnemis expansa. Taxonomy (NCBI): domain Eukaryota; kingdom Metazoa; phylum Chordata; order Testudines; family Podocnemididae; genus Podocnemis; species Podocnemis expansa. The sequence continues at coordinate 49,796,072 of ML681966.1, read as the reverse complement.
GCTGCGCCCCAGGAGCTCCCGCTCAGGCCCAACCTGTTGTCCCAAGATGACGGGTGCCTTCTCCACCCGAATCTGAGGTCACTCCACCTCAACGTGTGGAAGCTCCATGGCTGAGCATGGAGGAACTGGCCTGCTCAGTAGAGATGCAATGGATTCTGATAGGCAGCAGCAAAGCCTCGACCTGCTCAACTTACGAAGCTAAGTGGGTGCATTTTTCTCTGTGGGCTCACTCTCGAGGCCTGGGTCCCGTCTCAGCCCTGATCCAGGACATTCTAGAATATCTCTGGGACTTAAATCAGTGAGGCCCATCCTTTGCTTCCCTGAAGGTTCACCTGGCGGCCATATAGGCCTTCCACGTCCCCTTGGCAGGACGCTCCGTGTTCTCTTCCCTGGTGGCTGTTCGCTTCCTGCAGGGTTTGGAAAGAACCTTTCCCCAGATAAAGGTTCCAATCCCTCAGTGGGATTTAAACTTAGTCCTCTGCACATTGATTGGGCCACCTTTTTAAACCCTTGGCCACTTGCCCCCTTCTGGAACTTTTACAGAAGGTGGCATTCTTAGTAGCTATTACGTCGGTGAGAAGAGTTTCAGAACTCAAGGCCCTTTTGTCCGAGCCACCTTATACAGTATTTTTCAAGGACAAAGTTAGGCTGAGGCCTCACCAGGCCTTCCTCCTGAAGGTAGTTTCCGATTTCCGCATGAACCAGGGTATCTTCTTACTGGTGTTTATTTCCAAGCCACGTACTTCAGATGAACACAGATGGTGGCACGCTTTGGATGTTCAGAGGACACTTGACTTCTACATCAACAGAACGAAACCGTTCCATAGATCCACACAGCTCTTTGCCACCATTGCGGAGCGGGCTAGGGGCAGCTCTGTTTCTTCGCAGACATTCTTGGCCTGTATTGTTGCTGTATAAAATCTTGCTACCGGATCGCGAAGGTCTCAATCCATGGACTGGTAAGAGCACACTCTACCAGGGCACAGGCCTCGTCGGTGGCATTCTTAGCCCGTGTCCCAATCCAGGACATCTGCCAGGCAGCCACATGGTCTTCCATCCACACCTTCATGTCTCATTATGCCCTGGTTCAGCAAGCAAGGGATGACGCAGCCTTCGGTGAAGCTGTTCTACACACTCACAAACCGTAACTCCACCCATCGTCTGAGGTAAGCCTCGCTATCCATGAAAGTGGAATGCATGTGAGCAGCTGCTTGAAGAAGAAAAAGAACAGTTACTTACTGGTAACTTCTGTTCTTCGAGATGCACTGCTCACGTGCATTCCACACCCATCCTCCGTCCCCACTTCCGGATTTACCAGAAAGAAGGGACTGACGGGGTGGAGAAGCAGCGGCTGGTATGGTGAATGGCTGCGTGCCACTCTAGGGGGCGCCGCCTCTGCTCCTATGGAGTAAGCTAAGGGCAGAAGTTTTCCAGCAGCTGGGTATGTCGGCACAAGCACCTCCGCCACCAAAGTGGAATGTAGGTGAGCAGCACATCTTGAAGAACAGAACTTACCTGTTAGTCACTGTCCTTTTTTATATAGCCCTGTATTCATGCTCACAGAACTGAGAATAGCAGCATCTGGAAGATTAGAAATATATTTGGGCTTTAATTTAGCAAGAATCACAAAATTGTTGTTTTTTTCTCCTCCCCCACCCCAGATTTTTTTTGTATGTAGATGGTGGAAGATGGGGAGAAAGGGAAACACTTTTGTAAAATTTGATGAGCCGTATGTAATGAGTAGGTTTTTTTTTCTGCAGTTCCAAATGTTGAGAGCTTTTTTCAGTCTTTCCTTTTTGACAGTAGTCAGGGTTTGTTGTTGTTGTGGTTGTTGTTGTTGTTAATAATGTAAGCCCTTCAAAAGAAGCCCTTAACAGTCCATCTTTTGTTTGGGAAAAATGCACTTTCACCTATAAATTCTTTTAGCATCTTCTGTATAACAAAGCGATAAACTACTGTTTTTGCAGACATTGGGACTTGTGCAATAACAGCAATTCCTTTTGAGAAGTCAAAAGTTCTTTTTACTTTGGAAGAGTTGGATGAATTCACTTTCGTAGATGAAACTGATCAGCAAGCTGTTCCAGATGTAACCCGAATAGGTCCCAGCCAAGAGAGATGGGGATGGATAATGTTTGAATGTGGAATTGAAAACTTAACAATAAAAGGTAAAAACTACAATACTACATGGTTTTTATCAGTTATTATTAATGTAGTTAATGAAATTCTCCATTCTTTTTTTAATTTAAAAACCTACTGCATATAGGTGGTATTAAATAGTTTATATTTTATGTGACCATACATATTTTATACAATGGATTCTCTAATAGCTGAGCTCTCATAATCACCTATATAATTAACTCAGAATTACATGTGCTAGGTGCAGAGTAACTTTTTACGGGTTAAAATTTTAGATTTATTTCAGTCTTAATTCTATACAAGGAGCTTTTGTGTTTAAAACGGATTATATAAAGGCAAGTTCCAAAGGGGCAGCCGTGTCAGTCTAGTTCAGCAGAAGAAGCAAGGAGTCTTCAAAGCGTCTGAAGTAACATTTTCTCCCATGCAAGCTCATGTGATAAATAAATTTATTAGTCTATAAGTGACATGGGACTCCTTGCGTGTTTTTGGTTTTTGTTTTTTGTTTTTTGTTTTGTTAATAAAGGTAGAATTTGGTAATAGAACTGGCTACTTGGGCCATGATGATCCTGTAGTCATACCCCAGCAGAGGCATGCACACAGGACTGGAATGTTGTTTTACAGAGAAGCTCTTGTTTATAAAATGATAATAAACTAAATGTGTTGTGCGTAATACAAATTGTTCTTTTCAGAAGATTGTGTATTTAGTGTTTCAATGAGATACAGTGCATATAAAATTGCTTTGGATATGAACTGTTGTACATACAAGTATTAAGCATGCTTGTATCGAAATGCATGCGTAAGGCTTAGTTAAAGTGTATAGCCAAGTATTTGTGAAAGTTAAAGGTGTTACAGGGGTTTTGAATGGAACATGGGAACTTTTTAAAATTTTGTAAAAATAGAATAAATGGAAAAAACTCAAGAGTATTTGTTTTCTCTGATTTTGCATTAACAGGAGGAAGACAATCTGGAGCTGTTCTGTATAATACTTTTGGAGTCCTGGGTAAATCTAGTGCCACAGAGAGGGGAGGATTGCTTGCATCCAACAATTCTTCAGATTCTCCAACTGGTAGTGGTTATAATACTGATGTGTCTGATGATAATTTTCCTTGTGACAGAAGTCCCTCTTCGGACATAAATGGAAATTCAGTCTCAGATGAACAGGTATGCCTTTTTAAATTATTCAAATTGGTACTTACCTCAGGGTTGGCTTCTTTTTATCAATTATAGTGCAGAATTAATTTTAATATCAGTTTAACAACTTTTCACTTAGATTGACTTCAGTATTTCGTTCTATAGCTAATGCTGCAGCTTTCTAAAGGATACATCTGCATATGATCTTGGGAGATAGCATGATGGATGTGTGTGCATTTATTCCTTTTGTCTAGTTAAACATCATATGAAATTTTATGTTTTGGCATGTGCTTTTCTTTAAAGAAGTTTTTGCCCTCTGAAATCAATTTACCTCTTTTCGTTTAGGATGAAGGAGTTGAATCTGATGATCTGAAAAAAGATCTACCTCTGATGCCTCCCCCACCTGACTCCTGCAGCATGAAGCTGACAATTAAAGAAATTTGGTTTAGTTTCGCAGCTCCCACTAATATGCGCTCTCCTGCCCATATATTTTCAAGGTATAACTTTTTTAATTATAAAGGAAATGAAAGTAACAGCTTTGTATACTTTAAATGTGGTACATTCTATGGGCAGCCTCTTCCATGCTGCTGACTGCATTATTTGATAATGAGATTTAGATACGTCAGACCAAATTTGTCACTGCAGTATGTAACTAAATGTGTGTACGGCTATCTATGAAATTTATCTAGTTACCTTTTTATGAAGAATTAAGAGTGACTGCAAAATAGTGAGCAATACATAGTGAAAGAGCTGGGCAGGAGGAATATTTTCAGAAGTGCCTAAATTCCATTTTCTGAAAGGATTTAGGCATTTAAGGGTCTCAGGGCTTGGCTACTTGATGAAGCTATTGTGCAGTAAGCTAGGATGCAGTGTTAAAGTGCATTAACAATTTTTCATTACCATTAATAGTGCCTTTGTATGCTTAGCTCAATACACTTCTGAAATGTGTTAAGTTAAAGCTCACAAAGATGCTGTTAGTGCAAAGTGCATCCACATATAGGGTGTTAATTTGTGGAGTGGCTGGTGTGCACTAGCCACTATGGACTTTTTGCCTTTGTACAGGCAAGTCTTTGGTGTCATTGAAAGTGTATGGAACTTAAGTACCTAAATCATTCTGAAAATGAATGTTATATTTACACAAGAAGTCACTGATAAATCTGGAAATACTAAAGCTGAAGTTACATGTTGTGTTGTGTGTAAAATAAAGCAAAGGTTTTGGAGCAGTTCAAGGGTAAACATTAATTTTGTCTTACCCTGAACTTTTATTTGTAATTTTTTATTTATTTTATTTTATTTTATTGTTATTTCAAGGGTGTGGAATTGCTTGGGTAAAGTGATGAACTTGTATGACTCCCACTGACATGTGACCTGTTGTTCAGTTTGAAAATCCAGTTACCCTCTGCTGGAAAGGAGGGAGAAGAGACTTACGTTAGGCCTAGGAGAAGAAAATCCTCCATCAGGAGTGAGAGAAAAATGTTTATGTGGACATATTTGGCACTTAGAGCCACAAACTTAACTTTTGTACCAAGTTTAAAGATGAATAATATTCTACGTACGTTAAAATTTTCAAGCCAATAAACGTTGTTTTGCTGCACTTTAATGCCTAACATAATTTAATGCTCAATAGTGTAGGCAGGTATTTCTAATACTTAGTGATGAACTTGAATTCTATCTTTTAATATTTGATTTTTCTTCAAATAGGCAGCTGAACCTACTGAGCACCGCAACTCCTGCAGTTGGTGCCTGGCTTGTTCCCATTGATCAGCTGAAGTCCTCATTAAACAAATTAGAAACTGAAGGAACTCTAAGGGTTTGTGCTGTCATGGGCTGCATAATGACAGAGGCCTTAGAGGTTGGTGATTCACTGAAAAATAAGGTCAACAGACTTAAAATAAATGCATGTAACACATCTTCCTTTGGTGGCTAGATTCTTTGGTGATTTATTTGTAATGGAAAGTCTGTGTTTCGTTGAAGTAGCCACAGCATTACTCTTTGTGATTTGGATACAGAACCTGAACTTTCATGGGAAAAGTAATTAGCTGTATCTGAAGAGAAAATGTTAGTGAATGTGAACAAAATGTGCCTGATTCTCCTCTCACACTGTTGTTAATAAATAATAGCTTCAGGTTTAAATCAGTGGAATTACACTATTATAAAACAGCGGAAATGAGGAGAATTGGGCCCCACACTAAGTTTTGTTGACAAAACAGTCCTGCTGTACACAGGATAATCACCTCTGCACTGACAGAATTGCCCTGTTTTTCCAGCAAAATAAACCCGCCTCTATAAGAAGCATAAGGCTTTTGTCAACAGAGCTAGGGCAACACTGTGTCCCCTTGAAACAGTAGAGGAGCTGTCATGCTCGTCAGTGCTTGTCACCCAGTCAGGTGGTGGGAAGCTGCAGCCCCACTGCAAGCCCTGGTCACCTCCGAGCTATAGGCAGCTGCTGCTACACTGGCAGCCCAGGTGCAGGCAGCTGCAGCCCAACTGATAGCTGGATCACAGGAGACTGCATCCCAGCTTCTGGCTGTGAGGTGACACTGAGCATGCCACAGGGGCCTGCAAGTGACTCCAAACTTGTAGAGGGAAGTCCCTGTGCCCTCGATAGGATTGGTAGGTGGAGGAGCAGCCTGCAGGGATCCTGGGAGTCTGTGGGCTTTCTTCAGGTAGCTCAGAGATGGTTCTCTCTCAGCTCTTCCCACTCTTCCTCTTAGGTTGGTGGAAGTGGCCCTGGTGGGGAAACACTCAACCGACCCAAAGATAGCAGTGTGGACATTGCAGTGGCTGAAATCTGACATACGTTGTGTCAACAGGCTTCTGTACTGTAGACATGGCCTAACTGAGTGTGTGCAGAAGTGGCTTGGGGACTGTGAGAACCATTCAGCAAGTCTTTGTGGAATCTAAATGGAAAACCAATGAAAAAAATGTGAATCGTTTCACATCAGTTATGTTGTGTCTAGGTAGTGTGTTAATATATATATTTGCTGGATGTACTCAAAGATTTTTTTGGAGTGGAAGTGGGGGATGGAGCAGAGTGAAGTAGTTGCAGGGGGAGGGAACTAAATATTTAAGACTGTTCTCACTCCTTTTCTTTTGCTTCCTTCTTGCCCATCAACCCCCAGAATTTTTTTAAAAGGAAAAATCACATCCTAGGTGCCAAAAGCCCTATGTGGCCTTACCCAGTTGTCCAAATCTTTGGTTTTGTTTTGTTCTTTTACTGGACAGCTTTTGTGAAGTTTAGGTATTAGCATACAGAATTTCTATAGGAAATCAAATATTGAAAATATTAACAGTGTGCTGGTGAAAAACATTCAAAATTTGAGATTCAACATGAGTTTAACATCAAAATGAATATCACAAGATGTATTGCACCTGTGATATATCTTGAATATTTGTGTAAAAATATGTATTTACTTGGTGATGCAAAAATGTCATTTTCCTGCCAAATTCAGCTTATTTTGCTGCATAAATTGGGACTTGGTGCAGAATTCACATTTACTGTGTCCTATAGTACTGCTTGTAAGCAGGGCCGCCTTCTCTGCTATCTCAAGACCTAACAGGTTAATGCACATTACAGTTGCCTGTCCCCGTACCTTGACTGTCATAATATCCTTGAAACTGAATTTAAAAAATCTCATACTGCAGGAAATAATACATATTATTAGGCTGGCTTCTTCTGCAGTTAAAATGTGCTAGAAAATAATTCATCAGTATTTGAAGTTCTAAAATGTATTGGAGTGTATGGGTATTACTGTATTTTTTTATAGTATGGTACAGCAAATACTGTGCTTTGTCAACAGGAGTGGACATACAAATATTCTCTATCTCTAGCTTTTTTAAATCTTATGAAATAATATGGTATACCATTAGCAGTTGACTCCATACTATAAACAGACTAAAAGCCTGTAATTCATAGTGTCACATTCTGGGATGCAGTCTGAACCAATGAGGGGTTGTCACTGCTTGCCCTGTAATTCTGGGTGCCTTAAATGCTATGGTACTACCAGCAGCCTGAACACCAACAGTCACTAGACAAGCTTACACTGAATGTCTGTGTGCTAAGCGGCTCTAAATCCAACAGTCTTAACTGTTTAAAGGATTTATAAGATATGTTTGCTCTTCTAAAGAGACAAAGTGCACAGCTTATCACTTTAACTGGAGTTAGTAATTCTTTTGATTTAAATGCAGCATTGTGTTGGTTTAAGATAAAACAAGTTTATTAACAAAAGGGGAGAGGATTTTAAGTGAGTTCAAGTATAAAGGAGAGTTTTAGAAATTGTTGCAAGCAAATAGAAGGGAAAGATGCTTTCTAATGGTAAAGACATAACACAACAAGCTACAGCTTTTGATCAAGGTAGTTTCTTTGTCAGTCCACTTTTCGGCAAAATGACTGACCGCTCCTTTGGTAACATCTCCTACAAAGTCCAAATCTTTATCTATTTTAGGTGAAAGGTAACCTGGGGTTCTCTGCCTGTCTCTTTTATAGTTAGTTGAACCTTTGAGATGGATTCTCCTAACAATTCCCTCTCAAAGTTAAAGTTCATTCAAGCTATGAGGAAGGATACATAGTCTTCTGATGAAGGGAATTCTGTGTTGGTTGATGTCTGCTAAAATGCAAATGAATTGATTTCTTCCTGAAATCTCCTTCCCCTACTATGGTGCTGTGTGGTTATCTCCTACCCTTCTTAGCTTGACAGTTTTAAGTGAATGCATTCCTTTTGTCTCCTGATACATCTTGGCACTACCATCAAGGTGGCAGAGGTACATTTCTTTGCCTAATGTTGTTCCAACCTAGCCCTGTCTGGCAGACACACTTTACAAATATTTCTAATTGGTCTGTGATTTTGAATTTGTCATCTGGAGATATGCTAAACAATAATAGTAATGATCAGTATGGCATTAGTTTTCTATAGATATTTTATATAATCCCTTTAAGTTACAGGTTTAGGCATCTGTGTGTTAGGATGAACTCAACTGGTCAAACCAGCTGGCATGTGCTACCAAACACCAGAGAGACAAGATGTATGAGGTGGTACCTTTTATTGACCAATGTTTGGTGAAAGAGACAAGTTTATAAGCTACACAGAGTTCTTTTTCAGGTCTGTGTAGCTTGATAACTTGTTGTCGTCACCAACAAAAGTTGATTCAGTAAAAGAAACTGCTTCATCCACTTTCTCTGTCTAATATTTCTGGGACCAACACAGTTATAAGAGCACTGGAAAGAACAGTACTGGATACAAGTGAGCTTTGTGCTCTCTTACAGTAGGATGCTGTGAGGTCACACAGCAGTTTATAATATGCATGCATTTTTATTTATATTCACTATAGGGAAACTATATACATGTATAAAATATATAAATATTTATTTCAGAATAAAAGTATGCACTTCCCTTTGAGAAGCAAGTACAACAGACTGACTAAAGTGGCTCGTTTCCTACAAGAAAATCCTTCCTGTTTGTTGTGTAATATATTGCATCACTACCTTCATCAGGCAAATTATTCTATCATTGAAGATGCTACCATGGTGAGTTACACTTTAAAGATGTAAATAGTACAGTATATAAGTTCGGGGAAGAACTGAAGATTTTTTTTAACAAATCATTTTACAATATTGAAATGATTACAGTTTAGCATGTAAACATTAAGTAAAGACTGATGGTGTCTTAATACCAAAGATTGTATAAAAAGTTAGAGCTCACTAAAAAAAATTCAGAGTCTATTATAATAATTATAGTCTGCAGTTTCCTCATTATAGATAGTTTATAGTTTTTTATTTATGTATTTTATTTATAAATTACAGGAGACATATGAATTTATCAAGTGGATTTTTAAAAAATTCCATAATGATTGGCCAGTTTCTAGGTCCTGTTTTAGTTTTCTTGAAATATTTACAGTTTAAAAAGAATAATAAATGATCAATTAAGAGTTTTTAATATTATCTAGATGTCTCTCACAAATGTAAGAGCCTGCAGGAATTTAAATTAAATGTCACACTTTACCATGAAATGTAGGGTAAAAATTAGCCATATCAACCTATTAATAATTTTGAGACATAATTCCAGAAGTGTTTATACTCTTCTTGATATTTTTGTAATATAAACATAACTCCTGTTCATACTGGTGAAAGTTGTTTATACAAATCCCTTTAGGCACCAGTGGGAAAATAAGTGCTGAATTCTGTCTCACTTCAATAAGCCATTCTCTTGGATGTGAGATTTGACCACTGTCCATTTCAAAAGTGAGGAGAATATGGCTAGCTGAGACTTCAGTGACCAGAAGCAAAGCTATTTGGAGCAGAGATATTTAAGGCAGTGTTTCATAGTATCCAGTATAATTGCTGAAAACTCTCCTTCTGTTTTATCCCATAAAATGATGTTTTAAGAAAATTCATTTTTAATATATTGTTACACAAATGGTGATACTGTTTTTATTCTGAAATTTCACACCCTTGTAATTATTTTAATACAATACTTTATTTATTTTTACATTGGTTAATCCAGTTTGTTTGTTTTGACATATTGAGACAGATTTTTAACTCATGTAAATCAGAGTAGCTTCACTGAGTCAATGGGGCGATTCTGATTTTATACCAGTTGATATGGTCATTATACGTGAATGAATTGTGTCATGATTGACTAAATATGAATCAGCCTAGATCAGATCAGTACCATGAGCACAATTTCACAGTAATGTTTCAATTTTACTCATGAGGGAATTCTGCACCAAAAAATTTAAAACTTCTGCACATATTATTTGTCAAAATGACCACAATATCATCAATCCAGTTTCAGCTATTTCGGTAATTTATTTCAAAATACTTGCAAGTGTGTTTGTAACAATGCAGACAACAAAAAAGATTCAGGAAATGTTTTTGGATAAACAGATTCCTTACTAGGCATATCAATACGGAACTATGAGTAATAATTTCACTTAAATTATGATACAGAAACATATTTCCTACATCCCTCAGAAGCAGTACAAAGACTTGGAGGAGTTGAAGGAGAAGAAATCAGCTGCAGCTGGAGAGGTTGAAGTTGGATATTAGGAAAACTTTCTTACTAGGAGGGTGGTGAAGCATTGGAATGGGCTACCTAGGGAGGTGGTGGAATCTCCATCTTTGGAGACATTTAAGGCTCGATTAGACAAAACTCTGGCTGGGATGATTTAGTGAGAGCGGTCCTGCTTTTTTTTGCAGGAGGTTGGACTAGATGACCTCATGAGGTCCCTTCTAACCCTATGATTCTAAATTAATTGCTGGGAAGAAGTCTGGGAGTGACCCTGGAGGGTGGTTGTGTGTGGACAAGAGAAGTATGAATTCTTAGGGAGTTGGAGAAGACCCATGCAGACCCTGGCTGACCCCTTGTCCCCTCATTTAGTTAAAAACATTTGCCTCCTCCCCCATGTAGTCTGTACCCCTCTCCTCCTCATATGTCCATGCATTCTTTTAGCTACTCATCCCTAAGTGGCCCTATTCCCATTCCCTGGCTTCTGCCTGTGATTCCACCTCCCCAGCATCCTCATGTGCCCTACGCTGTCCGTTCATCCTCCGTATCCCAGACCTCTTCACCTGGCCCCACAGGCTGGCTCCTGTGAAGAATGCAACCTCTTCTTTTTGTCTGCAGCTGGCCACTTCCACATAGGATGAGCTGCCCTCTGCTCTGGTGCTAGTGCAGGCACTGGTGGGTGAAAGGCATCACTGCAGAGCCTTTCCAGCAGTATGTATTTTCTGCATGGTACATGAATTCTGTGCAGTGGGATAGAATTCCTCTAGGAGTAAAATTTCCTATGTTATGACAGTCTAGCATAAAAACTGCAGAAATATAAACTCTTTAAAAGCTTTTATTGAGGTCATATTCTGCATGATCAGCAAATGCTTTGTAACACTGATCTTTTTCAGTTTACATTAAGATGCTGTTCTGTATGTCTGTATTTTTAGAGTGATGGCCTTCCTGCATTAGTGACTTTAAAGAAAGGTCTAGTTGCACTTGCTAGGCAATGGATGAAATTCATTGTGGTGACACCAGCTTTCAAAGGAGTTAGCTTACACAGACCAGCTCAGCCACTGAAATCCCAGACCACTGCGTGCCATGAGCATGAGGATGGAGTTGGATTAGACAGTGGAGGTGGCCTTCAGAGTGACACAAGTGCTGATGGAGCAGAGTTTGAGTTTGATGCAGGTATATATGTGTTAGTTATTTTCTCTGAGTGATTTGGAATAGTAATACTTTTAGACAAATACTACTTGTTAGATGACTTTTATGGTAAAATAACATAAAAACTATGTTTATATTTTAATATTTGGGCACCTGATACTAAATCTCTTTAAACCTGTGTTAACTTCTTACTAGATCCTGTTTTAACTAGAACTCAGGTTGCTACTGTTGTGGGAGAGTGGGGCACACGGGGCTGGCCACCGCGAGCTGAGAAGGTGTCCCAATTAGGAGGCAAAGGAGCAGCACTACTATTTTGGTTAAATCACTATTTATGTGACTTTTATTGTGACTATAAGCTTAATACATAACCTTTTTATTGCTAGGCCAGGCTAAGCAAATTACTAATGTTCCTATTGCTAAAATTAAGAAACTTACAAACCCCTATTAAATCACATTTATCCCAACTCCCCATACAAGTTATGCTTTTACAACTCTATTTCCTTAAGACGTTTGAAGATTCTCCAAGTACAAATTAAGAGTCCAATAAACAAACAATAGAGGATTAACAATACCACTACCCCAACCACAATCCCAGTGCCTGGACCCGAGGTGAAACCGCGATGCCAGTCCTGGTTGGTGCAGTTTAGTGGGGTAGGGTTCATGGAGAACAGAAAAGAACACAATCTGTGGGCGAAGGACCTTGTCTAGTTCACACGCACACACCAATACATAAGACGCAGCCCAGGACAGCACAAGCACCTTGCTTCTCACCCTTGCTCTCCAGACACCATGGGTCACAGCCCGGTGAGGCTAGCCGTGGGCTGTTTGCGGCTAGGAGTTACAAGGGTCAGCTGGGGTGCCTGGTGGGGAATACAAGTGGATTTATTTTTTTGTTGCTCTCTTTCACACTGCTGTGGTTGCCCAGAATGGATTGTGGGAGAGGGGTTAGTGATAACAAACACCAGCTTGTCTCTAGCTTATAAAGTTAGTGAAGTTAGAACAGTGATACATGCACCCACTCACTAAAAAAAAAAAAATTCCCAATTTAAGTTCTGAATTTAACCCAATTATATTTACCACATCTGGATGTTATCTCCAGAGTAACATATAGCAGACCTGTTTCTTTAAGCAAGAGAGAGACAGCGAGACATGATAGAACAGCCCGGTGTTAAAACAGCTCGACCAACAGTGCAGCCTACGGGCTCTTGCCTGTAGTCTTCAAATCCAGAGCCTACTGGTCTGGTGCCTACCGACTGCCTGCTTCTCAAAATCCTGCACTTGACTGGCCCATTGTTAAAACGGCTTGACCAACAGTGCAGGTCTTAAAATCCAGAGCCCACCACGACCAGTTGTAGCAGATGAACACCCCCAGCCACCCCCTTTGGATGTGCCAGGGGCTGTGGCCCCCCACTCCAGGGTGAACAGGTGAAAATTGAATACTCAGTAAAAGAATTCAAAAAGAAAAAAAAAAAAGATCTGCCAAAAGGGAAAAAAAACAAAAAACTGCAGGCTCCCTTGACGATCAGTCAAGGGGTTTAACACTCTTCCTTTTCGGAGAGTGGGGAGAGGCCTGGGGGTTGGCCAGGTCCCGAGGCGATACGACAGGCTACCAACCTATCATCTCTCTGACGTGCCTAGACCAAAACCCCAGCTTTATGCCCTGGACCCCTGAAAACTAGCATATCGCTTGTTGGCATGGAAACTTACTGAGCTGTGTCAGTAGATGAGTTCATGAGTCTGGTAGCTGCTAGCTATAGTTTATCTTGTCACCTCCTTCAGGTCTGGTTCAAATCAGCATAGTTACTGACAATAAATTTCTTGAAAAGTTGTTACTGTCTGCTGTCAGGAGATAACAGCAACTAATTGTTTCTTTCCCCCATTAGAGGCACACCAGGCTACATTCCATCTGAGGTGGGAGTTTGGCCATAGCAAAAAGGAAAAAAGGAGAGGTGGAAAAATCCACCTCTTACAGCTACCTGCCTTGAAAAATGGATATCTGATTTTTCTTCCTTGTTTACTCTTATTTGATTATAACATGAAATACTTCAAGTTGATTAGTTGGCCCATGGATGTTTAACTTATGTGGTGCATTCTCTGACATTGTAGATTTAAGTCATGCATTTGAATGGTTGTAGCTGTGTGTCTATTTTAAAAAGTATTGTCTGTGACATAAAGTTTTAAAGGCTCTCTTAGTATAGTCCCAAAATGTGCTTGACAACTGCATTAGAATCTTGTACAAATGCCAACTGGCTTTGTTTTTTGTTAGATTTTGCTTAGATCAGTCTCTCTGTCAAGTGTATGCCAAAATACAAAAGCATGGATGTTTACATGATGATGGCTTGGGAGTATGTGTACATAATAATAGATATTCCTGGGCTTGTTTCACATGTATTTTATTTGTTGTATAATTGTTACATGGTTCAGCTACAGTCAGCGAACATACGATGCTCCTGGAAGGAACAGCTAATCGTCCTCCACCTGCTGGGGTTTCTTCTGGGCCTGTAACTGGGGCTGAGATCATGAGAAAATTATCCAAGACCCATACACACAGTGATTCTGCTCTTAAAATAAAAGTAAGTTTATACTGCAACTTGGAATAAGTGGGGAGAGAGAAATGTTTTGTTTTGCAGCTATATCTATTTTATGTCAGTAAGAGTTGGTAAGGAGTGTGAGGATATTTGGATTCATACAGGAACTGAATGGACAACGTTATTAACAAATGTCTAATCACAGTTGGGTGAAACACGTGCACACCTGAAATAGAGCACTCATGGTGAAATCTCAAATAATTCTAGTGCTGTGCAAGATGAGTAACGTTTTCCGTGATGATAGTTACTTTGAACATTTATATGGAAATTCTATCTTCGAAGTAGTGTACAAACATAAATTAAAACCTCTCTAAGGTATGGTAGAGCTGTTGTATAATATTCTGTGGAGATCATCAACTTTTTGATCTCACCATTACAAGATTTCATGTATTAGGTCCAGTTATGGACAGGAAGAATGTGAGTTTAGACATCATTTACCGAATGATTCCATGCTTGATAAAGTGTCATTCAATAGTAGTAAAGCTTACGTGCTTGAGAGAGTCATCTACAGATAGCTTTTAGAAATGCATTTCTGAGGGGAAAAAATCTTAATTTTACTTTTACTGTTTGATTGTGAAAAGATCTGCAGACTCTTCAAACCGCTTGTTTATGTTTCAGCACCTTAGACAACGTGAAGCTTTTTTTCAAAGATACTTTTCTGACAAAAACTGATGCATCCAGGCCTGAATTTTTCCAGAATGTGTATTAAAAATAAATGTATTCAACAGAAACAATAAAAACTTGTCACAAACTTTCTTTAGTTCAGCATTGGTTATCTGCTTATGATTCCAGGTGCTAAAAGATTACATGCTTTGGTTTTAAATTATAGGCGCTTGCAGATAAAATCTTAGGTATCACTTTTTTTGCTTTTAGAATGCAGTATAACAATTCTTTCTGTGCAACACGTGAGGTGGGACAAGTGTAAATTGTGGAAAGAGGCAAAAAGGATGTAACTTGTCTAAGACTGCCAAGAGTTAGTATTGGTACAAGATTAAGATTCAGCAGTTTCTGGATTCTGGTCTTGTGTTCTGGCTACTAGCCAAGAAAGCACTTTGTGTTACTTATTTCCTTTTTGTTATATATATATGTAGGTTACTTAGCATTCTGTATTTCTGTTTTGTGTATGAAAGGGTATACATCCTTATCACTCCCTGAGCTACACTAGTGGGGATACAGCTACTGATTCGCCAGTGCATGTTGGCCGTTCTGGAATACCAGTCAAGGAAAGTCCAAGAAAAGAGAGCCTACTCAGCTACCTTACTGGAAGTTTTCCTAGTTTGCATAATCTTCTGGAAGGAACTCCTCAAAGAAGTACTACGGCAGTCAAAAGTAGTTCTTTAACAAGAACAGGTACAGTATATGTTATGTCTTTAGATTTTTTCATTTTGCTGTATTGAGGGTAAATCCTCTGAAAAGAAGCAATGCTTTCCTAAAAGTGATCACTGCTATGTTAGGATTTTTTTCCTCTAACTTTCTAGAGAAGTAGTAAGGCTATGTCTGCACTTAAGAGCACTAGTTCAAACTAAGTTAGTTCAAATTAATTAGCGTGAACTAATTTTGATTAATTCAAACTAACTTAGTTCAAACTAGCATGTCCATACACAAG
The DNA here is from genome assembly GCA_007922195.1 of Podocnemis expansa. Lineage (NCBI taxonomy): Eukaryota > Metazoa > Chordata > Testudines > Podocnemididae > Podocnemis > Podocnemis expansa. The sequence goes on along the minus strand of ML681966.1, from coordinate 49,780,458 downwards.
ACCTGCTAGTTCAGCTTAGGAGGGGGGCACACTGGGGAGGTGTGGCAACATGGCACCTGAGGAGGGCCATCCACCCAATCCCATAAAAAGAGGAAGGCAGTTCCTCCCTGGTGTCATGTACCCTGGGAGAAAGAAGGTTGAACTGCATTTAATTCGAATTAATGGTTAGTTTGAACTAATGCAGCTACATTGGTTTAGTTCAAATTAAAGGTACATTTTACTATTTCGAAGTAAGCTTTCCTTAGTTCAGATTAAAGAATTCCTTAGATTAAACTGATGAAAGCCAGTGTGGACGTGCACTTATTTAGTCTGAATTAATTCTCCTTAATTTAAACTAAATTCCCGGTGTAGACGTAGCCTAAGAGTATTACAGCAGAGCCTAGTGGAGACACCTATACTTTATTTCTCCCTACCTGCATTCTCAAATTCTTATAACTTTAAGAAAAAATGGAATTTTTTAGTGAAATTTTGCATATCTAGTGCCTTTCCAAGGAAGTTTTACTCTGTGTGCGCGCACATGCATGTGTGTGTATAAACATACAACAACTCAAGCAAAAGAACTGGGAAACTGTGTGTATTGCTTCTTGAGAAGTGTGCCCAATATAAAGATGCCTGGCTTAACCTGGAGCTAGATAGTATATTAAAAACCAAAAGGGACTACTGTGGTCATCCTGTCTGACATCTTGCATAACGTGGGCCATAGGAGTAAACTGATATGCCTCAGTTCAAACAGAAGTTAAATCTTTCATTTAAAAAAAAAAAAATCAATCTTGATTTTAAAATTGCTAGTGATAGAGAATCCACTGCAACCCTTGATAACAACACAACCCTGGACAACTGCTTTGATTTGCTGTTACAGTATGACCGATCCCATGTCTTCCACACCCTGCATTTATTTTCCTCCCATTCTATAAGTTTCCTCATCTACAAAGCATCTGACACAGTGGGATTTTCCCCCACGAAAGCTCATGCAATAAATTTGTTAGTCTTTAAATGCCACAGGACTCCTTGCTTCTTTTGCTGGACTAGACTAACATGGCTGCCCCTTTGGACCTTGATAAATTGTTTAGCTGATTAATTATCCTCAGTGTTAAAAATGTGTACCCTACTTCCAGACTTAATTTGTCTAGTTTCAACTTCCATCCACTGTATCTTGGACTACCACTACATTATTGTCTTCTGTCCCACTCTGACAATCAGCTGCTTGTTTTTTCTTTTCTCACTTCTCTCCTACTTTGGCTCTGCCGACTCTACATAGTGGCTCTGTCTCCAGGAGTAGCTGATCTGAAGGGGAGGTGAACACATGGTGTCTAGCAAATAAGTGATTTTTTTGGAGATCTCCCTACATGTGTACTTCACAAAATGAAAATCTCAATTTCAAATGCTAACATTTTTTCTTGATCTCTGTTTAAAAAAAGAATAAAACCAACTCCAGAAGCAAAATAGATGTGTAGAAATGGATCATTAAAGTTATCTATTTTAAAGTAAGAGGCTGGGAGAGCTCATTGCACATCCTCTAAGTTTAAAATAGGTGTTAAAATGTATACCATAAATTTGTGGTTTCACAAATAAAAAAGGAATAAAAAAAGAAAACATCATTAACAGATGAATTAATGCCATAATGAGGTTGTTAGCTTTGTATTTCCTGACTCTTTGCTTGTTACCTTTCCTATTGATTCTACAGTAGGAATTGAAGGCTCTGAACAGGATTTAGGCCTTTGTGTACTAAATGCTTTATGAAAATAAGATATTGTAAGGTCTTTATCTTGCTTGTCTTTTGATTGACCATCCCTGCTCTGATGTTTGGAAAGTTGGTGGAGACGATGACAACCAAATAAATAAACTATATATAAAAACAAGTCTTTGCATGTGTGAGAGTCAGAGAGACAGACACAAATGTATTAAGTGCCAACTTTCCTCAACTCAGCCTCAGTCTAGCCATTCTGGGTATGCCTGCACAACATTCTGGAACAGGCCTTCCAGCCCAGTTTGGTGTACTTGGGTTATTGGGACTTATGCTAGTGCTCTAAAAATAACTGTATGGATAACACTTTGCAGTTGCAGCTTTGGCTGAAGCTCAGGCTTCACTGGCACCTGAAGTTTGCAAGGGTGCTGTCTAACTTTTTATAATATCCCTTGAGGAGTTCCTGTATATGGGAATAAGATAAGAGTAAAGGGATCTTACTGGTCTTTCATAACAATATAACTATGTTGTGTGCCAGCTTTACTCTGTAATTTTTTGTGATGGTTTTTAAAACTTTACTGATTTGTCAATACAGGAAATACCATGGCCACTGACATGTTGTCTGAACATCCTTTGTTGTCTGAGCCATCATCAGTGAGTTTCTATAACTGGATGTCAAATGCTGTTGGTAATAGAGGAAGTGTAGTACAAGAGTCTCCCATCACGAAATCTGGACACAATAGCCTTCCAGCAGGTATTATTAACTATGGCTGAACTTCCAAGATATTGTATTGTTACCAGCTTAAAGATACAGTTTCTCCTGAAATATGCAATTCTTTGCTTTCTGTGGTGCAGTGTTTAATATTTTATGTTCATGGTGTGATTTATTTCTCAGCTTTCTGATATGGGAATTCATACACTGTGCTTCTGATAACTGTCATTTGCCAGTCAGTGTACAGAAATCTGCATAATTGCCATAAGCTTAATTTTTTTATTGTTCCTCATCTATAAAAAATGGAGTTAATTATATTTTCTTACCTCACAGGAGCATAGATAAAATAGTGTATTAGTTATACTTAGATTTTCCAGTGCTGACTGTCATAAGAAAAGGCTTTACATAATATGCAAATCTCTATATTATGGCTTTGGTCCTTCTGCTCATGCTGGCTCTTTAATTAGCATTTTCAAGCAGTATGCCATCCAAAGATGGTTCCTTCAGAGTTTTACTTCATCCAAACTCTGAAAACAAAACAAAACAAAAAACTATACATGAAAGAAAACTAAAACTCAGACAACCTTGCCTTCCTTACTTTGAGTGCTGAAAGATAGCTTTTAAAAAAAATAAAAGTCTGAAAATGTTTGATTTCCTTTCTTTAGACTCAGTCCTGTTCTGAAGCAATTAATCAGAATTTTTCAAGTATCACAATGTGTTGCAGACCTTTCTTTTCATACTTACATTAGTAAGCCTCTTGTCTATACAGGAAGGCCTTATTTTTAAATATATGTTAGTTTACACAGGAAAAAAACATGTTGCTAACTGTTGTGGGAGAGTGGGGCGCACAGGGGGTGACCGCCCGCAAGGCGAGAATATGTCTCAATCGAGAGACAAGAGACCAAACCACTATTTTTTGGGTTAACCACAGTTTGACTTTTATTATAATTATACAAAAAAAAAGCTACTAAATAACATGCTATAACTACAAATAAAAACTTTAATACATAAATTCTATACTAAACCAAACTAAGCAAATTACTAAAATTCCTCTGACGACAATTTAAAAAACTTGCAATTCCTATTAAATCACACCTATTAAAACTTATACAAACTGATCTCAATCTCTGTGCTTAACCCTGAAGTAAAACCCCAGTACCAATTCTGGTTGGTGCAATTTAGCAAAGTGGGGTTTAGGGGAGACAGAGAGAGAGCACAATCCGTGGGTGAATGAGCTTTTCTATTTAACACACGCACTCTGAAACATCGTGTGCAGCCCAGGACAGCACAGAGAACTTGCTTCTCCCTGTTGCTTTCCAGACACCATGGGTCACGGCCTGGTGAGGCTAGCCATGGGCTGTTTGTGGCTAGGAGTTACAAGGGTCAGCTGGGGTGCCTGGCAGAGAATACAAGTGGATTTATTTCTTCACCTCTCTCTTTCACTCTATTATTGCCCAGACTGGATTGTTGGAGAGGAGTTAGAGGTGACAAACACCAGCTTGATTTTGATCTGTGAGGTTAGTAAATTTAGAGCGGTGATAATACACACATACAACCGCAAAAAGCATTTCCCAATTTAAATTCCAAATGTAATCCAATTATATTTGCGACATCTGGATGTTATCTCCGGAGGTGCAGACAGCAGACCTGCTTCTTTGAGAGAGAGAGAGAGAGAGAGAGAGAGAGAGAGAGAGAGAGAACAGCCTAGTGTTAAAACGGCTGCGACCAACAGTGCAGCTTACAAGCTTTGCCTGTGGCCTTCAAATCATCAGCCCACCGGTCTGATGTCCACCAACTGCGTGCTTCTCAAAATCCTGCACTTGACCAGCCCAGTGTTCAAAGGGCTCGACCAAACTTACAGCCTATCTTGGCTTGTAAGCGGCCATAAAAATCAGAGCCCACCGCAACCAGTTGCAGTGGTTGAACACCCCCTGCCACCCCCTTTGGATGTGCCAAGTGCCATGGCCCCCCACTCCGGGGTGAGCAGGTGAAAAATGAACACTTAGTAAGAGAATCGAAAAAGAAAAAAGATATGCAAAAAGAGAAAAAAAAAAAACGGCAGGCTCCCTTGGTGATCAGTCAAGGGGGGAGAGGGGCAGGGCGTGCCTTGGTGTGGCCAGATCCCGTGGCAACACAACAGGCTGCTAACCCATCGCTTCTCCAACCTGCCTGGCATCAGAGCCCCCTTTTTATGTCTGAGACCCCAGAATTAGCATATCGCCTTTTGGCATGGAAACAAACTGACCTTGGTCAGTAGATTTTTCTCATGAGCTCTGCCAGTGTTATCACTTTCCAGAGTCTAGTCTGAACTGGTTTGGGGTAACTTGCAGTAGTTTCTTAAACTGTTACTGTCTGCGGTTTTTCGACCTTGGAAGATAACACCACATAATTATTTCTTTTCCCAATTAGAGGCCTAATAAGCTACATTTCATCAACCCAGGCTGTAGTTTTAGCCGTAGTAAAATCTGAGTGGAAAATTTCACTTTCACGCTAACTTGAAGAGTGTTAGTTTAGTCCAGCAAAGCAAACAAGGAGTCTTGTGGTGGCACTTTGAAAGACTGACAAATTTATTTGACTGCATGAGCTTTCACCATCTGTTTTACTTAACAGAACTTGCAAGTTCCCTATTTTCAAGCATCTGAGGAAGTGAGATTTTTCTCCCATGAAAGCTCTTGCAATAAGTAAATGTTAGTCTTTAAAAGTGCCACTAGATTCCTTGTTTGTTTTTGATTTTAAATGATATATTTTTTTAAAAAATTGCATTAGTTGTATAGTAGCTTAGTGGCATGAGTTTGTTTTCATTAAATCATAATAATTTTGGCCTCATACTCAAGCTCCCAACTTTCCTGTAGGTATAATTCTGTGGTTCAGAGACATGATTCTTTCAAAATTTTCATTTGTGAAGATGCTCTTGGGTACTATGCAAATGAGTCACCTTGTCCTCCTCAGGAAACCCAGAAATAGATACTTTTCACATAGGGTGGTACATCCTGCCCTATTTACAAGCTACATTCCCAGCAACTCAAGACCAGGATCTGGGAAGAAGCCATCAATGCCCATACAGGGCAGCAATAGAAGATGTAGCAGTGGTATTAGTGAAGCACAGCTGTCCTTCTGTTGAGAATTCTTCCATGTAGAGCTGATTTCAAGTCAAGGCGAGAAAATCTTACATCTCTGCCTTTCTCTGCTGACAAACTCAGCTGGCTGACTCCCTTAGTCTCCCACCTGTTTTTGTCTCAGCAGTGACATTTCTGTGTAGGAGCAGCAATTGGTTCAGTTGGATTGCTACCATCTATCTCCAAGCAGACAACAAGTTGTTAGATTTCTAAGATTGGAATCCAAGTAGGTAATCATTTGAATAATTAACAAAACCCAGATGTATTGGCTACATGGATTCTACAACCTACCTTCTTTCCCTGCCACTAAGAAGCCCTGTGCTTCTGGGGTTCTGTGCCAGCAAAGGAACTGAGGGATGGTTGGCCCCTTCCATCTTTGATGTCACTGGTGGAGGAGTCATGAGGACAGCTTGAGTACAGATGTGGCCACAGTGGGTACTGCTGCCTAAAATAATTTGATTACATGTACATGCAGTGTGTGTGCACAACAAATAAAACTCATGAGGATAATATATCTCAAAAACTGACAGGTATGTCAAAGTAAGTAATCATTCTTTTGGTTGAGTTTTCTGTAGTAACAAAATTGTGTTATTTTGATCTGGGTGGTACTTATTTTTATTTTTGTACATTTACATTTTTGTAAGTTTATCAAACTAACTTTTAATGTTTTGATATTTCTTAAGAACCTTATTATTTTCCATAGATATAATTGTGTAATTGTACTCTGAGGATCACTTGTTAAAGTTAGTTGTAGATACTTAAATACACTAATGGTTATGGTAACTCAAAGAAAGTCTAATGAAGACCTTGACTTGTAATGACCCAAAGTGGATGAAGTAATAGCCTTTACCTGGCCAACTTTTTTGATGAGGGTGAGACAAGCTTTTGAGTCACACAGAGCTCTTCTTTAGGTCAGTAGAAGACCTGGAGAAGAGCATAATGTGTCTTGAAAGCTTCTCTCTGTAACCAACAGCTGCTGGACCAATAAAAGGTATTATCTCATCTGCCTTATGTCTCTAATATCTTAGGATCAGCAAGACTACCATTTAAATTGTAATAAGTATTCAGCTTATTTCTACAGAACTATCCTTTTATGAGTTTTATTCTGACTATGTAAACAATGTAGTCTCATTTAGTGTTATGGCTTGCTGTGGTGATACGGAGTATTCATACAGGGATTTATTTTGTAGGTGTTGCACCCAATCTTCCCACAATACCCTCTGCTTCAGACTTCAATACAGTTCTGTCTAGTGATCAGAACACTTTGGATGGGACACATTCTCAGCATAGCACTAGTCAGGATGACATTGCAGGTGTAGAAGACGTTAACCAGGGATTCCCTGCTGTTCAACTTGCGGATGCACAGGTGGGTATTTAATGTGTTTTGGAGTTCACTGGGAGGAAAAAATGTTTGATCAAAGTAAAATGTAAGTTAGTTATATTGTATGACACTGTATTCTACAGTATAACCTGTGTGGGAACCACAAATACTTTAGCTTCACCATTTAAAAAAAAAAATCATTTCTGAAGCCAGGAAGTACAAGTGTAAAAAAGATGTGGACATAGATCTAAGTCAGAGATCTTATATTTTTGTAGGTTGTCTTCAAACCTCTTCTGAGCTATACAGGAATTCAGTCTCAAGATGCAGTGCCACTATGCTATAGAATGTATTTTGGAGAGTACCTTTCATTCTCAGGGACTTTGGACTGTCTTAGGGCAGATATTGTTGATTCTGATACCACAAAAGAGAGAAAAAGCAAGAGAGCACGAAGGTACATTATTAAATATTTATTTTTCAAGTATTTGTGTGTGTGTGTAAGAGCTAGAGAACAGAACTATTTTTTTTTTTATACCATTTCAACATTCCATTTGTCTTTCGGAAGCACATCCTCATGGAATGAGTAAACAGTCTTTCGTTAAGGTTTATCTTACTTTATTTTGGAAAAGATAAATCCAAGCCATTTTGATATCTTCATATTTCACTTTAGAAAGACATATGCAATTTTGGAAATGGAATTGCTTAGCTAGGTTTGAGGTCTACACCAGTAGAGAGAAATTGGGGGGGTGAGGGAGTGGGGTTTAGCAATATTGACAGGATTTAGGGTGTTAAAACCCTATAATGTAATTGTCATTTATTGAATAAAACTATATCACTACTTTGCAAAACTTTTTGGACAAAATTAGGTGATAGAAGTGACAAACTCTACATAACAAATTGCACATTTCATGGAATAAAATATTGACCCCAAATGACTACCTAACTTCTGTTGTTTCTATGGTAGCCACTATGTTGTATAATAGTGGAAGACTAGGTATTGCAAATTAATAATTGATAGGGCAGAGGCGATCTCCTAAAGGAACTGAATGTTGTCATGTTGCTGATTTATTGAACTTTTTGTATAAAAGCTGTTTCATGCTGATATTCTCTCTCTCTCTTTTTAAATCTTTAACTTCAGTGTTTTTTTTCCTGTTAGGCAAGGAGCTGTCAATCTTCCTCCACTTGAATTCAAGCCAGCATTGATGTTAGAAACTTTTAGCATTAGTGCTGTTGTAATGGAAAAGTCAATGTGCACACCCCAGAACTCCGCCAATGCCCTTTCTTTTCATGACCTGAACAAGCGTTACTATAATACCTTTCACTGTAATTTTACAATTTCCTGCCAGTCCATAAGCCAGCATGTAGATATGGCACTGGTTCGGCTTATTCATCAATTCAGTACAATGATAGATGATATCAAAGCCACACAGACAGACATCAAACTTAGCAGATACACTGCTGGATCAGCCTCTCCAACACCAACCTTTAAAACCCGCAAACACAGAGACTTTCGCTCTTCTGACTTCAGCCGCAGCTCCCGAGGAAGCCTCAATGGAGGCAACAGAGTAAACAATGCAAAGAACAAAAGAAATAATAGTGAGAATAATAAAAAAGAATCTCGAAACAAGAATTCTCTTGGAAGATCAGAAAGAAGAACTTCTAAAGTATCCCGGAAAGGTTCAAAGGACGTAGTTGATCACATGACCATTCATATGGATGATTCAGATTCAATTACTGTGTCAGAACAGAGTGAGCCCTCTGCAGAATGCTGGCAAAATATGTATAAACTGCTGAATTTTTATTCACTTATCTCTGATCCAACAGGAATTTTGGAAAAATCATCTGAAACTTTCGGGCCAACAGGTGAGATGGTTTAATTTAGTTTACACAGGTTTTCATAGTACTGGATTCTTAGTTTCTACAAAATGGGAAGATTCTTTTCTAAACGATTTACTAAAACTCTTCAGTATTTATGTAGTCCTGATCTGAAAAATGACTATAAAACTGGTAATCAGGGTCACATCTTATTGATTTCTAAACTAAATGCATCCTGTTTGCAAGGAAACATCTGATTTTCCCAACTCTACAAACTTACGTGATGTTTGAAAGACAAGCTATTCTGTGTCAAGTTTGATACCAAATTTTACAATTAAGTACCTGTACAGCTCACTTGTGTTCAAATTTTGCTCTCTGGTATACTTGTGCATAGGGGTTAAAGTGTAATTTGGCGGGCCCTAGAACCCTCCTAAATTTCCAGGCCTCCTGCATGCATGTCCAGGCCCTCTTCATATGCCCCAGCTACTGCCCCCAGCCCAGGTAGGCATTTACAACCACTTCTCAGTACCACAGGCATAGGTTATTGCTCCGCTCCACACATTCCCCGTGCTCCATACACACACATGCACACACCCACAGCTACACACCCCGAGCTACACAATCCCCCAGCTGCACACACACACACCCTGCCTCTCACAACCCCAAGCAGCATTCTGTGTCCCCCAGCAGCTTCACCTCCCCCCCCCCACCCCCAAAAAGCTGTTCCCCTAGCCCCACCTGGGGCTCCCCAGGGCCAAGCCAAGGCCTTACCTTGGCTGTTTCTCCTTGTCCCTGCTCCCAGCTCAGTGCCAGGAAGTAGCAGCACTGGGACAGGCTGGCCAGAGAAATTTTGGCTGGGCGATGGGAGCTGCTCTCAGGCCACAGGCTGTTGCTGCCGAAAACTCCCTGCCTGCCTCAGCTGACTCAGCTTTCTGCTGGCCAGAGCCTGTGTCTTCCATCCATGTAGGGGCTGCAGTCAGGAGATAAACTAAAGCAAGGGGGAATGCTCTGGAATGCTATGTTCTGGCTGCAGTTGCTATTTTAGGGGCCCCAGAACACTGCATTCTGGTGCATTCCTCTATTTTTAGGGGGCCCCACAATGCTGGGTCCCCTAGAAATAGGGGCCCTAGAAGCACTATTCTGGTGTATTGTGGGTTACTTTAACCCCTGGTTGTGCAGCCATGTTGTCTTAATTTGGTTTGCACTGGTGCAAATGAGGACGGGATTTAGCTCTGCAGTTAAAACAAAACTGTTAAGTTGCTCAGGTAAGAACATGGTAGACTCCAGCTTTCTCTCCCATAAGTGTTTTAACTTTGAAATGCAAGTGCCTTTTACTAAAGTGAGTGGGTATAACTCTGAATATACAAAAGAAACAGAAGTTGAGTAAGGCCTGTCTCCTCAGGGGTTACCAATAGAATGTAGAGTCACGTTTCAAATAGCCCTATGTTATGCACATACTGTTTGAAAAGGGACTGTGTTAATGTGCACTAGAGACCACAGTATGTGACACACTGATGCATATTGATGCTGTGTATTGACAAGCCCTCTGTCACTTCACAGAGCAAAACCTGAGAACTTTTGCAAGGTTCTGGATTTTAGAAAAGAAGATACTAAACTTGCTGTTGACTTCATTGGGACCAGGGTTTCTTCTAGAAGCTTTACAGCATGATGGCTCAATTTGTACATACTGCAACATATTTGAACATTTGTAGGGCACAGCTGAGTGAATTAAGATTTGAGTGTTGTCTTAATGTCTTAATTTCTTTTTGTTGTTTAATATTTATTATTGAATTACATAGCACCAGAAAAGTGTTTGCCACTTTAAGTTCTAGCTTGTAGATTTTAATATTGTATTTTTTTAAAAAAAGTTATTCTTTAAAATGTAAAAGCTCAAAGTAAGTGAAAGTATTGTACTGATATCAATGCTTCCACTATGGAGAAAATGAAGGGGAATCCATTTTATTTGGTGAAGGAGAATATCTGTAATACTCTGTCGCCACTACATATACATTCTACAGTTAGGGTTTGGGTTTTTGTTTTTGTTTTTTACATTAGTTTAAAGTGTTAAAAACAACTTATATACCCAATGCTAAATGACAAGAACATTTTGGCTATGAACTTTACCAGAAATATTAAGGATAGTTAATTAAAAATGAAATGTTCAAAAGGTGGCAAATTTCTCCTTTTTATTTTAATGGCTGTCTAAAATCTTTGACACCACTTTGCAAATGGAGGGAGCTATGTCTAATAACTAGGTACAAAGGCTGCTGTCCATCATGAAAGTTGATATATGGTAGGCCTGGCCAAAATGTGTCTCGGGAGCTGCATGCGGCTCTTGAGTGAAAAAATGCGGCTGATGGAAGAATGTCAGCAAATCCGTTTATGAAAGCAGCCCCACCCTAGGAGTTTTAAATCTCCCACCCCGAGCATGCTCTGAGCATGTGCCTAGGTGCTGGAGCAGCCAGGTAGGGGGGTCGGGCTCAGCCAAGGGGAGCCAGCAGCAGGGCCTTGGGGTTCATGAGGGGGTCAGGACAGCAGGAAGAAGCAGTGGCATGGTCAGAATGGTGGAGAGAAGCAGTGGCATAGTTGGGTTTAAAAAACAAAAACTCACCACTAGCCTGCAGTCTTCTACATCGAGTGACAGCTGAGTTTTTACTGTATAGGCCTAGTTTTCATTGTAACCATAAGTAATTATTAGAATTTGACATTAGTAGGATCAGTGTTTCCCCTCTTTGTATGATAAAATTAAAGTGTGCAATGAATTTTAAACTTAGTAATTTTAGAGTAGGTAAAACTATATGGCTATATGCCTCAGTGCGGCTCTCGAAGGTTTACTAATCAACTTGTGTGGTTTTGAGTTCCATAAGTTTGACCACCCCTAGGCATTGTAGCATATGAAGTCCTTGTTCTAGACTGTAGTGTTGAGTGAATACTTCTAGTTCAAGGAGATCCACAATTGTTAGCAGTAAAACAATAAAATCATACTATAGTTGCTTTTCTTATTATTTTTTCAATAATGTCTTCGGTTGTGACAATGTTACTGGACTGACATTAAGTGACATACCGATGGTTAGCCGAAAGATCCCCTTCTGATATAGGAGCTAATTGAAATACAGACTTAAATAGAACAAACAAAGACTCACTTAGACTAACAAATTCATTTATAGAGGGATCTTTTGTGGAAGAAAAATCCCACTTCATCAGACAGGATTTTCTCCCACAAATGCTCATGCAATAAATAAATTGTTAGCCTTTAAGTGCCACAGGACTCTTTGTTTATTTTACTAAACGAGACTAATATGGCTTCCCCCTTTGAAATTTAAATAGGTTTCACAATAGATAATTTCAAGTTTTCGTTGTACAATTTGTATGTATTTGTGCAGGAGTTCGGAGCCCTACTGAACCTGCATGTAGAGTTGTTTTTGAGAATGAACAGGATAATAGCAGCTTGAGCAAGACACAGAGGAAACGCAGTCTGGTTACTTCCGAACCTCAGCATGTGACTCTAATAGTCTTTGGAATAGGTATGGTGAATCGCACACACCTTGAAGCAGATATTGGTGGACTAACAATGGAATCGGAGCTGAAGAGGATCCATGGAAGTTTCACACTGAAAGAAAAAATGAAAGGTGGGAGAGGGTTTCCTGTGTAGTAACCTTTGGTTTTATTTGACTTTGTCATAATAAACATCTTCCAGCAAGGCAATAGCAGATTTATATAATTATGGACATCAAAACTCCACAAATGTTACATGACCAATATTTTATGTAAGCATATTTAAAGTTTCCTTAAACTGAAATACAATGAAAATACTTTCAGAAAATGAAAGTGCAGTTTACATTTGTGTGACTGTTTGAAGTTGAGACTATGTATTACAATTGTCAGATGTGATTTTTACATTAGCTTACACCACATTCTGACTAGTAATTGATATATATGGAAATATTTTACTGCATTTCAGTATTTTTAAAAGTATTTTCTCTTTGCAGATGTACTGCACCAAAAGATGACTGAGACATGTGCCACTGCTCACATAGGTGGTGTTAACATTGTTCTGCTGGAGGGAATTACACCAAATATCCAGTAAGTGTGGAGCCAAAAACAATTTAAAAATAACATAAACCCATTTGCTTAGAAATGGAGTGTCAGCTATACGTATAGAGAAATGTGTGGGACTTACTGTGGTGGTCAGGGCCCTGCCCTTAAATGAAGTCTCCATTCATGCATAGCCTCCTTTTATTCAGCTGGGCTTTGTGGGCTTTGCGGGCAGCCATTTAGAACTCCCTGTAGGAATGGGTACCACATCTGGCTCCTAACCCTAATTATCTTTTGTTCTCTCTTTCTAGGAAGGCTTTTTAAAACTAAACTGTAATTTTTTGTTTGAAAACAACATTGATAGTGAGAAATAGCCATTTTTTTTTCTTGCCCAGACAGTTTGCACTGCAAACATTTGTATTTGGAGTAAATCCTGCTTGCATGATGTAAATAAGTCCATTAAAGATAATGAGACTGCTCACGTGAGGACAGTGACCAGTATTTGGTTTATGGTGTGTACACAGTCATTTATAACTGTGGCCCCAATCCTTCCTTAGGTATGTACTTAACTATACAGATGTGGATAGTCTTATGAATGTCAATAAGTCTACTCCCATTAGCGAAAGGTATGTGCAGAAGAGTTGGCAGGATCAGTGCTTCAATGAAGTTTGGCTGCATTGGGGAAAGTGATAGGAAATATATCCCTTGAAGTAAAAATATTTTTTCAACAAAATCTTGGCTTTTTGAAAACCAATTGTCTCCTGCTTTGTGTACACACAGTGACTCAGACATTATATGTGTATGTAGTTATTTCTGTAATTTAATAACTTTTTTTTTTTAAAGTTTGGGGATTTCCCTGAATGGCACAGAGAAGTTCTTAAAATCTGAGTATTTAACCTTTTAATGCTGATTCTTACCATTTGAGATCGATCTTGCTTCATGTTGACCTTTCTTATTGTGTGGTCCTTTAAATTGCTTTATTGTTGTAAGGTCTTTACTTCTATACAACTGACAGAATTTTAAAATGTCACCTTTTACGCATGAACACCTTGAATGATTTGCTCTTTTGCTGTGTTCACAAACTCGGATTAGAAGTGCATGCTTATTTTTCTTACTTCCTTTCCATTTGAACGTCTTTATATTTGAGTTGCAGAGCACTACAAATAAATTTAAATTTCTCATAATGTAGATCACTTTCAAACTGTTTCTCAGTGCGAGTTGGGTAACCCTCAGTATGCTATTTTGGTCTTTAAAATATGCATAATAATAAAATGGCTAAGGGGGCTGTCTCATGAAGAGACACCCATATCCCATGTTCTAAAAATACTTTTTATCCAGTTCTCTGCACTATATAAATTCTAACTAATATTGCAATATTATTCTCTATATTAAGAGACTGTACTGTTGATATTATCCATATGCAAATGGCTCCTGATAAAAACTTATTTAACAAGTGTGGATAAAAGCTCTACTGGCAGCCATGTAATACTTCAGATGGTGACTGAAATTCATGTTTCTTTTCTATGCAGAGTTTCTGATTTTGCACACAGAAAAACAAGGGTGCAACAAAATGGGGGAAATGGCTAAAGTTCCTAAAAAAAACATAATATCAATCTTTTAAATTTGAATATATTTTTAAATAATTTGTCATATTGTGGGTTACGAGTATTTAACTAATTTGCATGAATGTTTATTCTTTATTTGCTTTTTGTTTTTCTTGCTTTCTCTTCAATCTTCATCTGTAGACTGGAGGATTTTCCTACATCTCCTACAAGCACAGCCAAACAAGAGTTTCTGTATGTCATATTATTATGTTTAATGGTCTTGCAATTAACATTGTGTTGTATACTTAAAGACTGCATTTTTACTGTGTTTGAATGTAGCCAATTGCTGCTTTATAACGTTCTAGTTTAACTCTCAGTAGAATTTAAACTAGCTAGTATGATCCTCTAATTATATAGTAAGAATATTTGTGGTTAAGTGTTTAACAGTCTACGTTTTTGCCCAATTTTTTCCAGTTGTATGCACTGTGCTATAGTTGCTGAAAAACTAGACTGGTTTTAATAACCATTAAAGCATAATTCTTTGTCTGTTCCTTACGCTGCTGTTATATGTTTTAAATTTTGTGAAACGGTGTTGCTCAAGGTAAGAGAATAGGTTAATTAGATCATTTTTATCCCATTGTGGGCTGCCCTAATGACTGCAGTCACAAAACTTTTTGACTTCACTGTGGGCTCTGTCTTTACCTAGCTTATTGTCGCAGCTAATAATTAACATTTGGAGCTCTAAGTATTCACTTTTTTTTGTTTGGTTTTTTGTTTGTTTGGTGGGGGGGGTCATTTATTGTTTGTGTTTATTTTTTTAAAATATACTGTTCTATTTAAAACTTACAGCACTTGCAAATCCACTCCCTAATTTTCCACATGTACAGAGAGACCTTCTATCTGTGGGTCTCTACCTCTATATAGAAGTAGAGTGTGTTGTGTTCAAGTTCACTTTCTCCCTTTCCCCTCCTTCAGGCCCTAAGAGGGTCTACCACAAGTCCGGGAATCCAGATCAAGAAAAAAATTCGGGGGTGGGAAGTAGAGCAGTGGGCAAACCTGTGAGTTCCTGTCCAACGTTGACTTGGCAGAGCACAAATGTGAATATGGGCAGATGCTGTATTTTCCAAATACCTACATAGTGGGGCATTTCTTCTTACCACAGCTCAATCCCACATATCTTTACGGGGAATCAGGGGCAACCGCTATTATTGCAGAAATCAGGAGGCGTGCAGCTAATGCTATGGAATTCAGATATGACACGAAGCTTCTGTATAGATGGCATCTAGTTTTCTGCTGACTTCTACTTTCTCATCTCCCCCCAAGTTCTATGTGGCTTGGGGGGCTGTTTCTGTACCCTATTCCATGGTGGGAAAACCTTCCCATTCTTTCTTTCGTCCTCCCCCCCCCACGGCCCTGTTTTCCCTCAGCCCACTGTAACTGTTTCAGGAAGTACTACTGAATGGACCCTCACAGCAATTTTCTACCCATCAGCCTTCTTCCACAGGTTTCCCCATATAGTTTTGAGTGCCTGTTCGCCAAACCACTTTCGAACTGTTCCCCTTCAGAATGAAAATCTATAGAACTGGTCCTCTACCGCAGAAACTGCTACTTGAATAAATTATTTGGCGACTAACTGCAGAGTTTGTTCACTAACATTTGAATAACATTGAATTAGCTCTAGTATTAATGTACTTTTTTTTTTGTTAGCTATATAATGTGTGCTAAGAATGAGTAGGATAGTGTTCAAGTGGTCTGAGCACCTGGTTTCCATACTGCAGCATCTCTAGGGCAGTTTTAATTAAATGAAAAATTAAATACTTGTCCAGAAAGCATAGTTAACCTACTTGTTAAAGATGAAGGAGGTCTAGATCTGTGAGCTTTGAGATTCAAATCTAGAACCAATGAAATGTGAATTATTTTTGTTCCCTCCCTCTGTCATTAAGTTGGATTTATAAGTTTTTTATTTTATTTTTTTTCTTTCTGGTCCATTGACTTAATGCTTTACATTAAATTGTATTTGAAATGCTGCTCATGTTCCAGCAACAAGATAGGGTATACATTCAAATGATGATTTTTTTAAACTAGGAATTTTTTTTAACATAGAATCTAACAGTAAATATTTTAATGCTGACTGTGACACTAACTACTTCAACAAACTGTGTAGTGGATGATTATCTTGACTTCTTGGTACAGATTGAGAAAATAGCTTCAAAGTTCAGAGTTTCAGAATGGGAAAACTCTCTTCATGCTGAGAGTTGCATTGATGGTGACTGAAGAGCTAGCTGAGTCAATTTTTTTTGAGCCATTGGTGTAAGAAATATATTTTCACAGCTAGTTAAAGTTTTGAGTGACTGAGGAAAAGATATAGGTGTGAAACATAATTCTGTCTGCTGTTAATATCTGCTTGGAATGAGATGTTTATGAACACTAACATAAAGCATGTTTTTTTTCTATTCATCATACATGTTGATTTTTATATTTTAAAAGATAGAACAAAACACAGATAATCAATTTTGAAAGAAAGCATATTTGCGAAATGCTGCTCTGAAAACATTAATCAACAAATTAGGACTTATCCCTCTGGGAAATGTCCCCTCCACATTTCTGTGAGAGCGCATTAAAATAAAAGTAAACAGCTGACTATCTGGGTCCCTTGAAGTTGGTGCTTTCCTTCTAGCTATGGGGTCCTGAGCAAGAACACTCAACAAGCAATATCCTCTAATCTGTTAACCTAGAATTAGAACAAATATTTGAAAGGCCCGTGATTGTATTAGAATGGCACAGATCATGTCTGAGCAGAAAAAATGCGTCCTTTGTTCTCCCAGTTTTTGGTTTCTCAGAGCTAGCTAGCCTTTGGCACAATATTGGAGAGTAATATTTGAAATATGTTTTAATTACTTTAATGTTACCTCTGTGAAGATAATCTATATAAAGACTATGAGATCAGGTTCCCCCAAAATCAATTCACAGTTTTCTCTTAACTTTAGCATGATCTTATAGAAAATGGCTGCTCAAATCATCTGATTTGGAAGTTGAAAATTTCATTCTATACTTATTGGCAAAAGACATTGCTAATATACAACATCTAAATTATATTCCTGTCTCATTTATTAAACTGTAATAGTGTATGTTGAAGTACTTGAAACCTTGTTTGAGTAGAATTCCAGTAACTATCACAGAGATGAGAAATAGTCATGGTTATGCTATTCCTGAAGATGAAATATGTAGTTAGTATTACAAAGCACAGTGCAATTATTTTTTTCATGGCTGCATTACATGGTAACGTGTTTGAAATCAGTGTATCTTGAAGTTTGTTTGTAGAGTTAGAGCCATTCAAACAAATGTTCATTCCACCAAGAAGCAAATTGTTCATTACATATTGACTACTGATTGCGACAGAACCCTGTCCAATAATGGAGAAGTTGTTTAAGTCTTGTTGAATAGCTGTCAATAAGGACTGTTTACAGTTCTTGGGAGAAGATGAGGATGAAATAGGTGATAGAGATTCCTCATTGTGTATATGCTGTCTATTGTGTGTAATCACAAATTATCATGTTTCATCTGTACAGTAGTTGAAGAGACGTTTTGTTGCGCATGCCTTATAGTATTGTTAAATGCAAGAAACTGCATAAACGTATGATGGTGGTGGCTTACACAGCATGTACTGCATCTTTGTGTGCATAAATGGAAACTGATAAATTGGCATGTGTATAGCTGATAAATTGCTACTACAAATGTATTCATCCCAATACTTGATGATTCAGCTAATTTTTTGTTGAGAAGCTGTATCAGTGTATATTTTTAAAGACTATTTTGAGAAAGGGATGCAAATAAATCATATTTTGTTGTTTGTTAGAACTGTAGTGAAATGCAGTATTGCCAAATCACAGGCTCTTTATAGCGCCCAAAGAGGGCTGAAAACAAATAATGCTGCAGTATTGAAAGTCGGAGCTATCAGCATCAACATTCCTCAACACCCTGCCACTCTACATAGCATGATGGTGCGCAGTTCTCACCAGCTTTCCAAACAGATTTCAGACCTCATCAGGCAACCATCAACAGCGTAAGTTTTGCTGATTTGCCCTTATATATGGACCCATCTTTTTTCTGTCCCCTAATGGGCTAATGCTGCTTTATGTGTATAAATGCATGAGAATTAAGCTAACACTATACAGTGAACACATTAGGATGTCTAATAGCTTTTTCTTGGTATCTCTTCTGATTAGCCCACAGCCCACAAAAGAAGATGTTGCAACTCCATTGCCTTCTGAAAAGACCCCAAGTGTCAATCAGACTCCTGTTGAAACCAATGAATTTCCACAGTTGCCAGAAGGCTTAGAGAAGAAGCCCATTGTCCTTAAATTCAGTGCCATGATAGATGGTATAGCTATTGGAGCAGCACTCTTGCCATCTCTAAAAGCAGAATATAAGATGGGAAGAATGAGAAGTCATGGAATGACAGGTAGCAGTACTCCATGAAGCATTGAAAAAGTCATGGTTGCTTTCTAACATTAACAAGGCAACAATATAGGTTCCTATTCGGTTATGATTATAATACCCTTTTTGGGGGGGGGGGGGGGGGGACTCTTGTTGCTCTGGTTGTCCTTATGATTAAATATTCATGAACATGTTAGCACAAGAAAATTTATGTGGCTAAGGAACCAGAATGTAGTAAAAAGTCAATCCCACGGATGTGACTATTTAGTGTATTAAAATAGGGAGTTAGTTACAGCAGATTTTCTTATAATGAATAATTAAACAAAGCAGGGACCAATGAGACTGATACAGAGATCTGGAATTTCTGAACAAGTGGTTGCAACTTCATTAATTTCATAATGGGTAATTTCTCTGGTCAAACTGCCCTCGGAGCAGTGAAAATGGGAGGACCCATTAGTGTACCTGCCTTCTCCCTGTAGATGCTTCATATCCTGAGCATTACAGTCCCAGGTCTTAACAACTTCCTGTCATAGTGAGTTTTATCCCAAACAGCCTTCTGCATAGGAGCCCTCTGTTCTCATAGGGATGGCTCACCAGCCACACACCCAAAAAGGAATTTTCTGCAACAACTCAGGACCCATCCATCTAATATGCCAATCCAGGCCATTGGTATATTTACCACTAAGCAGTCAAAGATCAGTTAATTGCCAAATTAGGCTGCCCCATCACATCATACCCTTCAGAAGTTAATCCAAGTCAGTTTTGAAGCCAGCTAGCTTTTTTTCCCTTCACTGCTTCTCTTGGAAGGTATTCTAAAATGTTACTCCTCTGATGGTTAGAAACCTAAGTCTAAACTTCCCGATGGGTAGTTTATATCAATTTGTTTTTGTGCCCACATTGGCTCTGAATTTAAATAATTCCTCTTCATGCCTGGTGTTTATTCTTCTGATGTATTGATAGAAAGTAATCCTATCTCCCCTCAGCCTTCTTTTGGTTAAACTAAACAAGCCAAGGCCTTTGAGTCTCCTCTTATAAGGCAGTCTCTGTCCCTTAGAGTCTTTAAACTATGATTTGAGGATTTTAATAACTCAGTCATAGGTTAAAGGTTTGTTACAGGAACGTGTGGGTGAGGTTTTCTGGCCTGCATTGTGCAGGAAGTCAGATCAGATTATTATATTGGTCCCTTCTTGCCTGTGAGTCTATGATTACCTGGACACACATTCATACAATTGCTGTAATCCAGATGACCTACAAACTGTAAATATACTCATCCTAATAACCACAAAGCACAAGAGAGAGGGTAGGATTTGGGGTGCAGGAAGGAGTCCTCTTGTGCCTTTAGCCTATTTAAGATGCACACTTAGAGGAAGATCTGAGCTCAGGTCCCTGCTCCAGGGAGATTCAATCCTGGGTTTTACACACTGCAGGGAAGTGCCTTAAATATTGGGCTAAAGGTTACTTGATGACAAACTATGAATGTTTCTGGAACAAAACTGAATATTCTCCTCCCCCCCCCCCCCTTCAGTTTGCTGGCCAAACTGAAAAATCTGTTATTTGCCCAGTGCTATTGAGAGCATGGGCATGGCCCCACCAGGTGCTCTCCACCATAGGTACTGCTATTTGGACTCTCCACAACACCAAAGATTTTTAGAAAACTTAGCTGTGGTAAGAGTTTTGTGGTCTCTGATGAATTGAAACTGTTATCAATGGATGAGGTAGTCTTACGTTTATTTTCACAAGTTATCAATATAAATACAGAATTGGATATTAGACTGTCTTACCTGTGCATTTCCATAATTTCAAATGTTTCGTTTTTTTTAAAAAAAAGTAATTAAGTTAAAATTCCCAAGAAATTTTGGATTTTTTTTTTTAATAGACCTTACGTTACTCTTCTCTCAGCCTTAACTCTAGTTTGAGCTTTTTGTTTGTTTCATGAATTTCCTTAAGTTTTAAAAGTTTGAAATATTTGTTTTCTGGCAGCTTGTTTACATGTTCTACTTTTCTCTTTCTTTACAGGTGCTCAAACAAGGTTTACATTTGAGCTTCCAAATCACAGATTGCGTTTCACATCAAAAGTTTCTGCCACTGATATGTCTACCATTCCTCCTTCAGCGAGTCTTAACCTTCCTCCTGTCACTATGTCAGGCAAATATATCATGGAGGAACATGACACCTACTCAGATCACATATGGAGTATAGATGAACTACCCACTAAACAGGGCTATTATCTACAAGGGAACTATTTACGTTGTGTGGCTGAGGTAGGTGTTGAAAACTGCCAACTTACTTAACTTACTTCAATTAAGTTTTATGCAATATTTTTATATGTGCATGTTTGTCATACTCCCTAGTTGATAGGTGAGGCTTCTGGTGATCTGTGTGCTTCTCAGACAAGTCTATCCTGATGTTGCTCTTTTTTTACTTCCCAGTCTAACCTTTGCTTCTTTCTGCTTCAAGAAAGACTTTACCAGTGCCAGTGTGAATTTACTCTAGGTCACATCTACACTGGTTGTGAAATTCGGCAGCAGTTGAAGGGAGATACGCAAGCTACATGAAATAAGTTGCATATCTCCTTTTGACTTCCTAACATCTACTTAGAGCAGCATCTCCACTGCACAGAGTCGAGGGGAAATGAAATGCCATCCCTTTGACTCAGTATTGCTCTTCTTGAGGGGATGGACTTATTGCATTGGCTTTTGGATCGGTTGTGTGGGTCTTCACTGATTGCTCAGTCAAACTGGAAAATTGAACTGACGGCAATGAATTTGCCATCATCAATGTAGACTTGGCCTAAATATCTAAAAGGAGTTCTGATTAGTAATGGAATTGTGTTTCTGTTTTCCTTTTAAAATCAGACAAATATTAGGAACTATTTAAATGTAAAGATTTTTACCAAACTTGTTTTTAATAAAGAACACTAAGCAAGGTTACAGTTCTTACAAAACTCAAAATATAAAAATAATATTTCTGAAAGATCTAATTAGAGTTCAGAGTTAATAACTAAGTTATTAGGTGTTGCACATGCCAGTAGTGTGTTTCTCCTATAGTATTAGAATAAAGGACGGGGGGGAGTCAGGATGCCCAGCTATTGTTCTCAGTTCTGCTAATGATTTACTATATAACATTAAAGAATTCATTTTACTTGCATGTGCTTTATAGAAGTCCTCTGTAAAGTTGGTAACATTATACCTACCATTTGGACATGACAAAAAATCTAAATAAACTTTGTAATTCCCTGTTGTTGATAATTCAGTATTAGTATTCTGCTCATGCTCCCATGATAGTAGTCCACATAATGCATTTTCCCCCTTATTTACAGGTGTACACTTACTATTTAAAAAAAAGAGAGAGCAAAAAGTTCCACATACAATGGTCAAAATTAAGAAGTCGTCATTTGCTAACAGCAATTACGTCAGTTGTATCTGAGATTATGTGCCATTGCTATGCTATATTTTGTTGTAGTCAGTACTTAAGAGTGATGTATTTATCACAGGTATCACACTTGCATTTTAAAACTGTACAAAAATAACCTTCATATTTTTGACAGGTTGGTTCCTTTGAACATAATCTCACAACTGACCTTCTAAATCATTTAGTGTTTGTACAAAAAGTGTTCATGAAGGAAGTCAACGAAGTAATACAGAAGGTATCAGGTAAGGTGAACTACTTGATGATTTCACTAAAAATATAGCCTTAAGACTTTAAGATACCTGATGTATGGGCCAAATGCATTCTCTGCCTGTTCCATGTATCAGATTCTTATGCTGCCAACAGCTCCACCACTTCCTCATTCCCCTGTAGCACAGAAACTGCGTCAGATGCCAGCAACTAAAGGTTTAAAGATGTTTAATTTGGTAGAACTGTAGCTTTGGAGAACTTTGTAAGTGGCATTGTCAGTCTCTCTTTTGAGTCACTGGAGTTTGTGTCATATGTGAGAACTCTGTGCAAGGGTGATGCCTTAATTGCAAAAGCAGTTCTGCTGAACAGTCCACTTAACAGCATCAGCATCTGTCTCTTAACATGGTTTCCTGTCCAATAAGATCATCTTGAATCAGAAAGACTGCAAGAGAAAAATAGCATTCCCTACAAGAAGCCAGTGGAGAATTTTTGCAAAGCTATTTAGACTGTGATTTGGTCAGGGTAGAATAGCAAAAGTTATTTGTTTATGGTAGACAAATGAGTTTACCACATTTGTTGCTTTGCATAAAATGCAATTTTTATTAAATTATGCCAACTCGGTAACAAATATAAGTTCACTAAAACAGATCCTCAGCTGATATAAACTGACAGTCTTCCAATATTGTGATAAATAGTTTTGCTCATCCCAAAAGCTACTTTCTTTTCCTCCAGTATTTTCAGAATTGCCAGTGAGCCAAAAAAATCCATTTAACGCAGTTCTGTTAGTCACCAAAGTTTAGAAATGACATTGAAAAGCTAGAGAAAAGTTTAAAAAAAAAAGGGGGGGGGGGAATCAAAATTAATTGGAGGATAAAATAGTATGTATGTATGTACACCGTCACTTTAAAAATGTAAAAAATTACCATACTTCTGCATAATTTTTTTTTTAAGTTTGAGTGATGATGTCCCTAATATACTAGAGGTTGAAAAGTTTAAAGTTGTGAGAGTGATGGAATTATTTATGCTACTCCAGTGTAACCATTTACTGCCAACTGTTACGGACTTATTCATAGATTCTTCAGAAGATACCATTGCATCCTCATCAGAAAAGATGGTTTCTTTCTTTTATTCATGGTCAGAAGTCCGTGGATGATGGACAGGAGGGAAGACAGAGTAGTTTTTAATTATTAAAAAAAAAAAAAAAAAAAAAGTTCCAAAAGGTTTTTGCAAACAGCTCTGTAACACTCACTCTAAAGTAACTCTTTGTTTTTAATACACTTTTTAACATATCTCTTAATAAATTTGATCAAGTGACTAGTCTTTATCGTTAGCTGAATTAAGTCTATATCAGGTACTGCAGGTAAGAAGCAACTTTTTGTGAGTCAAATGTTACTCTTTCTCTTCAAGTGCTAGTTGTTTCGTGGATGTCATTTGTAAAACGGTGTAAGTCTCTATCCCACTAGACTCACTGTGACTTGATGGAAATAGGCAAAAGATATGTCAGTCTCTGGTGGTGGGCCATTAGCGGTAATGGTCCCATTAACTGTAAGCTGAGAAGACATACCAAGTAGTTATTGTTCGCTTATTATAGTTTATGCCGTTCTCTGACAGTTGGTTAAATTCAGTGCATCACATTTAAAGATGAAAATTATTTCTGTGTTGTATGAAAAATATTCTTCATTAAAACCCTGAAAACACAGTTTTTTATCATGTGCAGGAGGAGAGCAGCCAATTCCGCTTTGGAATGAACATGATGGAACAACAGATGGAGAGAAGCCTAAAATTCTCCTCTACTCTTTGAGCCTTCAATTTAAGGTAACTTTCTGACCAACAAATCTCCCAAGATACTGCAAGTGATTGCACATATATATATATATATATTTTTAACTGCAGTTAACATAGAGCATACCCAGAAAACAAACAATCAACAAATTCCCTGAGCTGGCCACAGATGGAATGTCAGACAGCAATCAGCCTAGTTTTAGACAAGGATAGAAATCTCTCTTAATTAACTAAGGAAAAACAAGAAAGAAATCTCCCTTTCAATTTTTATGATCCTTTGAAAAGCCTTACATGGAAAGAACTATGGGAAGCCCTTACTCCCTTTCCTGTTTTATGTTTGATATTTTTTTCGTCCATGATGTTTTTGAGGCAGATCCTAAATAACTTTTCTGTTTCACTGTTTAATAGGGAATTCAAGTGACAGCCACAACTCCATCAATGAGGGCCGTAAGATTTGAAACTGGATTAATAGAACTTGAGCTCTCAAACCGAATACAAACCAAAGCAATGCCTGGAAGTAGCAGCTACCTTAAACTGTTTGGTAAATGCCAAGTGGATTTGAATCTGGCATTGGGACAAATTGTTAAACATCAGGTTAGTTGACAGCATCTCTCTGTATATTAGGAAAGTCTAGCAGTGAGACTTCTCTATGCTTATGAAAGAACATAAAAAATTCCTCTAGACTTACTCTACTGAGATATGGCTGACTTGATTTCTTTAGACCTTTAGTTGGAAAACAGTTAAAACAATTGCTTAAGGATTCACGTATAGTTAAGAAACAAAGTTTACCACCAAAAATATGTTCAGCAAATACTGTTATGTAATGGTTGAAACTGACTGTGTTGTGTTCTCATTGTAGATAGTTTCCAGGGAAAATGCCTAAATATTCATTGTGATCTGTAATTCATGACAAATCAGAGGGAGTATAAAATAAAATGTATTTTTTGAATATTAATGTATTTAGCACTACTTTCAGCAGGCACTAAAACTTGGCAAATAACTGCACTTTTTTGGTTTTTTGGTGGCAGGTCTGAAAAACTGGGGGGAGAAATTGGTTGAGGTTGAACCAAAACTGAAAAGTTCATTTTAGGACAAACTGAAAACATGTTATTTAATGTAAAATATTTTGTTTCTGGGCATTTTTCAAGAGTTAGATTCCCAAAAATTTGGGGGTCATGGAGAAGGCATCCCACTTATAACTTTTAGCTCAACGGTTTAAAGTCTGGTAACCTGGGAAGAGAACTGTATTCATATTCCTGCTCCAGATTCAAACCAGGGACTCCCACATCTGGGTTGAGCTCACTGACCCACTAGAAGTTACAAGGTGGGCTTCCTAATATCCCCCAAATTTTCTGACCTCTAATCAGAAAATCAAAAAATCTGGTTAAAACTGTTCAGTGAGTTTGTCAACCCTAGGAATAATCTTAGGTCAGTGAAAACTGCATTTTCATCAAAAAGTTTTTGTCCCAAAATTTGCCCTGCTGTACTGTGCAGACATCAGTGCCCTAATACTTTTGTTGATCCAAATTCAAAATATCTGTTGATTTCAATGCTATTTCTAGCAAACATATGTGAAACTTAAATCTAGCCCTACTTTTATGTGCCTTAAATTGGTATATGCATCACCTGGATTTTAAATATCCCCAACTGTTTGTTGACATCACTGAATTTATGGTAAGTACAGTATTTGACTCTCCAGAAAGTTAGAAGAAAAACATACTTCATATTTGGATGCTTGTTTGCCAGAGTTGTATAAGAAACCCAGGAAAACAAGCAATATTTGCCAACTTATGTCAAAATGTAGTACAGAAGAAGACTGTTTTCTGGCATCTTAAGAGTATATTGCAAACAATGAAAAGTTAAACAAAAATGAGGCATCGTTGCTTTTCTTGTTATGCCAAAGTATTAAATTTATTTTTTGTTTATTAAAATCATAATTTAATGTGGTTTTTTTTTAATGTTTAAGGTTTATGAAGAAGCTGGTTCTGACTTCCATCAAGTTGCTTATTTTAAGACACGAATTGGATTGAGAAATGCACTCAGAGAGGAAATCAGTGGTTCATCTGATAGAGAGGCTGTGCTTATTACTTTGAACAGGCCAATTGTCTTTGCTCAGCCTGTGGCCTTTGACAGAGGTACTTTTGGGTTCTGAAGTTCTATTTCTCTTTTGCTAGAAAGTAGAGAATCACTCCAAATTTGTTTTCAAACTCAGCTTGATATTTATAAGTCTGAATTTTAATTGTCTAGGAGGTATATGTATATTTAGGTTATATATTTCATATATTTTTTCTTATATATATTAGGTTGTGTGTGTGTGTGTGTGTGTGTGTATGTGTATGTGTATGTGTATATATATATATATATATATATATATATATATATATGTGGGGTGA
>ML681966.1:49427702-49749004 GCA_007922195.1 Podocnemis expansa | reverse complement strand
GATTGCTGTGGTCTGTTCTCAGGTCCTGCAGCCACTTTGCACTGGTGATATGAGTCTTCTCTTTCTCCCAGATGTTCTTCCAGTACTCTTCAGTTTCTGCTGTTGGTGGCTCTGCTGTTGTTGTGTTGTTGCATTGCAGTTGGGAGTACACCTTGGATGGTTCTTTGGAGAACAGGGCATTTATCTTTTTGGCCTCTGCTTCTCTAGTGTATCTTCTTAGCCTGGTAGCCAGTGCTGTGAGCCTTTGTTTAGCAGTCTCTAGGGCTTCAGATGGAGTCAGGCCCTTGTATTTTCTCAGTAGCCGAGTCTTATCCTTAATCTCTACACCCTTCTGTAGTTCCACCAGCCGGCTAACTTCTCTCCGGGTTGCCTTGATCTTATCCTCCAACCTCATTTTCCAGGGGGGATATGTACTGGTGTTCTTCTTGATTGTGTAGCCAAGCATCTCCAGGATTACAGAGGCTGTAGTGTATACTAGTTCATTGGTTTCAGTGATGGTGGTAGTAGGAATTGTCATTAAGGCTCTATTGGCATCTTGTAGCGTACTATCTGATGGTACTTCTCCAATGAGCCTTGGTAATCGGTCTCGAGGGTTGACTGTAGCTAGTTTATCCATGATCTTATGCCTCATATCAGCTGCTGTGCTCTGTAATGGAGGGGGTGGCAGTGAAGTTCCAGCATCAGGTGGTGGCTGCACATCTAGTTGTTCTTCTGGGGCTTCTTCTTGAGTCCGGGAGGTAACGTGGAGTTGGTCTATCTCCAGTTGTGAGAGCAGCTGCCTCTTTACTATGTTGAAGCGTTGGGTAACTAGCTGTTCCTCGGTTAGTGTGGATGTAGGTCTTTTGTGCATCCATAGTCCCCTCATACATTTCATATATCCCCTCTCATGAGGTCTGCTGTTGTAGTAGCATTCCATCGATTCCAGGTTCTCTTGTCTCGTTCATGTATGGTTTGTTCCAGTAGCCCACTTATCGTCAGATTGTCCTGGTTCCCCAACATCTGGCGCAGACCTTGTTAATCCGGGCGACGTCCGAGCCGGCATGACTCTCCTAGTTCGTGTCACTCTCATATTCGAGGTAGGCAAGTGAGGCGTTAGGGGGCCTTTTGCCCAAGGACCCCTACTGGCAAGGTAGACAGGTACCCACCGGGATGGATGGATACATACCTACATACATACATACATACATAACAACAAAAGGTTCAGCTTAGAGGATGGTGTTTCAGTTGGTTATAGACTAAACAGTTTATGTAAATGTATACCAACATCAGCAGTAGTGAGTGTATCAGCATTTTGGGTTATGAAAGCTTATTAACTTGGATTACAAATGTTAAGGCGCAGAGGCCATGTCTTATTTTATTTTGTTCATTGCAACACAAGCACCTGGGAAATGTGTGTATGCTGTTTTGTGTAGGTGTATAAATGTGTGTCTATTGTATTTTAATATATGGTGACAAAACAAAAACTTATAAATCAAATCTTAGTCTTGTTAAAATGCTACTTCTGTAACATTTTATCATAATTTTGTTGAAAACTTTTCTCTTCATAAAGCTGTGCTATTTTGGCTGAATTACAAAGCTGCTTATGACAACTGGAATGAACAAAGATTGGCTTTACATAAGGATATTCATATGGCTACAAAAGAAGTGGTGGATATGTTACCTGGAATCCAGCAAACATCTGTTCAGGCTTTTGGAACACTTTTTCTTCAACTAACCGTTAATGATTTGGGAATTTGTCTGCCCATTACAAATGCACCACAGGTATTTGAAAAATATCTAAAGAGTAGGGAGAAATGTAGTGCAGTAGGTTTTTATTGAAGTAGCAGGTTTCATATATTTTATGCTTTTTAACATAAACTATTTTTTCCTATCATCACACCAAGTTATGAAATTGTGATGTTTCCCTGGCACTATATTATAGTTATGGATATGGAGAGTAGACTTAATTTTCAAAAAAATGACTGCTGATTGTGAATAATTCATTTTCTATGTGCCCAGCTTGAGGCAACTTAATGTGGGCCCTGTGTTTTCAGAGGCTGAGTGTGCAGCACTTCTGAGAATCCTTTGACGTGTGTAAAGTTGGGTGTGTTAGAAAATTTGTGCCATCATTTCCAGGCACTTATAATTGAAAACAAAACATTCTACAAAATTTTTGAAAATGGATAAAATTTACTGAATGATCCAAACAACTGATGAGAATCTTATTTGCTATTTTTTAATGTGTTCTTCACTTGGATAACAGTTTTGGTTGTCTTTAAAACTTCATTTATCATAAACCTCGTCTACAGAAGAATTTAAATTGTGATGTAATCGTGTTAGCTAATAAAAATATATGCTAGCTAACATTTTAAGTCTGGTTTAGACAAGTGAGTACCTGCTTTAATACATGCTAAGCACATTGGGTTAAAATCAGAAGGGGAAACTAGACTTCAGTACAGGGGTCAGCAATGTTTGCCAGCTCCTGCGCCAGCTCCGCGCCCTGAACCCTCAACAGGTACTGGGGGTGGGCCAGCAAGGGACAGAAGCCATGTGATCCTTTTCCCTGCTGACCTCCCTCCAAGCTGGGGTGTGGAGCCAGCAGAAGACAGGAGGTGTGCTGCAGGGCCAGTGGAGGGAGCAGTCACAGCACTGCAGGGCCAGGAGCCCTGCATGCCTCTACACATGAGCCCATGTGCCAGGTTTGGCAAGCATGCCAGGGGTTGCCAACTTTTGCTTTTAATATGACCAGGTTAGCACATTTTAATAACAAGACTGTGCACTAAACATTCACTAGACACCTGTTTACACTGAGCACAATTGCACTTTAAGCACTGTGCTGACATTCTTCATTAAATTCTCCTTCGGACCAGAACATAAGTTTACACGTTCATAAGGAATTAGTCATGCGTATATCCGTAGCCTTTTGTTTATGGATAATGTATCCACTGTCATATATTAATCTCATTGGTGTGCCAGCTTTGAAGGCTGCTGACATTTTCAGTATCATTGTTAAGTATGCCATCGCTGATCATTTTATTATCAGCTGCAATAAGAAAGTGTGTGTGAGAGAAGCATTTTGAGGGATGGGAGTTGCAATATGGAAAGAAAAATACAGAAGGAAGACCAGAGATAGACAAGTAAAAGACAGAGAAGAGAGAAATAGAAATAGTGAATGGAGGATAGGGAGGAAAAAGAAGCAAAAGGAGACAATGGTGGCTTTAAAGAGAGCAGTTTTTCTCTGTGGATGATGTTGATTGTGATTGTATGGTACAAAAATAAACTGAAGTTTCTCTGCAGAGGGGAGATATGCAATGGGTTGAGAGGAATATGAAGTCCTGAATTTATATTCTAGTCTACAAGGTGTAATTAAGTATGGAATCTGGCCCTTTCCTCTAGAAGAGTTTGACATCCCAGCTATAGGATATGCTGTAACTACTGACACACAAGATTCCATGACATTGTGAACGTATAAAGTTGCTGGTCTGGAAACTTGCTGTGGAGCTGTCAAAGTATAGGCAGGGGATACAAGGAAGATAAGAGCCTCTGAACTGCAAAAAAGTTTGATTGCTAGTAAACTGCCTTTTCTGTATAAGTCTCTTCTTCCTTTTTCAGTCTAACCACACAGCAGATCTCGACATTGGCTCTGCTTTAGTCCTGACCATTGAAAGCACATTAATCACTGCCTGCTCATCAGAGTCTCTTGTTAGCAAAGGACATTTTAAACATTTCTGTATCCGCTTTGCTGATGGTTTTGAAACAAGCTGGGATGATTGGAAACCAGAAATACGAGGGGATCTAGTCATGAATGCCTGTAAGTGTTTCTAATCTTGTCTTGGTGGCCCTGGAACTTTGAGTCCCTCATTGCCCCCTTTTTGTCTTTTACACAACTGTTGAAGGTTCAGTAAAAGACTAGCAAAGAGATGAAGCTGTGATTTCCAAACCCAAATAAAGCTCTATAGCATGTGGGATCAAGTCATACTGTGTAGTACTTTATTTTTTAGTAGATGTTGTTTTTGCAAGAATTGTAATATACCTCAACATACTGTTTGCCCTGCAGTACCATCTACCTTAATGAGGTTGGAAGAGTTTTTGATTTTATTGCTTCCAATTTATTACTTTGATTTTATTTTTATTATGATTTTACTGAAAACCATAATAACTCAAGGAATACAACACATGTAACCTATTTGTTTCATAAATGTGTAATACATTGCCTTCTTTCAACACTTATCATTTTATCTTCAGTATTCACAGCTAAATATGAATTCTTTTCATTTCACATTGCTGATAGAGCTGCTATCTGAAACAGGCTGGCAAAATTGTCAAGAAAATTTGCCAACCCAAGTAAAATTAAAATTACTCTCGTATTAATGATTAATGATAAACAAATCTAAAATTCTATTTACTTAGCTCAAGTGTACAAATAGAATTTTGCAAGGCAAGCCTGAAACTTGTTTAATTACATTTATCTTATTAGTGTGTGCATGTTTCATGTTTAGGTGTAGTTCCAGATGGCACCTATGAAGTTTGTTCAAGGACAGCAGGACAGTCTGCTGCAGGTAATGTTTATATTCAATTTTTGTACAATTAAATTGAACTCTGTAGGATATTTTAGTTGAGGTATGATTTTGATGTCTTGTATTAATTGTCATTGTGTATTTCAGGGTTGTGACTTGTTCTTATGCCAGCTAGTCAACTAGTCTTCCTCCCTGCTTGGTTTTGTATGGGTCAGCCAGGAAGGCAGGTTTCCCATCAGGCTACCTGTTGCACTGCTGGGATCTCTGGGATGCCAGTTCCTTAGTTAACTGGCTTCCCAAGAACCAGCAGCCTGCCTGGTTAGCTCCTCAGCTGTGCCTGAAGCAAGCCAGTTCCCTGGACTGGCCTGCTTCCCAGGTGGCCAGCTCCTAAGTCTTCCCAAACAGCTGGTTCCGTGGGTCTCCCAACCAAGGGGCTTGTTAGTCTATCCAGCTGCCCTCTAGTGTAGTGGTTGTCAAACTTTTTTCCTTGCGACCCAGCTCCAGACTCCTCTTCCATGCGGTGACCCTCCACTGAAAAAAAAGTGGCTGCTGCCAGAAAACAGAACAGTGACCATGGCCGTGGGGGTGATATGGGAGGGTGGAAATCCCTCATGGCTTTCATCCTTTCTCTTGAGGCTTCTATTGCATTTCCAAAATCTACACATCTAATTTTGAGATCACCTACATGGAACATGCAGAGGGCGATCCCACATGCCATACTCCTGTCTCAGATCAGGAAGTAGGTAAAGTCTCTAAAATTGCATGTAGTAGCCTGGAGTGTGTGTATGGGAGTTTCTTGCAAATTCGGGGGTCGTGGGGGGGGTGATTGGCTGGAGAAATAAGTTGTAAGTGCTGAGACGGGGAAGGGGAAGAGAGCTAGTGCCAGGCTGGAAAGAAAGATCCTGGAAGATCCTGTCTGCTGCTGAGCCTGCCCAGGTCCCTCCAGGTCCTGCTCCTTTCTCCACTGCCAAATCCCAGGAATTGAAGCAGCCTCTCTGGGTTCCTCTTTCACCTCTACATTTCATCTACTCCCTGAGTCTGCATGAGTTTCCATGAAAGGACAGTTGTTGATTGAAGGGTGCTAGCCCTCTCTGCTTGGTCTGGTGACCCCTGTCACTATCAATGTGCATAAGACAGCAACACAACAGGGCTATCCACTCCCCTTCAGATTGGGACTTTATTATAATGTGTTGCTTCAGTTTCACTATACTGTGGGGCACAGTAGTTTCCCAGGACTGTTGTGAGACTTGATGTAGTGGTGAACTTTAGTGCATTACAGACCTCTCTCTACCTTGTTCCCCAATAAGGTTAAGTCATCCTCCTGCAAGGCCAGGTCTGTGTACAGCTTAAACTTCTTCCAGCAGATACATCCCTGAATTGGATTTTATTCTGTTACTTTCTAATTGTACAAAAAATATTGTACTTTCTAACACAGGCTCCTACAAGAACAGTTTGCTTTTCTCTTCTCTTTTTAATTAACGGTCAGAAAATCTCTGGAAAGAGTTTTTATTAAAATCTACAAGTTATAACTTTTGTTGCAAGCTAGGGAATTTTCTACCCACTGAAGAAAGAGGCAAGTCCTACTTTGCAAAAATAACTACAATCCCCAGATCCAAGAAATGGTGGAATAAGGGGGTGTTCAGAGCTTTCTCTTTTTTTCATTGGGTCTATTGATTAAAAAACACAAAGGTTGCTTGCCAGTGACCTCAGTGCTTTTCATGTGAATGAGAGAAGCCCAAAGAGATCCTGACTCAGAGAGGAAGCATAGAGATTGTTTGAACAATAATTAGCACCCATTGTTAATCCTAACGACGCTGGCATTTGTCTCAGTGCACTCTGCTGAAGGCT
Organism: Podocnemis expansa; assembly: GCA_007922195.1. Taxonomy (NCBI): domain Eukaryota; kingdom Metazoa; phylum Chordata; order Testudines; family Podocnemididae; genus Podocnemis; species Podocnemis expansa. The sequence continues at coordinate 49,742,660 of ML681966.1, read as the reverse complement.
GATGCTCTGTTACAACAGGCTGCAGATCAGTGAGAAGCAGCCACTCCCCCCCCCCAGTCCCCTTCCGGCGACCCAATACCTGCGGGTCTGAGACCCAAACTTTGACAGCCACTGCTCTAGTGAGAAACTAGGAGCCAGCCAGCCAGCCAACAAATGGGAAAATTTCATTTTAGTTCTCTCAAAATTGGAATTTTCTTTCCACCAAAAAAATTGAATTTTTGTCCTTTAATTCAGATTCAAGATAAAAAGTTACAAAAATCTTTTCACTGGAAGCAAAATCCATTTTCCACAGATCTGTGTTGAGACACACTGTCAGGACAGGCAGGGAATTAGAAAACTGAAATATTCTGCAGAAATGTGTCAATTTCATCATAAATTTTTATGCTAACCAACCTGCCTCTATGCCTGGTTTCTTGTGAATCAGCCTGGCTTCCCATCAGATGATGATCATGGTGTACCTGCCACCCTCTAGTGCTTGGATTTCCCTGGATGTCAATGGTACTTTTGCTTAAGTTACCTATTATGGATTCTTTAGTCCATGTGCGTTTGGCATTTAATCAGTCCCTGGAGGAGTGGGATAAAAGTCCCACATCTGGAGAATATTTCAGAGGCTTTGGGGATATCTACCATTCCTCCCTAGAACTGATCTGACTCATTTGTGCTCTTTGGCTTGCATTTTACATAATATATTAATAATTAAAAATTGAGCTACTGGGCATGCAAATCAGGCCCCAAGGCAAACACTAGGATGAGAGAGGAATCAACAGTGTTAGTAGGCTGCCATTAAGTGGGGAAGGTAACTGAGAAAAGAGCCAACATTGCCAAGTGGTAAAAGTCAAATTGCAGGAAAAAGAAAAGGTGGGAGAAGAGGAGGAAATGCACAGAATTAGACAAGAGGATCCTACACACTGGCTGGAAGAACAAACCATTGACAGAGCAAAAAAGATTAGGAAACAAGAAAAATCTAAAATAAATATTCTTTAATATATAATAAATAAAATCATATTTGTTTAAAATCATGGTGTATTTGAGTATAAGAATGCTTTTACAAAAATAATTTTAAATATAAAAGTGTTATAATCTCAATCTTACAGTGCAAACTATATAGCTTTTCTATTTAATGTCCAAAGTAGTCTGTTGAAAGTATGTATTAATTAACATATCTGCAAACTCTGTTTTAGATTTTATTATTGTGTGGTTATAGATCAAAACAACAAATCTGATCTTCATCCCACATATTTAGATTCTCCATTCTGGTAGTGGGTTTTTCCTCTACTTCTGTAGTTTAATGGGCCAACATAGGGCTCTGCCCACTTGTGAAAAGTCCCTTTTTCACTTTGCCTCCTAGGGAACTGTGTGGGCAGTCTGCAGACTGTCTTCGTTTTCTAGTTACAGAGTGTATGAAAAACCTTCCAAATAGGAATTTCTGAGCCAGTCTTTTAAAATTAGCTTACTTGCTGGCTTTAGCGCTCATTTTGGGGATTTTTTTTGTGTGTGGTACAAAGGAGCTTCCATGGCCTCTGCTCCTGCCTTAGAGCCATAATGATGGAGAAGTATTAGAAAAAAGAATAAAGAGGTATTTATATTGCGCTACAGCATGCCTGAAAGGTAGCCTGTGTGGGCAACTTTTGTCTCAGTCGGATGGGTAATGGAAACTGTGTGCAAATGACTACCCTAGAAAATTCAGCAAAACTTCTTGTAGGAGACAATTCCTTACCTTTTATTCTCAAACTCAAGGAAGTAAAACTCAGGTAATCAAAACCTTTTCACACATTTTAGCTGTTGGGGCAATTGCTAAGGGGTAAGCAGAGTTTGGGAGTGTGGTCTGTTCTGATCATTTCCAAAATATCTGGTGGAAATGGAATCATCTAGGACCTGAAAGATAAGTAAACATGACATTCAGAAAGAAGACTTTGTAACCCATCCTCTATAAGCACTATGAACATTTTTTCCAGGATAATGGAAAAATAAATAAATCTCCCTTTCTTCTTTTAGTCCAAATTCAGTGCATTCCAATGAGAAGGCATAGCATCTGTTTGATGTCCCCAATGCAATAAAGATATAATTAAGGACTAAATTTTCTAAAAAGTTTAACAGCCATGTTCATTGTATACTGTCCATCAATTAATAGGGGAAAAAATAAAAGCCAAACTTACCGATAGTCAGATGGCTGAGAGTACCATGTTAAACTTTTTTTTTTTTTTTTTTTTATGATGTTTCTACTTCCGTCTGTTAAGCCATATCTGTTGTTTGGTGCTCTATGATGGCACTTGGCTGGAAAGTTCTGTTCCCTCTTAAGACCAAATATTTAAAACTCTAATATATTCATTATTTGGCCTATTCAGTAGGCATTACCAGTTCAATTAGATGCTCAAGCCTCAGAGGTGCAGGCTTTGATCAGTGTTCCTTCTAAGGTTTGTCGGCTTGTGTGCAAAATTTTCAACCCATGTGCAAAACTTTTTCTGAATAAATTTGTGTGCAAACTCATGCAACAGAAATTACTGAAAAATCTAGAACAATGAAAAATTAATAAAAGTTGTTAAAGTTGTTTTTAATAATAAAAATCACTTAAGTTAATTAGCATTTACCTAAATTGCTATACAATGAAAAGAAACTAATTCATGGCTTTCAAATAACCCAAGACCAAAGTTATATTCAATCTGGATCCTAGTTGTCACATTTCTGCCTAATACCCTCATCTCTTATGTTCTACATGCTGAGTTACAGTTCAGAGGGAGGCCAGGTGGTTATCACTGACAGCATTTAAGCTGTTTTAGTGGTCCCAGAGGGGCAGATTCAATCGAAATTTTAAAAATCAAAAAGATTCCAGACATCTCTTTTCAGGAAAATGCTGCTACAAGAAGGGTGCTAAACACAGCTGAAATCAAAACAATGGGCTTCTAGATGCTTTAAGATAAGGCTACAGTATTGCTGAAAAGCTTGTTTTCAGTCCCTTGCATCTTTACCTGCCTCATCATTTTTGGGCTACATTTCAACTTAAGAGAAAATCTCTACCAAAATACAAAATCACATCAATGCATTATTCTAAGATATTGCTATTAGTAATCACAATTACAGCAATGAAGTACCATTTTCAGATTTTTCTAGATTGTTTAGTAAGAGGTAAGAACAATCCACCTGTGTGAGAATGCTTCATGTAAACACTCATTTATCAGGATGTCTGGACAAGACCCTACGCCAGACTCACAGTCCAATACAGGTTCATGATGGGACGAGTGAAAATGAGCAAGTAAAAATAATATAGTGAAGAAAATCCCCACTTCCACCCAAAATGGACTAAATGCAACAAAGTGTAAATTAGTTAATTGTTAATGACAGCAAAAGTATTTCATGTGCCTGCTCCCAACATTTTTTGATGGGTCTATTCTGCTTTGCTTTATCAAATCAGAGGAAGAAAGCAGCAAGCTGGTACTTCTGGACAGCCCCACAGTGCTTGTAGGAGTGACTCGAGGTCCTGCTCCGCCCCCTACCCCCCGCCGCTTCCAGGGGCTAAAACATAATTTGAGGGGCCCTGGAACCCTCCTAAATTGGTGGGCCCCCACATCAGGGTGGGCCACCCTCATGCTGGGGTGGGCCTTCCCACACCTGCCTTGCAGCTACTGCACCCAACCGCAGCTACTCCCATCAGACCCCTTTCCCCATGTTCTGTTTAGCTGCAATCCCCACACCCTAAGCTCCTTACCCCAATTCCAGCCCGCCTAGCCCCCTAAGGCCTCCCTAGCCCACAATCCCAACCCTTTCTCCCCCCCATGCAGCCTCCTTGCCCCCATATTTTCCCTGCCGGCTGCCTGACCGCCCCAGTACCCCCACCCCCACCGTCTTACCTGGCCAAAGAGCTGGGCAGGAGGCCACGGCACTGGCCAGCCAGCTGGCCTGCAAAAAGGAGCCAGGGCCAGGCCCTGGCCGGAAGAGGCAAAGTCTCCATGGGCTCCAGGGAGGGGAGAAGGAGGGAGGAGTGGCTGGTCTGGCCCCAGCCAGCAAACCCTCCCTTCATCTGGCCTGGAGGAGACACGCTGGAACTCTGTGTTCCAGCACGTTCCCCCTTACTTTAATCCGCTTCCTGACCACACCGTCACTGACCTGGCCCGGGGCTTACCACCTCCTCCCTCCTGGCCGATCCTCAGCCCAGCCCAGGGCCTGCCCGCCCCCAGCCAATTCTCAGCCATGCTGCCAGCCCGGTCCGGCATGACCTGGGGCCTGCTGCCTTCTGCCCCCGGCTGTTTCCTGGCTGTAGCGCAGGCCCAGCCCAGCACTGCCCAGCCCAAACCTCGGCCATGCTGCCGGCCTGGACCGTCCAGTGCACGGGACGTGGAAAAATACTGCATGCCTTAGAGGGAACAGTGGCTTTGATACACCATTATAGCCTTTGTGATTTGAGTAATTCCAAGAGTCTGATTTGTAAAGAGTTACAAATTTTTTCTCACATGCCTCTCCTTTGGGTTTCAGTGGAATCTGTATGTTGGAAATAGTAAACCTGTGTGACAGAGAGAAACTGATATTTCATATTTTTGTCTTTTAGTGACTAACTGTGCATTTCATGCCCTAGAGAATTTAGTTTCCATCTGGCCTGTCAGGTCTTCCTTATATTCATTTGAGAAATCTTAATACAAACTTAATATAACTATTTGTTAACTATATTCAGAGTGTGTTTCAGTTCCAGAAAGATAGCAGTGGGGTCTTTCTACAAGTGGATCAAGGCAGTGCTCCATCACAAATAAGTCTGGTCCTGTCTCTTGAGCTGTAGAAGTAGACATGAAATCTAAACCTTGCTACAAGGAAGAGAAAAACAGTCATGCAACTTTTCTCTGTTAAACAGAAAGCAGCAGTGCTGGAACCTGGACTCTCAATGTGTTATGGAAGATGTGCGGTATTGATGTCCATATGGATCCTAACATTGGGAAAAGATTAAATGCTCTGGGTAATACCCTCACCACATTGACAGGAGAAGAAGACGTTGATGATATTGCTGACCTCAATTCTGTAAACATAGCTGACCTGTCAGATGAGGATGAAGTTGATTCCATGTCTCCCACTATACATGCCGTAAGAGAATCAATCCAAATAAAGTCTTGTAAATTTATTTTGCTAAAGTAATTAGGCATAAGAGTAAGTTTGAGAAATTTCCTATTAGCGTATGACTATAGGGTGGGGAAAATGAGAAGCAAGTTCAGTCATGAAAAACAAGTTCAGTCTGCTTTGAGTGTTTTGCAGACAATTTCTAGTAGATGACGTACTATTTATTTAGGTGTTGAACTTTAGGTAACCACTTTGGAAGACTACAGCTACAATTGCTTGGCAATCCTAGCAATCACTAGTAGTTAACATTGCAAACTAGATAGAACAACTAAATTTTCAGTAGCAAAAACCAGTACTCTGTGTCAACTTCTTTCATGGTTTGATAATAAGTAGTTAATTTCTTTTAAGCATTTGCAATTTTGCAAGACCCTTGTACCTGTTCTGGAGGAAAAACACTGTCCTAAAATATTAACATTCTTGTTTATTATTTAGAAAGCAGATGGATTTTCATTATGTGGAGATGCACACAAGTTAACATTTGGGCAGCGGATTGTAAATCACTTGTTGGGTTTGAGCCCTCAAAACCATCGTTATTCTGTTCCTGTAGAATATCTTTCTGGGTCAGCGATGTGTGACTGTACTCATTCTAGCTGGTCACATATGAAAGCGGGCAGGTCTTGCTCATGGGGACGTGTATGTAGCAGCTAATGTTTATCTTTTAGCAAATCATGGGACTTGGATCATTGGAAAATTTCAAATCAACTGCTTACTTAATTAAAAACAAAATTTTTTGCATGTGGTGTTTTGATTTAGGGTGCACAATTCATTGTACCTGTGACTTAAAATAGGTTATATGCTTAATGAGGAATTTAATTAAATATTATTTGAAATAGGAGACTGTTGATTATCGGCGACAAGGAGCAGCTGGTAGCCAAGCTGGAGAGCAGAGAGGAAGAAAATTTGTGAAACGTTTAGTAGATATTAGGGAACTGAATGAACAAGCCAAAGTCATTGATGACCTCAAGTAAGTTGGCTCTTCTTGTGTTTTAAAAACAAAAACCAAAAAGTTCCTCCAATAGATTAGAAAGAAGTATATTGAAACTAGGCTTTCTTTTTTCTTACTGCTACCACTTCATTACTGGTGGCACTACACGGTCTGGAGTGACTGCGCTTTGCAGCTGGAATGAGATTCCATTCATTTCAGGAAGAAGAAACTTTTCCAAATGACCTATTTTATTGCTTTTCTAGCATATATTTTTATTGTATGAATAATTCACAGACACAGTAATGCTCCATAAAATACACACAAAGGAAAAAGTAAATATATAATCTGAAAGTGCACCTGGCAAGAGTCAGCTATGAATTTTATCAAAAGCATTTTATTCATGTTTTTGGCATTCTGAAGGGTAGGTCAATCTTGGTAAAAGTGGGAACATGTATGATAGAGAATATAGGTCCTGTTCTTGGCCAATTGTTAAATAATGAAGAATGGACATACTTTACTGTTTCAGCATTAAGCAAGATTGTCAGCAGCAGTCAGTGAAATGTCGGCTGTAACCAGATTCTTTGATATAAAACATTCACAGTTAGTATGTGGTAAGAAATGCTTGTGACCATGGGACTGTGATGACCTAAATTTGTGTTTGTACCTTTCTGTTCTCAGTAGCATCAACACACCCTGTTCCCTTTGACATATATCTCAATAAGTTTCCTTTTTAAACTTGCTTAGATTCACATTCCTTATTTCTACAGGAGATTTTCTTCTGCCTTCCAGATTCAGGGGATGTGACCAATCTGGTCTGCCACTGTGAAAGGCTTTTCCCTCCTGAAAATTTCCCTGTTTAGTCTGCCTCCTGGCATCTCTAACAAATGGTCTGCACACCCCATCTGCCTTTCTTGAACTAAGGAGCATAGGAAATACTTAAATTCTAATTTTGTTTCAGATTTGTTCCAGCTGGGAATCTTGGCGCTCTTGTAAAGACTTTCTTTTCAAAGAAAGTTGCTCTCTAGCAATTATCCCTCCTCCACCTTTGAGGGCATTAAAACATAATATTCGACATCTTCTATATTTGCTACACACCCTTTATTTTGTTTACTGCATGAGAAATTTAGAGTTAAAAATCTTAAAATCGAGGGCTCTTGCAAAGAAGTTACAGTATGGACAAAAGTTGTAAATGAAATAACAGTGTACATCTGTAAATGTTTGTGGAAAAAGATTGTATTAGTGATGACTCCTGAAAAACAAGCAACGGTTTGAAAAAGTTTTAGGATTGTCATATAAGAACACAGATTAGAGGTTTTGTTGATAATGGAAGTGGTTAAACTAATGTTTATCTTAACTAGCTATTCATTTTATCTGGAAAACTCAGTATCTTAATTTGTTCCCAGGAAACTAGGTGCAAGTGAAGGAACCATAAATCAAGAAATACAGCGCTATCAACAATTAGAGTCCGTAGCTGTGAATGACATTCGCCGAGATGTCCGCAAAAAACTACGTAGATCCAGCATGAGGGTGAGCAATCTGCTAAACCTCTTTCACAAGTTCTTAAGTATTTCCACTTAAGTTTGTCTACTACACATTGTTAAAAATAAATACAAGGAAGAAAATGATAAAGGGTCTTCTTATATTACTTAGCTGGTTTAACTTTCTGGGAAAACAGATTTTTCTGTACCACTCAAGATGGAAACCAGAATTTTAGTGCTGCTGTATATTAGATGGACTTTTTTGTTCGCTCTTCTAGTTTGTAAGAAAAAAGAACTATTTCAAAATATCTATTTTAACTTAGTTTTAAATATATTTGTGTTTGGAAAGTGTAAACAAAAATTGGCTGCCAGAGGACTAACAGCCACAATATGCAATGTTGTAGCAATTTACTAGACAAGACTCAAGCTCAGGCCTTCAGAAGTGGTGGCCATCTTAAAAACATTTCCTTGCTGGACCAGAAGAATCCAGATACGGTTAGCGTGCTTGATTATCTGGGCAGTTCTGGAGTTAACATTTGGCTGATTTATTTGATTAGATTATAATATGTACTAAAAGAAATGGTTCATTTCAGAGTAGAGATGCATTTTTTGATCAAAAGTATAGAATTATTAAAGAGAAAAAACACCTAACAGGAGAAAGGAGGCAAACAGAAATGAAGCTTCAACCCAAGCAGTGCCCCCACCTACCCACAAATGCATGTTTTTCTTGTGCCACTGCTGCCATAAAGCCTGGCAAAGTGATAGAATCATGAAAACTGGAAGGGATCATGAGAGGCCGTCGAGTCCAGCCCCCTGCACTTGCAGCAGGACCAAGTACCACCTTAACTCATCCTTGACAGCTGCTTGTCTAACCTGCTCTTAAATACTTACAGTGATGGAGATTCCATAACTTGCCTAATAAGTTTATTCCAATGGTTAATCACCTTGACAATTAGGAATTTTACTCCTAATGACCAACCTAAACCTCCCTTGCTGTAATTTAAGCTCATTGCTTCTTGTCCTATCATCAGCAGTTAAGGAGAATAATTTTTCTCCCTCTTCCTTGTGACAGCATCTTAGATACTTGAAAACTAGTATCATGTCCCCTCTGTCTCCTATTTTTCTAGACTAAACAAACCCAGCTCTTTCAGTCTTCTCTCATAAAAAGTCAAGTGTTCCAGACCTTTAATCATTCTTGTTGCTCTTCTCTGGACTTTCTCCAATTTGTCCACATCTTTTCTGAAATGAGGTGCTCAGAACTGGACACAATACTCCAGTTGAGGCCTAATCAGCGTGGAGTAGAGTGGAAGAATTACTTCTCGTGTCTGACTTAACAATACCCCTGTTAATACATCCCAGAATGTGTGTGTGGTGTTTTTTTGCAACAGTGTTACACTGTTGACTCACATTTAGCTTGTGTCCCACTATAGCACCCAGATCATGGGCTTTTCTGGCTCAAGATACAAGTCCATCCCAAAGCAGGCGATCCCTCTCAAAGAGTATTTTGCTGGCAGCTTCTTCCCAAATGAGCAGGCTCTAGTTCATGTTCTTCCATTGACTGCAGTTGCAGCAATATTGCATGAAGAGAGGACATCTGTTTGAGTAGGCAGATCCCAGGCTGCTTGGGTCACCCTCTTTTCCTGACAGCAAGGAAGTACCAATGCCAGCTAATATCAAAGGCAAGTGAATTGTCTGGAGGCCAGTGAAAATGAAGATTTAAGCAAAGGCATGTACAGGGGTGCCTTGAGCACATGCTATGAAATAAAAAATTGGTTAAAGCTTTTTCATCACTGTCGGCATGGTGGAATTCTTTCCACATTGCCATGTTCATGTATAATTTTCATTATTTATTTATCTTAGTTCACTGTATTTTTCTTTTGTTTAGGCTGCTTCTCTGAAGGACAAATGGGGCCTTGGTTACAAACCCAGCTATAACCGCTCTAAAACTGTTTCAACAGCTGGAAGACCACCTTTAAAGAGAATGGACAGGGCAAGGTAGAGTGTCTTTTGGCAAATTACTATTCATGTAGAAATTTGAGATTTGTAGTGAAGCTCAGGTAGATGCAAAACCTTATCAGAAGTTATTGGAATCAGCCAAGCTAGAGTGAGAGGTTTTAAATGCTCCCTTGCAAACTGGACTCTGGAAGTAAAATTGAGATCTTTTTGGGCCACACATCACCTTTAAAGATGCTACAATTTAAATATGTTGAATCATTTTGAGATGATCCACAAGCAAAATGCATTCCATCTCCTTCCCCTGGAGCTGTATTTGCTGTTCAGGACCAAGAGTTAAGAAGTAGTAAACTTGAAGGCAGTAAAATCATCAGATACTATCTGAATGTGCTCAAGGAGCCAATTGGGTCAGGAAAAAGATGCCTCTTCTAGGTAGTCATTTTGCAGGACTTTTAAGAACCACATTTGAAGGTCGTGATCATCAAGAAGTTCATTGGAGGCTGAAAAGTAAAGATGATACAATTTAGCCATTTGATTTTTAGATTCCATTGTTTTCCTCATATTAGAAAAATGGATTAAACTGATTGTGGAGAGATGGTAACTTCTTAGTTCAGCAAACAATTTCCCTTTCTCCTCTTTCCAGAAGCTTTAACAGCAACAAGATGCAGTTTACAATGATCATGGCAGAACATAGTGCATCATCTTTGCGTGATGTCACTATTGCTTTATGAATAACCATGTTCGTGTTGTAGAACCAGCAGAGGGAATGCACACACATTATATGGTTTGGATTTAAAAAAATTAGTGAGTATATTTTAATCAGCAATAAAGTATAGTACTAGATTTAAAAAAAAAAAAAAGGGGAGAGGAAACTTGGCCATTAAAATTATAAAAAAAAGGAAGGAGTCTTGTGGCACTTAAAGACTAACAGATTTATTTATCACATGAGCTTTCGAGGGAGGGTCGTCAAGAAAATCCATGGGACTTCAAAGAGAAACAGCCAAAATTAAAATAATAATCAGATTAGATTGTGTGAAAGCAGGGCTGAATCGTGACTATAGATTCTTTTAACATTATAACAGGTAATTTGAGTTCACGCTCCCTCTGTGTGCTGTTTCCTAGAATTTGAATCCTTACAAATGCTCTGATTTTTTGCTGTTGCAGTATGACCTGATCCCATGTCTTACACTCCCCTTTATTTATTTTCATCCAGTTCTGTAAGTTCTCCCTCTTCGAAGCTTCTGACAAAGTGGGATATTATCCCACGAAAGCTCATGCGATAAATATATCTGTTAGTCTTTAAGTGCCACGAGACTCCTTGCTTTTTTTGCTTTACTAGACTACCCCGGTTCCCCTTTGGAACTTGACCAAAATTATAAGGATCTTCTCCTTCAGTTATTGACATTTTTAAGTTAGGACAAATTGGTTGATAATTTTGAGCAACAGTTTAATGGTAAGTTAAACTAAAAATCCATATATATTAATAGTGGTCCCAAAACACCAGAAAACAGCTCCTCCAAATTGCAAGTGGTTTTAAACAAAATAGGCAAAGCGAGTTCCAGGCTTGCCAGTTTATAAGATTTACAGGTAAACATTTCTTCTGAACTGGTAATACTGGTTCAAGTATCAAGTATTACTGACACCTAACACAGTAGCAGTGTGACCTTGAACACTCAACTTCAAATCTTGACAGATAAAAAAACCTTTTACTTCTATTAGGAAGAGTAATAAAATGTTTTTATGTGGTTTATTCTGCTGGGCTGGCACATCAAGAATTGCTTAAGTTTTTCTCACAAGCTACCGAGTTCTTAAGTTGTGAGTGAGAAATTGTAAATTTGGACTGTAAACTCATCAGGATTTCATTAGTTTGAGAGAGTGCCTGTAGCTGAGTTATTTTGTGAATATACGTAATCTGCCAGTTTTACTACTTTTAAGTTTTACTTCCTTCCATGTGGTAAGTCACACATTTTATGTTTTTAACTATTTCTTGCCCTGTGCTTGAAAAGAGTTTAAAAAAAAAAAAAAAAAAGAGAATAAAAATCCTCTTCCCTCAAGGAAAAAAGCCAAAAAACCAAAACCCAAGTGAACTCCTGGACAAAGTCATTCAAAACTTCATCTTTTTCCTTTTTATGTACCATTAATGCTTGAGTACTGATTTAATACCATTTCATTTCTGTCAAATATTAAACATTGCTTTTCTTCTGTATTTTTATTGCAACAGCTTTTGTGTAGTTGCTGAACTTTTATGTAGACAAGTACATCCTGTATCATGTTCAAAACTGTAATAGCTTATTTATTCCTTTTATATTTTGCTTATAGTTCTCGACTAGGAGACAGTGAAGAGCCCCCAGAAATCCGTGTAGATGCAGCATCTCCTGGACCAAGAGTAACCTTCAACATACAGGACCCTGTAAGACATACCCTACAATTTAATTAGTATACTTTACTACACTAGAGTATATGTTGTGTAGATTGGTGATATCTTGAAAGTACTTGAGTTGATATACTTCTGAAGATTTGAATAGCCAGTCCCTCTTGATAATTTTTCAGTCTGGTGGTATTTATCTGGACACACAATTTGTTAAAAGAAATATCAAAAAAAATTAACAATTTTAGCTTACTCCTGTAATTAGATGATATTTTTAACAAGATATACTTCCAGGTATCCTCAGACCAGCAACTGGCGTGTGCAAAAATAACACACACAGTTAACATGTCTTTGCTATTTTTAACAGATGTGCACAATAGCCATATGCAAATTTATATATTCAGCCTTGTTTAGCATTTTGGAAAAGGCTATTAGTGAAATAAATATTTCCTGAGTTTGCTGTAGTCTGACACACCTGTCCATGTGAGTGTTTGAAATGTATTGTTAAAATGTTTGTTTTGTTTCTTTTGCAATATTCATTCAACCCCTCTTACATGTGTCATACTGTTAGTTTTGAATTGCTTGAGCTATAGGAATTGTTTTAATTTTATTTTTTTCTTTTTTATTCTTAATTAAGTTGAATAAAACAGTTTTGGGGATTACACAACAATCCAGCTGTCCAGGGGAAGGGTATTTTCAGGTACTTGTAAAAATGAAAAACATATACTTTGCCATAGCACTAATTTGCCTCACTGTAAACTGTTTTTCAGTTATTCATCTTTCTTTCAAACTCAGCTAGGCAGAATGTATATTGGTTTTTTAAGAAGATTTAAAGTTTAAACATGTAAAAAGTTATAGGTGAACATGATAATTTGAGTTCTCAGGATGTTTGTATTCCCATATATGGCTTAAATTTGTTAACAAAGTAATAAGAGTTCTCTTTGCATATTTACAGTGGCCCTGATCAGGGCTGATCTAAATTATGGAGACTCCAATAAGACAAACCGTGGGCTATCCTTGCATGCAGAGCATGCTGTACAGAAAGACTCAGTGTACATCCAGTTATCTTAATTTTTTACAATATGTTTGAAGAGTGCAAGCATCAATACTAGTGGAAAATAATTGCTATTTGGGAGGCCATCAAGCATCATAATTTCATATTAGAATTCCTATATTTAGTACAGGTGTGTAAGACAGCCTATTAAAAAACACCAGGGTAACCAGTTTCTCAAAGTAAGTGCCCAGATTGCTAGCCCACTTAAAAATAAAATCTTAATTTTAAAAGAACAGTTTAGACATATCAAATGGAAGAAGAACACTAAACATACCTTTTAGAAGACAGTCATCTCATCCCCCCCCCCCCCCTTTCTGCTTTGTTTCCGTTCTCACTTCACAGGCGTTCTGAGTTAGAAAGCCTTTTCAGGTCACCTGAGAATGTTGAGGTCCAAGTTCATTTCTGAGAACAAAACAAGAGGCAGAATTCTGCTTTGCTGAGTTCTTCTATATACATTTAACACAAGATGCATTAAAAAGTCATAATCATTTGTAATATCTGTTTCCAGCAGTTTTCCACAGCTTAGGAAAAGATTATCAAATATTAAGTACTGTTAAATCAGGTGTTGTGTTTGTTAAAGATCATAGCAAAATATGGAGCGAATTATCAAAGACTCATCAGCATTGTTCCCATTTGAATGTGCAAATAACCACCACACGTTTTTATGCCCCTAGCACTCCATTGGCCCATGTGTTAAATCTAACAGGGACAGATGTTTAGACTCTATCATCTGGAAATATAGGTGTTAGTGCTTGAAACTTGGGGGGGGGGGATATTTACTGATCTGAAGTGCACCAAAATAATCAGTCACTTTTGGAAATTTAGGTCTAAATTTTCTTCCCATCAAGTCAGTTTTATCCAACATTTTAAAAAGAAGAGCATAATATATAAAAGAATACTGTACATTCTGTACTAGTTCTTTGCATGCACTATCATTCACTAATGGATTCCTTGGCATTTCTGTCATTTACAGGTGGCCATGATAATTCATTCTACTCTGTTCTTTACTTTTAAATTCATTTTAATTCTATTGTCCATTTTTCTAGTGATGTCCTGTCATAATGAGTCTTTTCAATCATAGCTTGATGTTTAATTATTTAGCTAACAAATTCAACTCAATCACGAGGGCAATGGTGAATTTATGGCACTGTTTTGTCTCCAGATCTACTCATTTATTTGTTGTGTTACATGATTCATTAATTCATTCCTTATTCTGTCACTTCTGTCTGTTCAAAATGAGGAACCTGAATTTTGACGATTTTTAAAGCACGCTTGCATTTTCCCCAAAATATCTAATTTTTGCATATTAAAGATGGTAATTGTGGATTTTAATTTTTTTTTGTCTTTTCACAATCAGTTTCCAGAGGAGACAGAACTGGACCTTTTATCAGTAACTATTGATGGTCCATCCCATTATTCATCCACTAGTGAAGGATCATGCTCAGTATTCAATTCACCCAAGACTCCAGTAGTCTTCTCACCAAACATTCCCTTCCAGCCCGAAGACGGACGGCGGGATGACAGTTTATCTTCAACCAGTGAGGACTCTGAGAAGGAAGAAGACCATGAGAGGGAGAAGGCTTATTTTTACAGGAAACCACAGTAAGCAGTTGATTTAAAAATATTTTTATTAAAGCCATGAGAAAAGAGACCACCTAGAATTAACTTTTACTGACCCATGACCCAAGCCTGGTCTACACTAGTGAGTTTTGTTGACATACCTTACATCAGCAAAACAATCCTGATGTACATACTGCAACCAACTTTTAGTTGACAAAACTGCTCTGTTTTGTTAATAGAACAAAACCACTCTGACAAAAGGTGTAGGCTTTTGTCAACAGAGGTAGTGTGACACACTGTCATTTTAGACATTGTGTCCCTTTAGAACAATGTAGGGGCTGTAATTCTTGTCTAGTAGAGCAGCGAAATTAATAAGGGGCAAGGAAGGCTGGAGCCTGGCTCCACAAGCCACTGTGCTCTGGCTTCGGGTCCAGGGCAGCTGCCAGCTGGCTGCAAACTTAGGAGACAGGGCTCCCAGCTAGCACAAGTCACAGGCAGTTGCCACTTCAGAATTCTGATAAGCCGTAGGCAGCTGCATATGGTTGCAGCCACCTGGGGCTTGCCAGAGTCCCAGGACAGCAGCTGGCACCCCACACCTGGGCACACAACTGAGTGGCTGCAGCCATACTGGTCACTGGGCTTGGGCAGCTGTCTTGCAGCTCCCAGTTGTGAGCTGGGACTGGCCAAGCCATAGGGAGCTGCAGATAGCTCCTGCCTGAGATCAGTAGTTGTTGTGGGGGCAGCTGGGAGCCTGTGGGCTCCCTTCAGGGGCCTGAAAGATCTCATCTCCTTCACACTACCTCTTCAGTTGGTGAAAGTGGTTCAGGTGAGGGCGCATCCCACCAGCTCAAGGATAGCAGTGAGGTTGAATTTCAGCCACCACTCACATCCTATGTTAACAAATTTGTGTAGATGTCCCCTGAATCTTGACTGTCTGGGGAATCACCAGGTGTAATTCTAGGGTAAGCAGGAAGAGGGAATATTTATCTGACAAGTTGCTTTTTGTTTTTTATTTTAATAGCAGCTATTGGAAGCCTCTCAGAGCTTGGAATATTAGAATAAATCTCAGTAAGATAGTTATTGGGCGAGGGCAGTTATTGAGAGCGTCAGAGATGCTTGCTAAATTATTTATCATACTTTGGGGGGGGTGTATGTATCTGTACAGACACATTATAAACTGAATGTTGAGAGATGGTAGTATTAAAATATAATGTGTGTTATTTAATTATATCCTTCTATCATGTCCCTCATTTGTTGCTTGGTGTCTTAAACTAGCTGAGGCAGGAGTCCATGTTTACCCTTGTACAGCGCAACAAAGGCTCAGTCCAGATCTATGAAGAAGTAAATATTTAATATCTTAGTGGAAGATGGACCACTGTAGCAGTGTGCACCTCTTGAAAATTTACTATATGGTGACTTATAGAAAAAGGTCTTAAAATATTAGATATATTGGGTGACTGACTTGTTGGCAAGTATTTTAGTAGATAACCTTGGAAGGAATCTTGTCACAGTGCTAGTACCTAATAAGCAATTGGTTGTTCTGCAGGAATACGTCCCGTAAGAAAGCAACAGGTTTTGCTGCAGTCCACCAACTTTTTACTGATCGCTGGCCAGCAACTCCTGCCAATAGAAATGTGACTGGCACAACCACAGAGAGAAATATTGACTTTGAACTTGATATCAGAGTTGAAATTGATTGTGGAAAATGTGTGCTGCATCCCACAACACTTCAGCAAGAGCATGATGAAATAAGCTTAAGAAGGTAAAAAACCTGTTGAAAAACAGAAATGTTTCTAAATCACATTAGAAAGCAGTGTATTACTGTATTGTATCAGATCCAGTCAGTCTGTATTTGATATTTACTCACTGTCATAAATAAAACAACTTAGTGATTCCCATCAGCTGAAATGCTGCAATACACCATACAATATTCAGTTATAACTGTGCATTAACCCATCTGAAAAGCATAGAAACTATGATAATTCCTACTATTTTTAGCCTGTTGGTGATCAGTATTTTGTATCAACAGCACACATTGCCATAGCATCCAATAAATGTTATCATAATTCAATAATTTGTCTCTTTTTTTTTTTTGTGGGGGTGGAGTGGGGAGCATGCAAGTCTGCTTGCATGAAGCATTGAGTCTAGTTAGCCAGCTATGAGTGTGCAATTATTTCCTTCTTACACTTTTTTAATAAAAGGATATTTCAAGAGTTGAAAACACCTGGATTCCCCTTTTTTTATTCTCCAAAGAGCTTGAATGCATTGTCTCAAAAATGCCAATTATACGTATATTAGGCTAATGCTGTATGTTCTTTTGAATGCTGGAATTCCTGAACATCTTTCATTTCTAAAGCATATCACTGACCTTGAGATAATGTTCACTGTCCAATTAAAGCTACTCAGTGAAATCCTGACTTCACTGAAGGCAATTGGAATTTTGCATTGATTATAGTGGGCAGTATTTCACCTTTATTTTCAAGTCCTTCTCTCCCTTTATAAATGTGCTTTGACAGCCAGGGGCTTCTGGGTTTTTTTTATTCATTATAAACCAAATACATTTTTTCTATTAATTTCTTCTTCAAACTTTAACACAATTTTAATGGTAACCTAACTTTAGTTAAATAAATAAACAAACCCTGACTTCCTTGTTTAGATCTGAAAAATCATTCTTCCCTTTCCTATATTTTAAATCATGCATTAAATCATTTCCTGTATTTTAAATCATGCATGTAGCAACAGTTCTTTCTTCCTTCTTTCTGTAATTTCAAAAGAGAGGAATCTGCAGTTGAGTAGTGGGCTGTGGCTGTTACAAGTTAGGCAATTTGTTGTTGTTTTCCATGTAGTGATTTTGCACCTTTGAGCAATTGCCCAACATTCAGCAGTGGGAGTATTTCTTAAGAAGTGTATATAAGGAAATGTGATCATAAGTTTGAATTTCTAAAGGCCTTTTTAAAAATAGATATGGGACAGTGTTGACATATATTTTGTTTCTGTAATGAGAGCTATACTTGTGGTTGGATTTTATATTGCTTTATTGTTATTTTGCTGTGACACTTGTAAAAAATGGAATTTGGTACACAAGGGGAAGAGATGTTAAGGAATTGATGATATAAGTGCTGATGCTAGGAGAGAGCAGAAACAGTGAAAAATGCAAATGTTACCTGTACTCTAAATGGTTCACAAATAAGAATTCATCCTCTAGTATAGACAGACTTGAGAATGAAGGCAAGGGACACTTCACTACTTTTTGTTATTTTAAAAAAGTTTGTTTTACCTTTAAAATCTGCAAATAACTCTAGTAATATACCTTGGTAAAACCGAAAGGGGTAAAAAGGGAATAAAGGGTCAGGGGATAGATGTCTAATGGGCAAGGAATAAGTAAAATTGGTGGAAATGCTTTCACTGTGCATCTTGAGATTACAATGTAGTTTTTAAAAATGAACTCATAAATTTTAAATATTGAAAAGCATACTTATTATGGAGTATTAGGTCTGTACTAAGACATCTTGTACAATGTTGTTTATCTGTAGGAGTTATGATCGCAGTTCCAGAAGTTTAGATCAAGAATCTCCTTCAAAAAAGAAGAAATTCCAAACTAACTATGCATCTACTACACATTTACTTGCTGGCAAGAAAGTGCCATCATCTCTACAGACAAAGCCTAGTGATCTGGAAACTACAGTATTTTACATTCCTGGTGTAGATGTAAAGGTAAAAATGATGGGACTAGAAAACATTCTTCTTCTTCAACTAAAACTGGCTAGAAACAAATATGTGGCTTCCTTTAGATCTTCTCTTCTCATTTTGGAATGCAGTTGACATGGTGCATATATCAAATGTTATACCTGCTATTTCTTACATGGTAAAAAAACAAAACAAAAAAAAAAAAACAAAACCCCAAACCAAGAGTGTGTATGTTATACTTCCAATACACTACTTTTGATACATGTTAACATCTCAGAGTTGTGTATAGTACATGTGTATACAAAGAAGGAACAATACAGACATGGCTGATGCATTCCAGATTCTTAAAAGCACATAAGTGTTATCTAAACACAAGACTGGGAGCCAGGAATTTGAGAGTTCTAATATCAATTCTGTTGTTGAATTGCTATATGTCCGTAATACAGCACTTGACACTGAGTAAGTTTTGCCACATATTAAATGCGGAAAATAATGGTTCAGCTTTATCTGTCTGAGGTAACGTTGTTAATTTTAAAAAATAAAAAATACTTACAAGTGGTAAAATGTTTTTGTTGTATATAGTGGGTCTAGAATAACATCTTACAGGAGTGTAATGAGGATCAGTTAGTTATATTTCATAAAATATTTAGAAGATGTAAATGTAGTTTTTGTTCTCAGTATATATTCATGGTAGGCACTGTAAGGGCTCCAAAAAAGCTGTTATGATATACAGTATGCGGTGAACACACACACACTTATAGTATCTGGTAAATCTTCCCAATTTTAGATGGGGTCAATAAGCATTTTGAGTCGTACAAATAATAATTATCTAATATGTGTTGGAAAGAGATACAAATCCACATTATAGCAGCAACATTTCCCTCCTCCCATTTGAAAAAAGAAAAAAATTGTAACATAAGAAAAATGTTTAGCTTTATGCCAGGATATGATGCTATATATCAAATAATATATGTGGCATTACATGGACTTAGCCAGTTAGTTGCATCTTAAAAAAAAAAAAAAAAAAAGTTTGCTTAAGGTAGACAGTTGGCTTGTTTCCTTCTACTCTGATAGGTGGTATGGATTTATGTACTGGGAAGTCGTCTTGATGTCTGTAGTACACTAGCCAGTTTAACATTCAGTGAATACAGGGTAGTAAAATGTGTCCCATGAGATACATGCAGTCTTCTTATTGTGGCTTGATAGTGTATGCAATGCAGCAGTAAGTATGTTAAGATCCTATGAAGTCCCATCTTAATGACAGCTCTGAAGCAGTATAGCTGCCAACTGTGCAATCCCCTCTTTGTTTCTGATGCCTTGGAATACAGAATATAGGAAGTGGTTCCCCGTCTGTGGGGCCAAGACCCCAGATATGATCATGGTTTCAGCAGATGAGGTCACAGTTATCCCCAGTATGTGGAGGACACCATTTTTTGCCATACAGAATAACCTTGCACATATGGTGCATGTGAGGTCACACTGTGAAGAGCAAAGTAGTGTCCTCCATGCTGTCTGGGATCCCAGCAGGAAATACTTCATTAATATGGGGTCATGGTGACAAAGTTTGAGAATCCTTGCTATAGCATGAGATTATCCTGGTGTGTGGGGAGATACCATATGTGTTTCTGAGTGAGTGATATACTTACAACAAAAACAAGAAAAAATTCACTGTTGCAAATGAGTCTCATTTAATGCGGCTGAGGGAATGCCATAAAATCAGGGATAGGTGGAGACTGCGCTCTTACTTTTCTACAAATGATTATTTATGACAGTCATTTGCTGTAGATCTTTAAGAAATGGGGAGCCTCTCATGGTGACCTTACTTCCCCTTCCAGAACCATAAGAGATCTTCAGAAATATTGGACATGGCCTAGTTCCCTAGTGTAGCCTTTTGGTGTCTTTAGGGATGCACAGACATCATGTGTAGTTCTGCTCTCTTTCCTCATGGCATCCACTGTAAGAGTAGATTCTGCATACCCATATCTGTAGGATACATGTGTGTCAAAACTGCAGTCTTTAAGTTATTTAAAAGAAGAGAGGTAAGTGAACTAGACATAGAATCATAGAAACAGGAAGAAACCCTAAAAGTTCAGCAAGTCTAGTCCTCTGCACTCATGGCAGGACAAAGTACCCTCTTGAACCATCCCTGACAGGTGCTTGTCTAACCTGCTCTTAAAAACCTCCAATGTAGGAGATTCCACAACTTCCCTAAGCAACTTATTCCAGTGGTTAATCAACCTGCCAATAAGGAATTTTTTCCTAATGTCCAACCTAAACCTCCCTTGCTGTAATTTAAGCCCATTGCTTCTTGTCCTATCATCGGTGGTTAAGGAGAATAATTTTTCTCCTTTTTCCTCATAACAACTTTTTAGATACTTGAAAACTTATCATGTCACCTTTGTCTCCTCCTTTTCTAAACTAAAACCCAGTTCTTCCCATCTTCCCTCATAAGTCAAGAGTTCCAGACCTTTAATCATTCTTGCTGTCGTTCTCTGGACTTTTTCCAATTTGTCCACATCTTTCATGAAATGAGGCAACCAGAACTGGACACAGTGCTCCAGCTGAGGCCTAATCAGGGTGGCATAGAGTGGAAGAATTACTTCTCTTGTCTTTCTTACAGTACTCCTGTTACTGCATCCCAGAATGGTGTTTGCTTTTTTTGCAGCAGTGTCACTGTTGATTCATATTTAGCTTGTGGTCCCCTATGACACCCAGATCCCTTTCAGCAGTACTCCTTCCTAGGAAGTCACTACCCATTTTGTATGGGTGCAATGGATTGTTCATTTCTAAGTGGAGGACTTTGCATTTGTCTTTATTGAATATCATTCTTTTTACCTAAGACCATTTCACCAGTTTATACAAATCATTTTGAATTATGATCCTGTCCTCCAAAGGACTTGCAATTCCTCCCAGCTTGGTATCGTCAACAGACGTAACAGTTGTACTCTCTTTGTCATTATTTAAATCATTGATGAAAATATTTGACAGAACCATTCCCAGAACCGATTCCTGTGGTATCCCTCGTTATGCCCTTCCAGCAGGACTGTTAGCCGTTGATAACTGCTCCCTGGGAGCGGCTGTCCAACCAGTTTTTCACCCATCTTATAGTAGCTTCATCTGGATTGTACTTCCCTGGTTTGTTAAAGACAAGGTAATGCGAGACTCTCTCAAATGCCTTACTAAAATCTAGGTAAACCAAATCCACCGCTTCCTCTCTATCCACAGGCTTGTTACCCCATCATAGAAAGCTATCAAGTTAGTTTGATGTGATTTGTTCTTGACAAGTCCATGCTGACATCACTCAGCACTTTATTTTCTTCTAGATGTTTGCTAATTGATTCCTTAATTATTTGCTCCATTATTTTCCTGGTAGAGGTTCCGCTCACTCATGTAGAATTCTCTGAGTTGTCCTTATTTCCCTTCTTACAGATGGGCACTATATTTGCTCTTTTCCCTCTCCAGTCTTCCATGATTTTTCAAAGATAATAGCCAGTAGCTCAGATATCTCCTGAGTCAGCTCCTTGAGTACACTAGGGTGCATATCATCAGGGCCTGGTGACCTGAAGATATCTAACCTGTTTAAGCAATTTTAAACTTGTTCTTTCCCTGTGATGATACATAATAGTTTGTAGTCTTTACTGAGACCACACAAGGAAATAAAGTATTCTCTAACTGTGGCTGTGTATGGGTTGGGGAACATAGCAGCTCTGGGTGAGAGAAGCTGTTTGCCATAACTATTAGAGATTTGTGTCCTTTGTGCTTAAAAAAAGAAATGGCCCCTGTTCATTATATTTGTGATTTGATTTTGTTTTGTGGGTGAGGTTACTTAATTTTTTTTTGCTTGCAAAAGATTGACTCTTTGTAGATAAAGATTACTGATTCCAATGTGATATATCGTATGTTAAGATATTGAAAAAAAAAGTGAAGAAAACTGAACTGTGCTGAGATCCTCTGAGAATGCTACTCCTCTGAAGTAAATAGATGACTTTTTTTTTTTATTGCAGTTACACTACAACTCTAAGACTTTGAAGACTGAATCACCAAATACTTCGCGGGGATCCTCTTTACCAAGAACCCTCTCCAAAGAGTCCAAGCTGTATGGTATGAAAGATACTGCCACATCTCCTTTATCTAGTACTACCCTCAGCAAGACTAACACCTTGCTTCTGCCCCAACCCGCACCCATCCCAGCAGGTACTCATAGAGAATACCTTTTTACACTGTAACTTTGATATCTTTTTACATCCATATCCTATGATCTACCAGCTTTAGATCAGTGCATTAGTTGAACCACAGTGTAGTCCTAACTGTCTAAATCAGGAGTCTCAAACTTTAGTCACCACAAGGGTCACATGAGGACTAGTACGTTAACCCAAGGGCTGCACCGCGCATGATGATTAGTATGGTAGCCAAAGAGCTGCACCATTGAAACCTTTTCATACAACAGTATTGCAAATATTGATAGCAATAGTGTTGTTGCGGGCTACAAGAAAAAACTTTAGGGGCCACAAGTTTGAGGCCTCTGGTCTAAATGCAGGTTGAAAAGAAACCTGACTACAGTAGCAGGTGTGCAGTAACCAAATTCTAACTGTTCTTAAAGACACCTTCTCAGAAATCCTGTTATATGGTTCTCAAAATGTGTCATGCGCACCATAAAAGGGCACATAATATACCGTCTACTACTCTTTCTTGAACAGGTAACATCCAGTGCAAGAAAGAAAGCTTAGTTGTTTTTAAAAATTATGTTAATTGTACAACTTGCTATTGTTAGTTACACTCTGCAGTATGCAGAACTCAATAGAAAATTGAATGCTACCCAATTTACTCACCAGTTCATCCATGTTGTATTCTTCCAAGAATGCTCTTCATTACCGTGCAGTTTATTGGAAGTAATATTTTGAAGCGTAGTAATTTCTGGAATTAAATTATTCATCATGATACTATGCAGTTGTTTAGAGTTATTAGATTAGTCAAAATACTAGGCACTGTTGTGTTCATTACTGAAGTCCATCAAAAACTGTGGCTTAAAGTTCAGATTTTTAGTGTCATCAGCTTTTCAAGTGTAATAAGATGAATTATATGTTTTCAGTCAGAGGTCCATGACTATTCATGGAACACTGCAGTGTCAGATCTAGAGGTATCTAGATTTCTCTCCCATGTTTTGGAGGATTGTTATCTCATTTCTCTCTTTCTCAACATTTAGATATTTAAAAGCAAAAAACATAAAAAAAACAAAAAACAAAAACCCCACAACCCACCACCAAACACTCCTCCTCTTCCCTCATTCTCCCTTGTTTTTAACCACTGTCATGTTATTTAAAACTTTGTGGATCTCTGACTTCATGAGACTTTGTTTTATTGCTTCTCTCAGTTTGTCTTATGGCATATCTTTCCTTGTAAGCTTGTTCATAACTTTTCTTTCCATATTTTACTTTGTAATACTTACCTGAATCTCCCACAAAGTTTCTTGTATGGAGGAATCGTATCTAGCCATAATACAATGTTTTAGTTGTGTTCAAATGATTCGTTGCTCTATATGATGCTGAATGCCAATTCAGTGACATTGCTCTTTCAGCTGTGCTAGGTCTAATTGCCTGTCTTTCACATGGAAAAGACTTTAGCTGATATTAGTAGCTTTTTATGAACATGATCTTGCTTACAATTTATTGAGATCAGGTTTATTTCTAATTTTTGGGTTCACAGATTTATATGTCCAGATATTCCATGAATTGAGAAGAGAATTCTCTCTTACCTGGAATATGGTTTAATATAAAAGGATCTCCAAGCTTGGAAACTAAAAGTTAAAATATACTTATTAATAGGATTTCCTGTTTTAGAATCCTCATTGTATTATTTGTACTGTATAATATTGTGTAAGAACTTACCATTTGCTTTCAGGGCTTCTGATGTTTTTCTTAGTTGAAATCAGTACATTTTTTCCAAACTGATGCAAAATCAAGTCTGATGGGTAATTTCATTTTCACCTCTTTCCAATGTAAATACCAGGAGCCTTCCAGTCAGTTATGGCTGCTATGTCTTTTCTTCTGGAGAAGAGATTATGACTGACTTTAGTGACTGTTTTGAAAAAGTAGAACTGGGGAAACTGAAATAAGGACTTGCCCTAGAGCAAGTACATAAGGATATTACTACTAACTGAACTGAATTCTTTGTCTGTTATTTTAATGCATCTTTATTAGCAAAACTGTACATTTCTGATTTCTGTGACTGATCTGCTAAGTTGCTGTTTCACATGAGGAGGAGGAGGAGGATACCATACTTGAGCTGTTTTCTCTAATTGTAATTAAATGTGTCTATGTATTTGAAACGTATTTGGAGAAGTGATAGTCCTCTAGATAAATTTACATTTTGTAAATGTTTCAGCCAAAGGGAAAGGAAGTGGTGGAGTAAAAACTGCTAAATTGTATGCATGGGTTGCACTTCAGTCATTGCCTGAGGAAATGGTCATTAGTCCCTGCCTCCTGGACTTCCTGGAAAAGGCTCTGGAAACTATTCCTATTACACCAATAGAGAGGAACTACACAGGTACCATGTGACCACTTCTTTTTCATGTATGCTAGTACCTAACTTTATTGACTTCTTAAATTCCAGCTGCTTCAAACTAGTGTTTAACAAGTTTTTTTTGACTTTTTAAAAGCTGTCAGTTCACAAGATGAAGACATGGGACAGTTTGAGATACAAGAGCCCTTGGAAGAGTCCACAGCCTCACTAGTGTCGTCGTCAACATCAGCATACTCATCCTTCCCTGTAGATGTGGTGGTTTATGTACGAGTTCAGGTGAGGGTGTAATATAACATACTGCATATTACATAATGCTATTAGTATTTTTTAAAATGTACATGCATTTTAAGCTTGCCTCTAACATGAGTAGTTAAAATTAGATTATTTAGAGAGTTACAATAATTCTCGATTCTGAAGTACATGACACCAGTTAGAATTTTTTAAACTAGCATTTATGGGGCTCAGCCAAAGTGAATCATTTTGCAAAGCCGCACGGGCTTTTGATCATCACTATTTTTCTTGCTGTTAATAGTAGAGTTTCCTTTGTTGTTGTGCTGCTGCTAAGCTCTCGACATATGTGTATTCTCTAGAGCACAATTCCCATTTTATTACTCAGAAAATATCTTTGTATGGCTTCTTCTGCTATCATTCTTTGACAAATAAATACATAAAGTACATATAGATAAAACACTTTTTTACTCAGGATATATTTCATATATAGGGGTGTCATGAAGTATGCAGCCTTTCAACTCATAGTTTATCTAATCAAACCCTTTTATTAGAAATTCACTTACTCTTGCTTTTTTCTTTGTTGAGTTATATTTTCCCCACTACCTAAACAATATTTTTTTACGTGGCATCTTTTGAGTGAATTTGTCTGTTGAGCAATATAAATAGATCATAGATCTGTTTGGGTCTCAAAATGAAATATAACTAGTTGAGTTGCTGGACTTAGGCCCACAAATTTCTGTCAGCTGTTTGTTTCTGAGCACATTTGTCGCTTTCTTTGATCTCAACTGTTTCTCCCTAGAAACTAAACAGGAAGATGAGCCGGGAAGGTTTGAGAGGCAAAGATTCTGAGATAATCCAAAGAGTGTTCAATTGAGTATAGAGACTGTCAATATCAGCTGCTTCAACATAGTTTGGCATCAAAGCTCAGCTTCCACTCCTTCCAAACATGAAGCAGCTTCAAAACTGTGGGTATATTGGGGCACACTGATTGGTTCTAGGAGAGTGGTTCGCCATTATATTCAGGCTTCTTCAATTTCAACCCTCTATAACCATTGCCTGGACTTTCTGAATAACACATCTTAAAGTAAAGGAAATCTCAGAAATAAATGTAAATAAATCATGAAGATCTTATTAATTTCAAAGCTGGACCAAAAAAAAAATTATATTTAGGCTAAAGGAAAATTGCATGTCATTATTCTTTAGATTCAGGCTCATAAAGATTTTCAAGGATTCTATATTTGTTCTTAAAATTGTTTATTTCCTTTCTTTTGGCTTAGCCTTCACAGATCAAGTTCAGCTGCTTACCAGTATCAAGAGTAGAATGTATGCTGAAGCTGCCCTCTCTAGACCTAGTGTTCTCTTCAAACCGAGGGGAACTGGAGACCTTGGGCACAACTTACCCCACAGAAAACTTGTCAGTTGGTAGTAATACTTCACAAAGTGGAACAAAGAACTCAGTTAATAAAACTGGGTTGCCAGGTAATATAAATGAACAATTTGATTTGAATTAGTTCACCTACTGCATTCATTTAACAGCTCATGTAAACTACGTTGTGTGTCTGTCTGTGCGCGCGCGTGCACATGCAGGTAAAGGGGGAATAAATTAGACTAAAAGATAAACAGCTATATAGTGCAAGGTTAAAATTTCATTAAGTTCTAGGAATGACAAAAACTCTTTGTTACTAGAATAATAAACTGTATTTTTACTACTTTGTTATGCAGTTGTGATTTTAACAAAATGACTCTTTGTTACCACTTAATACAAACAGCTTTTTATTTTATGTTGTTGCTGAGCTTCAGGAATGTCCACAAACCATGTAATAATGCAGGGGTCTCAAACTCAAATCACCATGAGGGCTGCATGAGGACTGGTACATTAGCCCAAGGGCTGCACCACATATGAGGACTAGTATGGTAGCCCAAGGGCTGCACCACTGAAACCTTTTCATACAACAGTATTGCAGATATTGATAGTGATAGCATCATTGCGGGCTGCAAGAAATAACTTTAGGGCTGCATGTGACCCATGGGCCACGAGTTTGAGACCCCTGATGTAATGGAAGTTTTGTTTTTCAAGAAGTTTCAAGGCAATATGTTTGGTAGTCTATAGCTTACTACCACTGCGCTGGTATTTTACATCTGAAAAACCACTTTTGGAACTGTACAATTATATTTTAATTTCCTGATTCCCGCTAAACTTGCCACCATCACTTAGTAACTATGGTGATGGGTAGTATAGGAAAAACATTAAAGGGACAGGCTGCTAGCTTTTCTGTTAAATAGAGGAAGTGCTCAGATATCAGTATTTGTGTATGTATATGCACATTATATGGATTTTTATTTATTAAGTTCCACTTCAGATGGTCTGTTGTTTCTTCAACTTCATTCTTTCACTTTTAGTATGACTTTCAGAATACAGTTTAAATCTTTAGCTGGTTAAAATATTTTACTTCTTTATCTAAAACCATTTACTCTAGTGCAGGCACAGTCCACCTTCCATCAAAGTCAGTGTAAATACTCCCTTAGCTTACTCTACGCTTTCAACTTTTCATGGTGTGTAGCTATGCAAAGTTTAAAAGACAGCATCCAATACCTATGGGTACTATGTTTATGAAATTGTATGAGAAGGCATTCAGATCAGTTTTCTAAGTTATTTTAAAAACTCAAATGGCCAGGGTATTTTAGGACTAATTTTTTTGCTTTTGTAGAAGTAAGTTCAGTTTTAACCTTGCAACATGAATGGCATTGTTACTTAGGTTATTTAGGCCATAAGAATGGCTGTGCTGGGTCAGACCAGTGAGTCCATCTAGCCCAATATCCTGGCTTTCGATAATAGCTGGTGCCACACCAGACGCTTCCGTGGGAATGAACAGAACAGGGAAGTTTATCAAGTGGTTCAGTTTCAGGTTTTGGCAGTCAGAGTTTAGGTATACTCAAGGACAGGGTTATGTCCCCAAATTGTTATTTCTCTGTGGTTATTTTTAAAATGCAGTTGATGCATCAGCTGACTTTTAATGACATAGTAGGTGTTAGTAAACTACTTCATGATACTATAACTACTCTAAAACTTGTGGGTTTTCTTTATTTTCTTTAGGTTCATCATCTGGACTAGGCAGCCCTCTTGGCCGAACCCGACATAGCAGCAGTCAGTCAGATTTAACTAGCTCTAGCAGCAACTCCTCAGGCCTGAGTTTTACAGCCTGCATGTCTGATTTCTCCCTTTATGTATTTCATCCATATGGAGCAGGAAAACAAAAATCTGCTGTCACTGGTCTAACTCCTGGATCAGGAGCACTAGGTACAGATGGGTTTGGGGTTTTTTTAAATATAATGAACAATTGCAAATGTTTAAAGATTTCATAAGCAATTGTTAAGATGTGAGAAATAGTTGCACAAGACTATTTTAACAGGAAAAAGAGGCTCACTTGCGCTTATAATCTTGATGTCAATTTCAAGACTAGCACTAAAACATTAAAATGTTTTTAAGTGAGCATCCAGGTGCTTGCACTTGTTTGTATGTTAACTGTTTATTACATGGTAGCAACTCAAAGCCACAATCCACATTGGGTTCTGTTTTGCTAGAGTCAGTATAGGCATAGGCTTCACCTCAAAAACAGGTAAGACCATGAACAACTTTACAGATGTGAATATTCTTGTTGGATTTAGTGGTACTGTTAAAATACCAAGTGAGTGAGAGCAAGATCAGGGTAGATGGAGAAGAATAGTCTTTGCCCTGAAGAGCAGTGACAAAGTGCTATAAAATAGAACCAGACAAATAATTTATTTGCCAGAAAAAGCATTTGGGGATGACCCAGAACTGCAACTTTGACACGAATTTGCTGAATAGCCTTGGCCACTTTTTTTGGAAGTGGCAGAAAGTGGAAGCAGATGGCTTAGATGCCATTCACATATCCAAGGTAGGGGAGGGGGAGGAGATAGTTATCTCTTTAAATATTTTAGGCCAATGTTAAGGGCTTGCACCTTTGATAAAGGAGGCTCTGGACTTGTCTACACACTGGGGTCATGTGCTTTATAAGAGGATGTGATTTCTAAACCCACTGACAAAGTATGTGTAACCCCCCTGGGGTTTTAAGGAGTGTGGTTCCTTTAAATTTTTGCCCTGTGGGAGAGGTTGTGGAGCTGAGGAGGGGGGCTGGAGCTGCAGGAGAGGCCTGGGAAGGAAGCCAGGGAAGAAAGAGCAGCTGACCTGGAATGCCAGGCTAGCACCCACAGAAGGACACTGTGCTGGGGAGAGTCACTCAAGGACAGAGCAGCATCCAGTGACTGGCCATCTGGAGCTGTGGGGCCGTGAGTACAGCACCTGGAACTCAGGGGGGAGGTTGTAGTTAGTTACATGGGGAGGGTGTCGCTCTGGGTTCGCAGAGAGCGGCAGAAGAGGCATCAGAGGGTTTTCTTTTGCTGGGGAAGTGCTGGTGGCAAAGACTAGGAGTTGCTGGACTGAACACTGGACTGGAACTGTGCTGGGACTCCTGAACTCATGGTGCAGAAGCAGAGCTCACGTCTGCCTCCAGCCTGCTCCATTGTTGGGCCTTGCAGGGCCCTGTGTTAGCTGTTTACTCTGTGTTACTGCTGCTCCATCTCCCCTGTTGGTTTCCCCTTTGCACCTCTGTAAATAAACCTTCCCCGTTCCCATAATCCCTGCGCTATCCCAGTGTGTGTGGTCACTCTGGGGGTTTGGAACAGGTGCCCCTGGGGCAAAGGGGCTCTCCTTGCTGTGTTCCCGTGCACATCCTTTCTCTAGTCAGAGCCGCCTGCAAGGCAGACTCAATATGGCCACGTGGATGTTACACTTGGTGGCCCTTACGGGGAACTCTTGCAGACACAAAGCTCTATGTCACGCATTCTGGGTGCTCCTTCACAGTGAAAAGAGAGCACCTGCTGAAAGAAAAAAAAAAAAAAAAAGGGAATGGAGAGAGAATTACTAGAAGACCTTTGCCGAGGGGCACAGATCTCAGTAGCCCAGGCTGTGCTGGTGGCCGGGATCCCAGAAGAAATGGAACCCAATGAAATTGAGGAGAGCCTAGATGCAGTAGGAATACTGGGGAGAGTGAAGGTCCACACTCGTATTTACAGTCGTGAATTGAAGGGCATGATAGCACTATGTACTCATTCCAAAGAAGCAGATCCTGATAAAGAAGTGCAAGTGGTAGGTATGCCCTGGACAACTCTGGGGCCAAGACAGTCCTCTGCTAGCGCACCTTTGTTACTGGAGGTGGACTCATTAGCTCAGAAGCTACAGAGTCTGATGGCAAATGAGAAGTGGACACGAGAGGAATTAATATTGGCATTAGGAGGGACTCAAACACCTGTAGCACCCAACCCAGTGGAGTGGGCAAAAGAGTTGGGGAATGCCCTCAGAGATGTGTTGAAGCCAGTACCTGAAAATGCACCATACAAGCGGTTACCTTGTTCCTCTGGTGTCATACCTTTACCCTCAGGGGAAGACGATTGAGACCTGGAGGGAGTCTTCAGTGCCCCTTGTCCAAGAGTGGCAATGCTCCGATGCTGAAAAGCGGAAACGGGTGCTTGAGAGTCTGAGGGGACCTGCTATGCGGATTGGCCGAACCCTGAAAGACTCCCAACCAGCTGCCCCAGTGCACGACTATTTAGCTGCTCTTGAGAGTGTCTACGGCACAATGGATAGCAGTGAAGACCTGTATTATTGGTTTCGTCACACCTATCAAGGGTCTTATGAGAGGTTGTCAGATTTCGTCAGCAGGCTGGAGGCAGACGTGAGCTCTGCTTCTGCACCATGAGTTCAGGAGTCCCAGCACAGTTCCAGTCCAGTGTTCAGTCCAGCAACTCCTAGTCTTCACCGCCAGCACTTCCCCAGCAAAAGAAAATCCTCTGATGCCTCTTCTGCCACTCTCTGCGAACCCAGAGTGACACCCTCCCCACTTAATTAACTACAGCCTCCCCCCTGAGTTCCAGGTGCTGTACTCACGGCCCCACAGCTCCAGATGGCCAGTCACTGGGTGCTGCTCTGTCCTTGGGCGACTCTCCCCAGCACAGTGTCCTTCTGTGGGTGCTGGCCTGGCATCCCAGGTCAGCTGCTCTGTCTTCCCTGGCTTCAGGCCGGGCCTCCCCCTCCGCTTCCTTCCCAGGCCTCTCTTGCAGCTCCAGCCCCCCATCTCAGCTCCTCAACCTCTCCCACAGGGCAAAAATTTAAAGGAACCATGCTCCTTAAAACCCCAGGGGGGTTACGTATGTATTAATTGGGCGTGTGGATGAGTGGTTCCCAACCTTTTCTTCCACTGAGGCACATCATGCTGCTCAGTTGCTTGTGGCTCCCAGACCCTGCCACTGTGGGCAGCCCCCAGCCAGGGCTGGATTCCGCTGCCGCCGCCAGCCCCAGGGACATATGCTGCTGCCGCTGGCAGCACATAAAAGGGGTTGCCACGGCACACCAGTGTGCTCTGGCACAGTGGTTGGGAGCCACTGATGTAGACCCTGCAAGTGCTCTTTAATGTAGTGCTGTTTGAAACTTCACTACAGTAAAGTATACTAGGGAACCTTTAGTGTGCACCAGCAGGGTCTGCAACCTTTGCTGACCCCTGTGCCGGTCCTTCTCCCTTACCCTCAGCTGCCACCAGAGGGCCCTCTGCTGAAAAAAATCTCGCAGCTGCCTGAAAAATCAGCAGCAGTCATGGCAGGCATGCCACAGAAGGATGTCACCCTGACTAGCTCACCTTGGCAGTATGTCTTCATGCCACAAAAAGCAGCAGCTCCTTTCAGGAGTTCCAAGGCATGCTGCAGAAAGAAGCTGCCTGGAGTGGCTCCTTTGGGGAGCATCACACAATAGAGAGGAGCCACTCTAGGCAGCTTTTTTGTATGTCACATGGAGGCATGGTTATGGAGGGACCCTGTGTTCCAGCTGCACCCAAAGGAAGCTGCCAGTGTGGCTTTTGGTGGCAGGAGTGGCAATTTCTGTGGTACTGCAGAGTGTGCTGAGTGCTGCTCTGAATGGACTTGGGTGCCACTGTTGGCCCACATGCTGGGGGTTACCTACCCCTGGTCTACATGAACTAATTGATACACAATATGTTAGTGCACTATAAAAATCACACCTTTTTAGAGTGCATTACTGCACCATCTAGACAGACCCTCAGATTCAATTCTGCTTTTCCCATGAAGAAAGGATTATAACTACTGTGCTAAAAGTTATAGGGAGACCCACCCCTGCCTCCATCACTAACTGTTTCATGAATCTGACCCTTTAAAGATGCTTACACCTCCCCATGGCACCAGTTTTGGGTCAAACAAAAAAATGCTTGCTTTGACCTAGAACAGAGGTGGGGGGGGGGTTTGTAATTGTGGGATTCAGTTTGGCCTGATTCTTTTTCCAAATTTTTAGGACTGCTGACAAACTGAAAAAAATACTTATTCACCCACCTGTACTGTCAAGTGTCTAATGTAAAGAAATGGAAAACTGTGTCACTTGTGACATATAGTAATTATCAAAATTTCATACAGAAATGTAAATTTTTTTTGTTTTTCTACTCTAAAACTTTAAATGTAAATGATTTTTGCATTGAGGTGCTAATTTGAATAGTACACTGAACATCACCCCTTTTCCGTTGTAGGTAATGTAGATGAGGAACCCAGTTCAGTCACTGGTCGGAAAGATTCTCTGAGTATTAACCTTGAATTTGTGAAAGTAAGTCTGTCAAGAATAAGACGTTCAGGAGGTGCTTCATTTTTTGAGAGCCAGTCTGCAAGCAAAGCTGCAAGCAAGATGGATACTACATTAATAAATATATCTGGTACTCACTAGTTTTATTTAGTCTGTACTAACATTTTCTGTTTGCCTAAATAGAGAGGCGTGCTCCAATGAGCAGCACCATTGTTTCTCCACTACATGTATATGTATCACAGGGTGCACATTTGTGCACCCTGGGTTATGATCTTTATGATTTAGCTGTTCACTTATACGCTGGAATTGTATGATGTGTAGCCAGTTACACTATGTAGTATTTCTTTATGGATGCTCATAACCTACTCTACATGATTAATACGATAACGTTTCCTGGAGCATCATGCATCTGCACCGATGTGTAGCATGTTTAACATGGCTCAGGGAGGAGTGGGACAGACAAGAGTTCTCTCCCAACAGTAAGCAGGCAAGCACCTGAAGGAGACAGATATGCTAATTGAGGTGGCTGAGAAGAGACAAAGGGATCACCTCTGTCTGGAAAGGGAGGGGCTGAGGGGGACTTCTGGGGACAAATTAAAAGGAAAGTTTTGAGGTTTTGGGTATGGGATTTTGCACCTGGAAACAACTTCATGCAAGATCTGGGCCAGCCCTGCACCACAACAAAATAAAAGGCAGAACACATGTCCTACACTAATATCTCTAGTTAAACTAACCTCATTGCTCAAGGTGTTCGGTTGTCAGCTGTTTGTACAGACAGTCTCTACCTGAAGTCAGGCAGGGCCAGATCTTGCTTGAAGTTGTTTCACGGTGGAGAGTCCCAGGCCAAAAGCCTCAAATCTTTTCAAGTGTTTTTCTTTGTCTCCCAAAAAACTGCTCTGTAAGCTCCCCCCATCTTCAAAACGTCTGAGGGAGTGGGATTTGCTACCATGAAAGCTCATGCACTAAATACATTTGTTAGTCTTTAAGTGCCACAGCACTCCTTGTTTGTTTTACTGAACTAGACTAACATGGCTACCACTTTGGATCTTGGCATTATTACACCAGTATTTCACCAGTGAGGAAATCCAACTATAGATTTGTTTGCCACCAAAGATGGTACCTTACCCTCAAGACAGTGTTTTTAGTCACCATTATATCAGTCAGAAAATTCAGTAGACTCCAAGCTTTCATGGCTGATTCTTCTAAGCCAGTACATCTCAAAGATGTGGTTATGGTAAAATCTCATCCTAAACTTATTCCCAAAGTTGTATCAGACTTTGATTAGAACCAATCTGTTAATCACCAATCACCCATGTTCTTTTTGAAACTCCATTCTTCGTCAGAAGAGAAGAAACTCTACATTCTGAATATTTCAAGGGTCTTGTTATATTATCATGAGAAGGTAATGACTTTCAAACAGATTCTTTTTGTGT
Organism: Podocnemis expansa; assembly: GCA_007922195.1. Classification (NCBI taxonomy): domain Eukaryota; kingdom Metazoa; phylum Chordata; order Testudines; family Podocnemididae; genus Podocnemis; species Podocnemis expansa. Next base: position 49,708,701 of record ML681966.1, on the reverse strand, counting down.
CCATCTCTGTGCTTCTAAAGATTAAGCCATCTCCTCCCAGAGACTATTGAAATGTATATACATACTGTATTTAAATCTGCTGACAGTGCTACCCTCCCAATATTAAAGCTTGCTCCAGTAGAACACAAGCTATGTCCTCTATATGCTTCAGGAACCATCCCCATGTCTTAAATATGCAAGACAGCCTTGTGAATGAACACTTTTACTTTTGTTACATGCTGTCTCTTTAACCTGGCTGCAAAATCAGATGCCAAATCTGGCATGATGGCTTTCAAGTTAGTGTTTAGTTGGTAACAGTTAACGCTTCTGATAAGGATGCTGCATTATCAGTCAGAGTGGGATACACATGGACATATATTCAAAGGAGAAAGAACAATTATATTACAGTTACTATGTTTCAAGATATTGTCAGATGTCATACCCCAATCTCTCACTGTTTTTTTTTCCAGAGTGTTCCTTCTCTGAGATTCTGAATTGGCAAAGGAACTGCCACCTCTCCCCTGTATGTCTTGGGTACAGATGGTGCAAGCATGCACAGTGCAAGTGTAGCCCAATGGATATTACTAGTCTAAGATTCCAACCTAGCACATGAGGCACATCTGCATCTAGAGTATGAGCCACATGGACATCATCATCTTGAAGAACCATGCGTTCCAAAGGGGTAGCCATGTTAGTTTAGTTCAGCAAAACAGATGAGTCCTGTGGCACTTTTAAAGACTAACAAATTTATTTATTTCATGAGCTTTCGTGGGAGAAAATCCCACTTCATCAGATGCTTGAAAATGGTGAATCTCCCATTCTGTAAAATCCCCATCTTCAAGTATCTGATGAAGTAGGATCCCATGAAAGCCTATGTAATCAATAAATGTTAGTCTTTAGAAGTGCCACAGGATTCCTTGTTTGTTTTGTTGAAGAACCACAGTTACTACAGCATAAGCATATATTGTACTACCTCTTTTAGCACTTGAAAATGTTTGATGAATATATTAGATATGAGTAGCCTAAAAAACCTGAAGGGTAAATATTGAGATGCTAGATTTTCAAAATATTGAGCATCTGCATTTTTTATCAGCTGTCTGCGATATAGGATCTGCTTCTTTTAAATATGACATGCGGCGACTCAGTGAGATTCTGGCATTTCCAAGAGCTTGGTATAGGAGAAGTATTGCCAGACGTCTTTTTCTAGGTGATCAAACTATAAATCTCCCAGGTAAGCTACCATTTACTTTTCAGAAGAAATCCTCCATGAAACCAACCAATGAGAGAATTGTATAATTAATGCTGTAATACATGACTAGAATGAATTAACTAGATAAAATGGTAGAAATTATATTGTAGAGTTGCACCCTTTACATGAGCAGTCTGAAAGCAGTACTACTCCAATTTTAATATCTAGGAATTTTTTATTTACCTAAATGGCGTGTTTGTGTTCGCAAAATCTATTACTTAAATAATGAAGTGGAGAGTAAGCTTTATAAAATTTGCAAATGACATCAATGTGGGAGGGTTTCCAAGTTTGTTGGAGGATAGGATTAGAATTCCAAATGATTTTGACAAACTGTGGAATTGGTCTACAGTCAAGGAAATGAATTCAGAAAAGGCAAGGGCAAAGTACTATATGAAGGAAGGAAAAATCAGGTCTGAAGCTACCAAACAGGAAATAGGGAGCTAGGAAAAAGTACTGCTGAAAAGGAGAAGGTGGTTATAGTGGATCACAAATTGAATATGATACAGTTGTAAAAAAGGCTTTCATCCTGTGGCATATTAACAGGAAGATGGTATGTAAGATCTGGCAGGTAATTGTCCCATTCTGCTCAGCACTAGTGAGATATCAGCTTGTAGTATTTTGTCCAATTCTGTGTGGCAGTTAAGGAAAGATGTGGATAAAAAGCAGAGAGCTGAGAGGAAAGCAATAATCATGATAGAAGATTTTAAAAACCTGATGTATAAGAAAATGTTTTTTTAAAAGTGGTCATGTTTAGTCTTAAGAAGTTTGAGAGGAATCTGATAAGCCTTCAAATTATTTAAGGGTTGTTAGAAAGATGTCTATGATCTGTTTTTCTCCATGTCCACAGAAGGTAGGATTAGAAGGAATGGACTTAAATTGCAGCAAGGGAGGTTGAGGTTAGATATAAGTAAAGCTTCAGGGTATAGTTAAGCTGTCCAATAGGCTTCCAGTGGAGGTTGTGGAAGGAGGTCCCTTTTTAGCCATACATTACTATGATTCTGTGAAAAGTGTTAAAGTAATAATAAGGTGAACATAAAAACATTAAAAGAATTTCAAAGTAACTACAATGAAATTAGCTGGTAAAATTGAAATACACAAAACATTTCCCCATATGTAGGAGTAAATCATTTTGCTTGTGTTCAGTGTTAAATAAAGTTACACTGCACTATGGGCTCTTTTCTTTTCCAGCAGCATCTGGTCCTGGAACACCAGATTCCATTGAAGGGGTGAGCCAGCATCTTTCTCCTGAATCATCACGTAAAGCATACTGTAGGACTTGGGAACAGCCCTGCCAATCTGCTTCATTTACACACATGGCACAATCACCCAATGTTTTTAATGAGCACAACATAAACAGCAGTATGTCACCTGGAACAGTATCTCATAACTTAAAATCTCCAGCAGTTGCAAGATCCAGGAGCGTGTCTGATTCTTCAGTTCCTCACAGAGGTGAGTAGAGAAGGAGATTTTTAACAATTCTGTATCTTTTATACTGGTAGACCACACAAAAAAGAGATCACCCAGGCTTACCCAGGAGATTTTCAATCATCCAAAAATAAAGAATCGTACACAAAGGGGAAAATTCGAGAAATCACAAAGGATGACTATAAGCAAATAACACAATTATATAGGGAAAAAATCAGAAAAGCCAAGGCACAAACTGAGATGAAACTAGCTGAAGGCATAAAAGATAACCAAAAAAAAAAACAACCCCATTTTTTTAAATACATTAGAAACAAGAGAAAGACCAAGGACAGTGTAGTTGAGTATTACTCAACAAAAGGGGAAAAACAATAAAAGAAAATGTGGAAAAGGCAGAGGAACTAAATAATTCCTTCATTTCAGTCTTTATCGAGAAGGTGGGTGGTGCCTGGATGCCTGAAGTAGGCGGGGGCCGTGAAAAATGGGATAGAATCAGAAGCTAAAATAGGAAAAGAAGTTATAACTTACCTAGACAAGTTAGATGTCTTCAAGTCACCAAGGCCTGATGATATGCACCCTGGAAATACTCAAGGAGCTGACTCAGAAGATATCCGAGCCATTGTCTATTATCTTTGAAAAATCATGGAAGACTGGAGAGGTCCCAGAGGACTGGAAAAGAGCAAATATAATGCCCATCTATAAAAAGGGAAATAAGAACAATGCAAGGAATTATAGACCAGTTAGCGTAACCTCTGTACCAAAAAAAATAATGGAGCAAATTATTATATAATCCATGAGCAAGCATCTAGAAGAGAATAAGGTGCTAAGTGATAGTCAGCATGGATTTGTCAAGAACAAATCATGTCGAACCAACCTGGTAGCTTTCTATGATGGGTTAACAAGCCTTGTGGATAGAGAGGAACTGGTAGATGTGGTGTATCTAGACTTCAGTATGGTTTTTGATATGGTCTCATGTCACCTCAGTAACAAACTAGGGGAATACAGCCTGAATTGAGCTACTATAAGATGGGTGAAAAATTGATTGGATAACTGCTCCCAGGGAGTAGTTACCAATGGTTCATAGTCATGCTGGAAGGGCAAAACAAGCGGGGTACTGCAGGGATCGGTTCTGGGTCCAATTCTGTTCAATATTGTCATGAATAATTTCGATGATGGTACAGAGAGTACACTTATAAAGTTTGCTGATGATACCAAGCTGGAAGGGGTTGCAAGTCCTTTGGAGGATAGGATCACAATTCAAAAAGATTTGGACACACCGGTGAAATAGTCTGAAGTGAACAGTGAAATTCAATAAAGACAAGTGCAAAGTACTCCACTTTAGGAAAGAACAGTTCATTGCACATATTCAAAATGGGTAATGACTGCCTAGGAAGGAGTACTGTGGAAAGCGGTTGGGTGTCCTAGTGGACCACAAGCAAAATATGAGCCAACAGAGTAAAGCTGTTGCCAAAAAAAAAAAAAACAAAAAAAAAAACCACACACAGCACACCATTTTGGGATGTAATTAACAAGGCTATTATAAGTCAGACATGAGAAGGAATTATTTCGCTCTACTCCATCCTGATTAAGTCTCAGCTGGAATATTGCATACAGCTCTGGGTGCCTCATTTCAGGGAAGATGTGGACAAATTGGAGAAAGTCCAGAGAAGAGCAGCATGAATGATTAGAGGTCTGGAACACTTGACTTATGAAGGAAGATTGAAAGAGCTGGGTTTGTTTAGTTTGGAAAACAGGAGACAGAGAGGACATAACAGTTTTCAAGTACCTAAGAGATTGTCATGGGGAGGAGGGAGAAAAATTATTCTCCTTAACCGCCCGTGATAGGACAAGAAGCAATGGGCTTAAATTACAGCAAGGGAGGTTTAGGTTGGACATTAGGAAGAAATTCCTAACCGGCAGGGTGATTAACCACTGGAATGAGTTACCTAGGCAAGTTGTGGAATCTCCATTATTGGAGGCTTTTAAGAGCAGGTTAGTCAAGCACCTATCAGGAATGGTTTAACATGGTACTTGGTCCTGCCATGAGTACAGGGGACTGGATTTGATGACTGTTCATTGTCCCTTCCAGTTTCTATGGTTCTGTGAAAATATTTCCAGTAATTAATTAGAGTAATGTGATATGCAAGAGTGCTTTGAGTCATATCTGTCAGGAAGATCAGTAGTTAACTATCAGAATGACTGATTTTACAACTGTAAGTTTTCATTTAGATCTTGTACTCTGAGTGCTGTAGTTAAGATGGAGCTACCGTAATTATATTGCTTTAAAAAATCAATAAACTTTTTTTTTGTAGCATCCCTAATCAACCTGTATATTTCATAATCGCTAGCACTATCCTGGTCAGGTAGTATATTCCTGCTGCTATATTCTTAGTAGTCAAGCATGGAATTACTATCCATGGAAATTCTGTGGAAAAATTTCATTCATTTCAGATTTTTATATCACTTATTTCTATGTTTTCTTTCGCATATACCACCACTCTCCCACCAGCATGACCTATTCTGTCCTTACATATATTCTGTACTGGGGGTTTCTGTGTCAGACTGTCTGTCCACTCACCACCTAACAGGTGCCTCCTTTTGGTGTTCTGAGAATTAGATCACAGCAATGCCCTTCTTCCCCAGACTCTTCCCTCTGTCTGCAGCCTGTGCTCTGTCAGTCTTTCTTTCCTGCCGTTGTCAGGGCTCTCTGCAATCTTCGATGCTTGGCCTTCTGGCCAAGCCACAGTCTGTAGCAGTCCCTTTTCCACCATTTGTTTCACTGGTCACTACAGTACACTGCTGCTCCACTGCAGCATAGCAGAGAATGGGTGTGGCCAGGCAGCCTTCTCCTGCCTGCACTCCAGCCCTTCTGTAGCTTTTCCTGGGCTGCTTCCCCATAGTCCCAGTATCTCCTCTCTTGAATCAGAGCCTTCTGCTCTTGCTGAGCTGGGTCAGCCACTTCCTGCTCAGGGTGCTGATTTCTGTTAACATATCAGGTGATTAGCCTTCCCTGAGTTTCTGGGAGTGACTCACTTGCTTTGCTTGCTACCCCCCTTTCTATACTGGACTCTGGGGTCTTCATTGGCTGCCCCTGCCCATTGGCTGCTCCTTGCCCAGCCCTCCTTAACCTCCTTTTGGCCAGTGTGGGTTATGCCACAGTCCCGTTGATTATCCTAATTACACTAAATTTCTGTGCTGCCTATTTATCAATAGCTTCATTTAATACAGAGCATTCAAGTTCACCCATCTTAGTATTTAGCCTTCTAGCATTTGTATGTAAGCTCTTACACTTTGTGATTTGTTTAATTGTCTGCCCTAAGTCACATAAGTGAATGGGACTCTTTCATTTGACTGTTTCTCATCTATCTTCTTCCATTGTCTTCTCCTTATTATGATACTGAGAATCTCCATTAATAGATGTTCTGTCCAAACCGTGTTCTCCTCTGAATCTGCCAGCTTTCCCTTAGACTTTAGTTTTTAAAAAGTGCTCTGTGACTTAATTTTATGTACCAGTAGGCTGGTTTTATTTTGGTTTAGGTCAGGGGTCTCGAACTCAAATCACCATGAGGGGTGCACAAGGACTAGTAGAGGGCTGCATGAGGGCTAGTACATTAGCCTGAGGGCCGCACCACTGAAACCTTTTCATACAACAATATTGCAAATATTGGTAACAATGGTGTCGTTGGGGGTCACAGGAAATAGATTTAGGGGCTGCATGTTTGAGAGCCCTGGTATAGTTGGAGCCCATCCTCCCTGTGTAGGCACCCTTTTTCACAAAAGGTTCCCAGTTCCTAATATATCTAAAATTCTCTCCACACCTTTGTCCCATCGGTGCTGCAAGACCTTGCAGTTCTGCCTAGCTAACTGGCCCTGCATGTGGAATTGGAAGTATTTCAGAGAGTGCTACCATGGATGTCTGAGATTTCAGTCTCTTACATAGTATTTATGAAGCAAACATCCTGGCTCCAGTCTTCTGAACTCCTGAGGTAAAAGACACCATGGAAGATCTCCCCTTTGAAGTACCGGAGCCCTTCAGTGGTGACATGGACTTCTCACTCCAATCCCTTTAACGCTTTACTTCAGTCTGTGGTCACTGGGAATATATGGGGCTGCAACGAAGTGGTATTTTAGCAAGTCTCTAACTGCACAGTGTTCTGGGCTGTTTCAGTACCACCCATAGCAGACCTACCCCACGTCTTTGGAGCCTCCTAGCAGATCAGGACCAATACCCAATGTGTACCATTTTGACAGCTTGGTTCAGGGCCTCAACCAACCTCTCCCTTTGGATCTTTTTCTCTAACTCTTGCTCTATATTCCCTGCCTTTGGAGATCACCTGTCCCACTTCCTATATGCCTAGAAAATGTGTCATCATAGACAAGTGGTTTGTTTAGTTGGTCAGTGTGGGATACTCTATTCATTTCCATTCTGCCCCTCAAGCCCCTTTCAGTCTCTCATCAGAGGCCCCCTCATGCAGATCTCTTGAAGCAGGAAGTCCAATTTCTCCTGCATTTTGGATTATCAAGCCAGTTTCTCCTGAGTTCATTGGAAGATGGTTCTGTTCCAAATACCTCTTGGTTCCCAAAACACACAGACAAGCTTGAGGATGATTCTAAATCCCAAGAACATAAACATTTACATCCTTTTCATGGCACTTCAGGATAACACTAGCCACCATAATTCCATCCCTAAATCCAGGGACAGGTTTGTCACCCTCAATTTCCAGGATGCCTACTTTCATATAGCCATTCAGTCTTCCCACAAGTGTTTTCTGCATTGGTTAACAGACTCAGAACATTACTTCTTGCAGGATTTCCATATTTGGATGATTGGCACCTAAGCAGTGACTCAACTCTAGAGGCCAGCCAGGACTCATTAACTCCAGTCAGTGGATAATTCACTGGAGCCACTCTAGATTCCCTAGTTGACAGAGCTTACCTTGCAAAGGAAAGAGTCACCATTACATCCAGTCTAATCTCTACTCTACAGCACAGTCCACAAACAACTCTAAGGGACTTCATACAACTCCTAGGCCATGTTATTATCCCTAATCGCTACATTGCATGCAAGATTGTACCTTGGATGTTTTCAGGCTTGGCTGAGGGATGTGTAAACCAATCACAGTTTGGAAACCAAACCACCAAACATATCACACTCTCTGAGGGGGTGGAAGAACCTGCTCAAGTAGGTTCCCCATTTGCACCTGCTACAACCTAGAAAAGCCTCATGACAAACACCTCTCTTTTGGGTTGAGGTTGCATGTCTAGCAGGGGCTGCAGGCCAGGGCAAAAGGTCTTTACAAAAGGCAGCACCCTTCATAAACATCCTAGAGCTAAGGACATTTCACTAGAGCTAAGGACATTTCAGCACTTCCTTCACAACATACAGGGCCACTTGACAAGATAATGCCGGACAATTGGGCAGTCGTGTACTATATAAACCATCAAAAGGAAGCATGAGCCCAGTCATTAAAGGCAGAGTTGCTATGACTGTGGCATAGATGCATCTCCCATCATATAGGTCTCAGTGATTTATGTACCCAACCTCTAGCATACAACTGCAGTTTTTGTCAGGGCCCCCATGTTGGGAATTGCCCTAATAACACCTTTCCCTGCCCAGCTCTGCTTACACATATCTCTGGTCCTCAAAACATTACTCAAACTGAGACAAATAATAGCAAGGATTATTCTCATAGTGTTGTCATGGCCTCAAGTGTAGCACTTAAACCTCCTTCACCTTTTCATGGCAACACTTCTCTATCTTCATCTCAAGGAGGACTTCCTATCTCAGAATTTAGGTGCCCTGATCTATCCCTACCCTTTGTCTTTGAACTTCAAAGTCTGGCTCCTGGATGGTTCTTAAGCATAGAATTAAACTGTTATATAAGATCTATCAGGATGTCCAGCCTATTATCTCCAAGATTTACTTGCAGAAGAACTTCTCAGCTTGCTTACTTACTTGAAGTGGAAATATCTCCATTCCTAATGTTTCCTTCACTCTTTGCAAATCTCAGATGCTCCAGTCTCAAAAATCCTAGATAATCTATTGGATTTAAAGGATCTAAGGCCTGTTTGTAAACTCAGTCAGACTGGACCTGGCCACTATCAAGGCGTTCCATTTACCTATTTACTGTTTCTATCTTTGCCTACCCAACCATGGTTAAGCTCTGTAAGGGCTTACACAACTTGTTTTCCCATCAGCAACCCTGTTCCCCCATGAGACCTTAACTTGATCCATTACGCCTTGAGATGTCTCTTCAAACCAATAGCTGCTCTTTAACCTTGCCCTGAAAACTTTGTTTCTGATTGCCATTGCTTTGACCAGAATGAGGGGCTCAAGGTGCACAAAGCAGATCCATAATACATTTTCTTTTACCTTTGTAAGTCTGGAAAGGTCCCTCCAAGAAGGATGAGGCAATACAGACAACACTGAAGAGGTTTATTTACAGTACCAGTACTGGGAACACTGAACAAAACAGTATCAGCTTCAAGATGGAAGTAGCAAGCAATTGCTTATATACACAGGCAGCTTGTTTACTGGTTTAAACTAGTTTTCCTAACACTTTGGGAAAAACAACTCCATATATGGGAAGAGGGTCAGGGAGGTGGTGAGGGGTGGTCTTAACAGGTTAAGAAATACTAGCTTCCATAGAAGGCAAGGGAGGGAGAGGGGTTTGATAGGTGTATGTGACCTGAGGCATGCATGAAATAGAGAGTGTCAGAGCAGACAGCCTGCATCCTGCTTACCCAGACACCCTCTGTGCTCATGAGGCCTGGCTTGCTTGCTTAGCATAACACCTTGATAATGTCGCATTGTGTTCTCATCCTTGCTTCCTCTCTGAAGTTCGGTCGGATTTCCCTAACCATCAAAAATTAGTTTACTGACATTTTAGCCAAAGCTTGATACTTCCAGAGAGGAAACTAATCTACACACACTAGACATAAGAGGGCCTTCACCTTCTCTTAACAGGACTGAGTCCTTTAGAGCTTGTCCTAGATTCTTTGTATGTTTTCCCAGAAGAGAGAAGGGACAGAATTTCCATTCAGAGTCTGAAATGGATTTTAGGTTCCTTCCCTACCTACTATAAAACTGGTGGGGTACCATCCCCATGTAAAGTAAGAGCACATTCCACTAGGGTTCAGTCCACTTTTGTAGCCCTCCTGAAGGATTTTGCCATAGCAGAAATCTGCAGGACTGCAAGTTGGTCTTCAGTACATGTTTGCCAAGCATTACGCTAATTCTGGGCTGTCTTGGATTAGCTTCCTCTACACTGAGTTATTTCTTGGGAGCTGCCTAGGGTAGAATATCCAAAGGAATATACTGTTGCTGCAGCATTTTTTGCTTCAGGGTTGATAAGAAACTGAGTGGCTCTTTATATGCCCTAACTTGGAAGCACGAAGTGGTGCTTTATGCAGATTTGTGGACACTACCTTTTAACAGTCTCTGTCTTAGAGTGTTTGGGCAATGCATGCATTCTACAATGGTACACCATAGGACCTAAACTTCTTGAAGAATTCAGGTTACAGTAAAGTAAGTAACTGTTCATTCTGTATTACTCTTAAGTCTAGTTTCATTCTGTGGTACTCTTAGGTCTAGTATCAGTCTTGTCTTCTGTTGACATTTTTCAGTGTTAAAAACTTTTAAGTTTTCCTTCAGGAAATGTCTCTTTCAGTTTTTACTGTCCTCTGTTTCTAGATACGCTCTCAAAAACATCAACTCCATTTAATAAGTCAAATAAAGCTGGAAGTCAGCAGGGAACACCATGGGAAACACTGGTTGTGTTTGCTATGAATTTGAAACAATTAAATGTCCAAATGAATATGAGCAATGTAATGGGCAATACAACGTAAGTAGAAAAATTTGTATTTTAACAGATTGTTGATGTTTGATATTTTAATTTGCTTGGGGAAAAGACTGTTAAATAGATGTTTCCCAAAGACATTCAAAACTTGCAGTCTTCTAGGTTATTTGTATTTGTATAGCTTTAAATCCTGCCATTTCACCTTAAATGCCCCTCACGAACAACAGTGGTGTTACAAGATCTCCTGACTTATGGTCTCCTTGAAATGAAACTAAGTATTAACAGCCACTGAGGCTCCATCCAGAATTCAGGAAATTGACATAAATGAGCCTCTGAGGTAGCCTTCCTGGTTTCTAGAAAGTATAATCTGCTCTATCATAGGCAGGTCACTGGCCACAGGAACTCTACATTATATGTACAGCTGTTTCAACAGTAAATCAGCTTCTAAATTGCCAATACAGGATATGGGAATATCAGAATACCATCTTTGAGACATGCAAAGCTACAGAAAGGAAGATTTTCTATCCACTGGCTTTGAGCTCAACCCTTGTATATTATCTTATCCCTGCTTGGGAGGAAGTAATGTTTCATTTTGGAGCCAAAATTTATGTATAAAGAGTTCTATTTACCAAAGGTAGATTACAGCAGAGAGTAATAGATCCATGCACTTAGCAAGTCTGTCCTTTCCCTGTTACGGTGCTGAAATATTCCAAGGCTGACAGTTTGAGCTATGAAGCGCCTTATCAACAAATGGTGCATGCCTAATTATTGGTGAAGAATTGCATCCAGTAACTTGTGCTCACACACACCTTAAGTACCTCTTCTGAAATGGCACTGTTTTCTCGTTTGTTTTTTTTCTGTTTTGTGGAAATTTATATATTTCTTTCCCCAAACACTGACTCAAGATCAACTGTGCAGTAAAATAAGAAACTATGCACATCTCATTAGTTCCTGCATACAGTTGTACTTGGAGTTTGAAGTGGAGACATTCATGCATTGTCCTTTTTCATCTCTGTTTCAGGTGGACCACCAGTGGTTTGAAAAGCCAAGGTCGTTTATCTGTGGGTAGTAACAGAGACCGTGAAATTAGCATGTCTGTTGGTCTGGGAAGATCACAGTTGGATTCCAGAGGAGGTGTGGTTGGCGGTACCATAGATGTTAATACCTTGGAGATGGTGGGTAAGTTGGAAAGACAAGAAGATTAACAGTTTGTTATACAAAGTTCATTATGAACCAGTATAGTGGTATTCTACAAAAGTGTGGTTTTCTGAACTGTCAGGTTTTTTTTACTGTAATGTGGAAAGCCAAAAGCACATAAGTAATGCAAAATTCTACTATGTGAACTTACTTAATTATATAAATAGACTTTGGCCTAGACTTTCACCTGTGGCACCCTTTGTGCATTGGGGACGTTTTGGGAGGGTGCTGGAGTTGGTTACAATTCCCTGACTTCGGACTGGTTCTCTGCCTCAAGTTCAGGATTGATCTAGCCTGTATTGTCTGACTGTGGGCCCCAAGAACTGGAAGAGTACAACAAGACTCCAGTGTGCCCTACAGCTGATAACTCTCATACTGGGAGCATCAGGAAAGATGCTGTAAGAACTGGATATGCCAGAGCTACATGAGTTTGGGCAGTCCCCAAAGCTTAGGATAGTTCAGTGGCTTTCCAGCCATTTTTCACTACCAGAGAGGCATAAAAGGACAGGGTTCATTAGAAATTCTGATCCTTTAGTTTTAATATCTTGTAGATCTCTCATTTGAATTATTCTGTTTCAGCTCATATTTCTGAACATCCAAACCAGCAACCCAATCACAAAATTCAGATTACTATGGGTTCTACAGAAGCCCGTGTTGATTATATGGGGTCCAGTATCCTTATGGGAATCTTTAGTAATGCGGATCTTAAACTACAGGATGAATGGAAAGTTAATCTATATAATACCATGGATTCAAGCATGTCTGATAAAAGGTAATATTTCTTGCTGTACTTAATGTTTCTAATGTTAGTTCTGTTCAGTTATCTCATTCAAAAGGACATATATGCATTTTTCAGAAAAATAGTTAGGCTATATCTGGTGGTAAAAATAAAACAAAATAATACAGGTTAGGAAAGCAAAACCAAATCCCTTTTAGTACTGTGTCAAATATGAATTGAGTTGATGGTGAATATTCTTATTCTTTTTACATTGTAGTGAGATATTTGTTCATGGAGACCTAAAGTGGGATATCTTCCAAGTGATGATTTCAAGATCAACTACTCCAGACCTGATAAAAATAGGAATGAAGCTTCAGGAGTTTTTTACTCAACAATTTGATACCAGCAAACGGGCTTTGTCTACCTGGGGACCTGTTCCTTATCTTCCTCCTAAGACAGTGGCTAATACAGAGAAAAGCTCCCATGAGCAATGTATGTATTATAAAAATAAAAGGTTTAGTTTACACAGTACCCTTTATAGATTAGATTTTTAACTATTAGCTTTTCAGAAGTACTAACTCTAATGAATATGAGTAAGTGCCATGGAATTTCAAAGCATTAGTATTAGTTTAACAAGATATGCTAAAAGTTTTAGTTTATCTACAAAAGGGTTTTGTGACTAAAATAACCTATACAAATAAAATTCGGGATTCTTCTTGTGAATACACTCCTCTGTAAATAAAAAAAAAGTAGAGCTGGCTGATAATTTTCAGATTTTTTTTGATGAAAAATGAATTTTCCCCTGAAACAAAAATTCATTTTGAAAAATGTTTGTTTTGGTTTTTATCATTTTCCTTTCTCCCTTCCCTTTTCCAGTGGAGAAAGAAATGAAAAATATGGGGAGGGGACCCCAAAAAATTAACTCTTTTTCAAATTCAAATTAAATTAGTGTTTGTTTAAAATTTTTCATAAAAAATGTGAGAAAGTCAAGAAAAATGTCAAACAAAATGTGGGCAGTAGTTGTGGTGTTTTCCAAGATTTGTCGAGAAAATCGTATTTTATTCTTTAACTGCTTTCATATATGCACTGTGACATGAATCCCGTTTCTTCTAACCAAACATGGAGGTTAATTGTCGGTTAAGAGTCTAGGATTTGCTTGCTACATGACGTATTTAAAATGGCTGACGTTTAGAATTATCTCATATATATCTTCTTCAAAATGCATTAGGCATTCTGGTCATTAGGCAGACAGAACAGGGAACGTTTCATGTCACTCTAGTATCCCTCTTCTTTATCCTGGAGTGATCAGCATATTTTCATCTGTACTCCCTGGAATTTTGTATGGTCATATAAGTAGCAGTTTTAATACATTTGTTTGACAAACAGTAATTACTAAATTGATAGTGTCCACATTAAGGTATGTGGGTAGATGCATTTTCGGCTAGGTAGGACCAGAAGGAACCAGTTATAAAAATTGAAGGAGAATACTGTCACCAAATTTTTCTTTTGTATAATGTTCAAGGTAGTTTAATTCACTGAATACACTACAGCATATGCTATAGAAAAAATTATATTCAATAATATTTTGGTCAAGAAACATTATATTCTTTGTGTGGTATTTTTAATTTTTCATTTTATATGGAAATACTTCCTCCAAAGATGCACAATTGACCTTAGTCCTTGGTGTTAGATTTTTTCTTCGCTCTCACATCAGCAATAAAGTTTATGCTGTAGTTTAACAGCTGTGGGGTCAAATAGTTCACATATAGCAACTGTGTAGAAGATCCTTGACAATGGTTTTGTTTTTTTCAGTAAATGTAGAGTTTAAGCACTTTTGGATAGCTCTGCCACTCCAGTACATCTGGTCTATATTTGTTGTCTAACTTTCTAACTAAGTTTAAAGCTTTATATTCTTTCTTTACTGTTGCTGACTTTTAGACAATCCTGTTCCTATTTTGTGTAACTGTTGAATCCATTTTGGCAGTTGGTGCCTGTGGGTTGCCTCGCGCTATTGCTATAATTTTCTATATTAATCTTTCTGTTTATTCCCATTTGTAGTATAGTAATGCCTAGCAGCCCCCAATCAAAGGTTAGAATCCTAGAGTAGTAGGTGGCAAGCAACTAAAAGACCATCTAACATTATGACTTTGTTTGCTGTCTGCTCTTTGCTCAATTTCATGAGGTGTGTCTCCAGGATGACTAGAAATAATCACAGCTGGAGCCATTTATTTTCCTATCACATGCAAACTTGGGCATCTAATCTGAACAAACGATATGAGTTTTATTTATCTTCAAGTATGTTTCTTTTGATACATTTTCATCTTCATCGTTGCAAGTAACAAGACTGAAACAGTTTCAGTGAAACAGACTGCATGAAGTTATAAAGAGACATTCAAATTTTCAGTACATAGAATTCAAACAGGAGTCTTCCCCTTCTCCACTTTTGTAACCTTCACAATCATGATTGAGCACTTTTCTGTATTTGTGTTTTTTTTTCCTTTAGTGCTGGATGCAGCTCATCATCGCCACTGGCCAGGGGTTTTGAAGGTAGTATCTGGGGGCCACATATCTTTATTTCAGTTTCCTTTGCCAGAAGATGGAATGCAGTTTGGAGGATCCATGAGCTTGCATGGAAATCACATGACACTGGCGTGCTTCCATGGACCTAATTTCCGTTCAAAATCTTGGGCATTGTTTCACCTTGAAGAACCTAACATTGCATTTTGGACAGAGGCACAAAAAATTTGGGAAGATGGTAACTAAAGCATTAATGCATCCTTCACTTTAGAACCTTTTCTTGAACTATAATTGACATTTACTAACCAAGCAAAGCAGCTTTCCTGCAGTGAATCAATATTATTGTTTTCCCAAAAAAGCTTCTCCCTGCCTAAAATAGTGATGGTGAACCAGAGAGACTATGATATTGCCTCTTACTTTGTCTGTTGTATAAAGGAAAGCAATTGAGTATAATATGTGATACATCCATTATTTAAAGGCATTATATTACCAAAGTAGGAAGACTGCTTTCTTGCTTTAATTCTTTTCCATCTGTCAATAGGGAGGGCATAATTCTCCTATCACTTACAGTAGTTTTTACTATATCTTTACTCTATGGATTCACTAGAATTTTTCCTTGTTTAAACTTTTTCAAGTGATAGGAGGATCGAGGCCTATAATCTTATCACTCCTTTCAGATTGTATATGTATTTTTTTCCATTTACATAGGTTCTAGTGAGCATTCCACATACGTTGTGCAAACACTGGACTTTCATTTGGGTCATAATACAATGGTTACCAAACCCTGTGGAGCCCTAGAAAGTCCTATGGCAACAATCACAAAAATAACAAGACGCCGCCATGAAAACCCACCCCATGGAGTTGCAAGTGTGAAAGAATGGTTCAATTATGTTACTGCTACAAGGAATGAAGGTTAGATTCATGTTCATTAATTCCTGGTCTGATTGCCAGTCACTGCAGAATGTGCTGACTTAAAAGATGTAGATGCTAAAAAGGAAAAAGAGGAGTTTCACTCAGAAGAATAAATATTTTATGTTTCTAGTAAAGCTGCACCCTTATAACCCATTCCTTTATTATTTGATGCCCCATTACTCAGAACAGAGTCACATCCCCCAGGGTTTCATATAAATACTGTTAGAATAAAAGTAAGTTTTTAGAACTTCCCCTTTAAATATTAGTTGCTCTTAGCCCTCACCCAGGAATCCACAGAAAAGTGGGGGTGCACTTTAGGATTCCCAAGACTGACTATCACAGCAAGACACTTACAGATTCTTGGATGTTATGTATGGGACAAAATAAAACCTAGGTAGACTTCTGGCTCAATTCTCCATTGCCTTGGAGCAGCAAGTTTGCAGATCCCTGAGGCTTAGCAGAATGCACTTAACAAGCTGTGTGCACTTGATCATTGTTTTGCTTACATAGCCTTATTGGAAAACCAGTTTGTTTCCTGCTCAGAACAAACCTGATGTTTCAAAGCTTAACTACTTTTATATTCTTAAGAACTATGCCTTAGGGGTGGGGTTGCAGCAATGTGATCACATTTACTATAACTGGAGATGTATTAATTTCTTCACATTCGATTTCCAAAATTAAGGTGAATATTTTGCTAAATTCCAAGCATTTAAAAATGGGGGATTACAACCAGGATTGTTTGCAAACTTAATTAAATGGTTATTTCCAGAGAAACTGGTAGGAAAATATCATGTATATGTATACTACATAGAAAAATAAAATAATTTGTAAGTCTTCTATCCATTCATTAAATCACTTTCTTAAAAACCAATGGAAAACATGAACATAGTGAAGCTGTATGGGCCCTAACAGTCTCTCCTTGTCAGTGCAAAATTATGTGAAAGGAGTAAGGAGTGTAAAATAATGCCTCAAAGATGCTGTGGGAATGATTTGCAATATTTCCCTTACATCTGAACAAATTCACTTCCTAGAGTGTTCCCAGCTCAAGCGTTCTTAGGACTAAGAGACTGGTTTTGAAATTGAAATATCATGTTGCAATGCAAAACAAAACTTTTATTTGCCTAGATCGTTTGCAAATCCGCCTCATTAAATGCTCATGAGGCTTTTTGGTAAAGATTGCTGAATTACAGCATTTGCTATTATTCATATAGAACTAAACCTGCTTCGAAACGTTGATGCTAATAACACAGAGAGCAACACAACAGTGAAAAGTTCAAGTTTGTTAAGTGGATTCAGAGGAGGTTCCAGTTACAACCATGAGACTGAAACCATCTTTGCATTACCAAGGATGCAGTTGGACTTTAAATCCATTCATGTTCAGGAGCCTCAGGAACCTTCATTACAAGGTACAGTGGACATTTTTCTTTTTTTTCAACACCTCAAAACTGTTATCTGTACTGTACTTCTGGCAGTCCAATAGTATAAGCAGAATTTACTCAACTGAAGTTAATGGTGGTAGACTGGTGTAAAACTGGCCTGAGAGAAGAATTAGCCTTTAATTATCCAAAAAAATAAAAAACAAATGCAGGTACTTTGCAGTTCATACAAACTTCAGAGAGAGCTCAGAACTTTTGAAAAGTAAGCCATTTAGGTCCCTACCTTAGGTGTCCATTTTTTAAAAAATTTTAGCAAAGAGGGCCATATTTGACATCAGTTATCATTACATTGGTTGACCTTTCCACTGCTGCCAAAATCAGGCATGTTTGACCTCCACATCCAATTGCTCCATTAAAATTATACATGCAACTGACAGAAATACCTATAGTTTAGGTTCGTTGTTGCAAAATGAGAGTCAATATGGTTCTACACATTGGAAATGCACGCACGTGTGTTTGAGGCAGAGAGAGAGCGCGCATGCAAGCTAGGCAACCCTAAAATTCTGGCATCTCCTAACTTTTGAGTGTGATTTTTTTGCAACATCAAGGTTCTTTCACTTTCTGTGTGTATGTTATACATTAAAAAAAAAAAAAAAAGACAGTTTGTATATAAATCACACTTTACAATATGCTAAAATTAGTTTTCTTTGTCCAGACACTAGTGTTAAACCAAAGGTGGAATGCAGTGTAGTAACTGAATTTACAGACCACATTTGTGTGACAATGGATGCTGAATTAATCATGTTTCTTCATGACTTGGTGTCTGCTTATCTGAAAGAAAAAGAAAAAGGTATGTGGTTTATTTAAAAAAAAAAAAAAGTCTTTATGCTGTAATGGAAATAAACCATCTAAAATCTCATGTATGAATTAATGTCATACATTGCTATTAATACTATAAAATAAATTTTGGTTTGTTTAAATGAAGACTTGCTTTTTTAAGTGTTAGGTATTCAGAAAAATTTAGTGTTGGCCTAATTTTACTTCCATAAAATAAGTGGGCTAGAATTAACTCAACAGTGAGTGATTCTTATTTTATATTTATATTTGTTTTGAATTCTTATTAATTCTACATTTGTAGTGCATTAGAAATGGTGAGTGATATATTTGCTTATTTACTAGGTAGTGAACATTCTGCTCATTAGGACGGTATCTGAAATTTACTACATGCACAAAGGAGCATAAAATATGTATTTTAAGCCCTTAATACAGTACACAATCTGTTGTGCCATATTTATAAAATTTGACCTCAAGTCAGAATCATAAAAACATTTTTTCTTTATATAGAAAAGCAGTCTAATTCATCATAGAGGTTCATGGATTCAGATTATTTATTTAAAGCGATTTCTATTTTTGATTTTTTTAATGATCGGTTTTTATCCATCCTTCAGTAAATTAAATGTTATAGAAGATCTGTGTATTTGTATATTAAACACTAAGTCCTCTAATCCTTAAATACCTATTCATTCTTTTGTGTTCGTTGCATACACTGACAAAAATGATTGAAACTAGAAAGTTGAAACCTAGCTTCTTCTTCGAGTGCTGCTCCTGTCCATTCCACCTTAGGTGTCTGCACGCCACGTGCACGGCTCGCCGGAAACTTTTCCCTTAGAGTACCCATAGGGTCGGCTGCAGCGCCCCCTGGAGTGGCGCCGCCGCCACTGCCTATATAAGCCCAGCCGACCCTGCCCCTCCTCAGTTCCTTCTTACCGCCCTGTCGGTCGCTGGAACATCCCTGGCCTCGAGCAATAGCACGTGGCCGCGGAGTACCCGTCTGGACTTATCCAGTCCTTTTCGTTTGGTTTATTCTTTGTTATTTAGTTTATTGTTTTGGAACGACTGTTAGTTACGTTTGCTGGAGCCCTCCCCGGGCCCGGGGCTGGGCTATGCCTGGTTTTAAAACATGCAGCCAGTGCGGGAAATCGATGCCGCTCGATGACCCGCACAACAAGTGCCTTTTCTGCCTAGGAGAGGCCCATCTGGTAGAGCGCTGCAAACATTGCCGGAGCTTCAAGCCTCGGACCCAAAAGGACCGTGTTCAGCACCTGAAACTCCACATGATGGAGGAAGCTCTCCGCCCGGCACCCACGGACTCCGGCTCCAGTACGGCGCCGTCGGTGCAGAGCGCGCCGGCTTCATCGGCACCGGCATCGGTACCGAAGCCCAGCCACGGCAAGCCGCGCAGGTCGCGGCGCCGTTCGGCGTCTCCGGCACCGCCCAAGAAAAGGCGGGCGGACAAAGAGACCTCGCCTAAAATGGCGAAAAGAGGGAGGGACAATGGCCAGAGCCGTGCGAGCCAGCCTATCTCCTGAGGCACCTGAGCCCTCTGAACTCCGTTTTAGCCCGGTGTCCTCCCCTTCCCCAACCAAAGACATTCTGGGTGCGGACTTATCTCTACCGGCTACTCCGGAGGCGTTTGCAGCGGTACAGGCTCTATCGAGCCACTCCACGCTGCCGACACCGGTACCATCAAAGGGGGGGACTCGTGCGGCACCGGCGATTCTGACGGCGCCGATGGAGAGAGCGGCACCGAGACCGGCACCGTCGCGGGGCAAACCGACTCCCCTGTCGACTCGTGGCAGGTCCACGGCACCGGCTCCCGAGCAGCGGCACCGACAGCCAGCGGCACCGTCGTCATCGGCGCCGAGGAGCAGGTCTCCCAGCGTTCCCCGGCACCGCACGTCATTGACGGCGCCTAGAGGCGATAGCAGGCACTGGTCCCCGGTACCGTCGGCCTCGGCACCGCCATGGTCGCCTCGCTCCAGCCGCTCGAGCTCGGTCGAGGACCCGGCACCGCCTCGCTTGCCGGCGACGGGAGGCGCCTCGGCACCGCAACCTTTCGCGGCACCGCCAACCTTTACGGCACCGCCAGCCCAGCTGCCGTGGGCAGCGTGGCAGCCGACTCAATGGCCCTTTTGGACTCCGTGGGCCGCCCAACAAGGGCAGCCTTTCGGTGCGGGGTCCCTTATCCCCCCCTCTGGGACCAGCCTTCCCCCGTCTGCGGCTTTGGGGGCCCCACCCGGCACCGAGACAATGTCCGAGGTGGAATCTCCTCGGGACGAGCAGGACAGGGGGAGCATCACCAGTGCCGGCCAGAGTACCCGGTCGCGGGCGCTATCCGAGGCTCCGGATTTCGAAGAGTCCTCTTCGTCGCCACCCGATGAGGCGGTGGCAGGGGCTAAGCCGGTGGGCATCCCGGACGATGCTCGGGCCCATCAGGAACTCCTTAAGCGCGTGGCCTCCGGGCTAGGCCTCCAGGCTGAGGAGATCGTGGAGGAGGCCGACCCCATGGTTGACATTCTGCTTTCCGAGGGCCCGGGCAGAGTGGCTCTGCCATTCATAAAGACCATTCAAAACACCACCAAGGCCCTGTGGCATGCGCCAGCCTCCATTCCCCCTACGGCCAAGAGGGCTGAGTGGAAGTACTTTGTGCCCTCCAAGGACTACGAACATTTTTATTCCCACCCCGCTCCTAGCTCCCTTGTGGTAGCCGCGGCTAATGAAAGAGAGCGGCGGGGTCGCCCAGCCTCGACTCCGAAGTCCAAAGACGCAAAAAAGCTGGACCTGTTCGGGAGGAAGGTCTACTCCACGGGGGGCTTGCAACTGCGGATAGCCAATCAGCAGGCTATCCTGAGCCGATATATGTTTAATGCCTGGTCGGCTATGGAGCGTTTCGCGGACTCAGTGGGGCAGGACTCGGCGGCGGCCTTGTCGGCCTCAATCAAGGAAGGCAAGTTCGTATCTAAGGCCTTGCTACAGTCGGCCTTGGACGCGGCGGATGCGGCGGCCCGATCCATGGCCTCCGGTGTGTCTATGAAGCGTAGCTCGTGGCTGCAGGCCTCGGGCCTTCCCCAGGAGGTGCAGGTCACCTTACAAGACTTGCCGTTCGAAGGCCCAGAGCTGTTTTCGCAACAGACGGACAGTCGGTTGCAGACTTTAAAAGACTCAAGGGCTTTGATCAAGTCCTTAGGCCTCCACACACCCGCCATCCAGAGGAAGCCCTTTAAGCCTCCCCCTCAGACCAGGCCTTTCCGCCAACGTCGGGAGGACGAAGGGCAAAGGGGACGTTCGTTTTGTCGGCCTTCGGGCCGCCGGCCCAACAACCAAGGGGGTCCCCGTCAGCAGACCACTCAAAAGAAAACCTTTTGACGTCCGCATCGAGCGCGCCGTACCACCTCCCAAGGATCCAGAAACGCCCATGTTCCTCGACAGGCTGCACCGGTTCGCACAGGAATGGCGCCAGATCACGAACGACCGCTGGGTGCTCAAAACAATTCAGGAGGGCTATTCCCACCAATTTTCTTCGTTACCCCGGCGGCGCCGCCCTGTGTTGTGTGGTTCCCTGCGGGATCAGGCCCACCAACAGATATTGCAAGAGGAGTTGCAGACCCTCCTTCAAAAAGGAGCGGTGGAATGGGTGCCCCCAGAGGACATAGGGAAGGGTTTCTATTCCCGGTACTTCTTGATTCCCAAGGCGAAAGGGGGTCTACGCCCCATTTTGGACTTGCGGGGCCTCAACCGGCACCTCCGCAAGATCAAGTTCCGGATGGTTTCCCTAGCCTCCATACTTCTGTCTCTGGATCCGGGCGATTGGTACGCCGCCCTCGATCTGCAGGACGCGTATTTTCATATCGCCATCAAGCCCTGCCACAGAAGGTTTCTGCGTTTCACGCTGGGCCAAGCCCACCTGCAGTTCACAGTACTTCCCTTCGGCCTGTCAGCGGCCCCGCGGGTTTTTACAAAGTGCCTCGCGGTAGTAGCAGCGTTCCTCCGGAAACAAGGGGTTTCCCTGTTCCCCTACCTGGACGACTAGCTGATCGTGGGTCGATCTCGACGAGAGGTGCAGGCCCACCTGCGTTTGACCCAGTCCGTGTTCAGCCGGCTGGGGCTGCTCGTGAACCTGCAAAAGTCGGTCCTTGTCCCGGCTCAGCGGATCGAGTTCATCGGGGCGGTTCTCGATTCGAGATCATCGAAGGCAAGCCTTCCCTACGCCCGGTTTCAGGCCATCAAAGGGCAGGTGGACATGTTGACCAGCTTCCCGATGGTCAGCGCCCGGGAATGCCTTCGCCTCTTAGGCCTCATGGCAGCATGTACATATGTGGTTCCCCATGCCCGCCTGCGTATGCGGCCGCTCCAACTGTGGCTGGCCGGGGTGTTCCGTCCGAGTATGGACGATGTGGACCTGATGGTGACGGTGACGGAGTCGGTGCTCAGGACTCTACGTTGGTGGGGTTGCGAACCCAACCTCTGTTCGGGGGTCCCGTTCCGCCCCCCTCAGCCGTCGCTCCACCTGACAACCGACGCTTCGGACATCAGCTGGGGTGCGCACCTCAACGGCCTCAAGACGCAAGGCCGGTGGTCGCGGGAGGACTCTCGACTACACATCAACATCAAGGAGCTGAGGGCGGTTCGCCTAGCATGCGAGGCGTTTCGGGACCGCCTTCGGGGCCGCTCAGTGTTAGTGCGGACGGACAACACAACCGCGATGTTTTACATAAACAAGCAAGGGGGCACCCACTCCCGCCAGTTATGCCAGGAGGCCATTCGCCTATGGGAGTTTTGCATTCTCCACCAGATCCGTCCGCTGGCCTCGTACATACCGGGGCTCAGGAATGCTCTGGCGGACGAGTTGAGCCGGAAGTTCCTGACCCACGAGTGGGCTCTCCACCCGGAGGTGGCGCGGTCCGTTTTCCGGAGGTGGGGGGTTCCCCGTCTCGACCTCTTTGCCTCGGAGAAGAACAACAAGTGCTCGGTTTTCTGCTCCTTCCAAGGGCACAGCCCCGGGTCATTGGGGGACGCCTTCCACTTCCACTGGGGTCAGGCGGGGTTGTTATACACCTTTCCCCCAGTCCCGCTGGTGCCCAGGGTCCTATGCAAGGTGAAGGAGGACAAGGCGAGGGTCATCTTAATTGCCCCGGCGTGGCCGCGGCAGCACTGGTTCTCGACCCTACTGCGCTGCGCCCAACACGACCCGATCCGCCTGCCCCTGAGACCGGACTTGCTGTCCCAGGACGATGGTCGCCTCCTGCACCCCAACCTGGAAGCCCTGCACCTCCACGCGTGGTACCTCCATGGCTAACGGCTAGCGAGCAACTATGTTCTTCGCCCGTGTGGGAGGTCCTGCGGGGCAGCAGAAAGCCCTCCACAAGGGCCACCTATGGGGCTAAATGGACCAGGTTCGTGCTCTGGACTACCGGGCGTGGGCTGGACCCGGCGCAGGTCGCAGTGCACACCATTTTGGACTATTTGTGGCACCTGAAGTCAAGGGGGTTGTCGATCTCGTCCATAAAGGTCCACTTAGCGGCAATTGCGGCTTTCCGCCGCGACTTGGGGAATGGCTCTCTCTTCACCGTTCCTATGGTCAAGAGGTTTTTAGCTGGCCTCTCACGGGTGTACCCAGCGCTGAAGCCACCTACACCGCAGTGGGACCTCAATGTGGTTTTGCAAACTCTTACCAGAGCCCCTTTCGAACCCCTGGCGACCTGTTCCCTGTTGTATCTATCGTGGAAGGTCACTTTCCTCGTGGCTATCACATCCGCTCGGCGGGTGTCGGAACTGCGGGCGCTGGTAGCGGTACCTCCGTACACCTTGTTTTTTAAGGACAAAGTACAACTCCGTCCTCACCTGGCTTTTAGGCCCAAGGTAGTGTCTCACTTCCACTTGAACCAGGACATTTGCCTGCCGGTGTTTTACCCCAAGCCTCACATGTCAGAGACAGATAGGGCCCTCCATTCTTTGGACGTACGCAGGGCATTGTCTTTTTACATAGAGCGTACAAGGCCGTTCCGCAAGTCCCCGCAACTCTTTGTGGCGGTGGTGAACCACAAAAAAGGCCAGCCGGTTTCCACTCAACGGATCGCGGCCTGGATTAAGGACTGCATCAGAGAGTGCTACCGGTTGCGGGGCAGGCCCCTTCCAAGGGCGACGGCCCACTCAACCCGGGCGCAGGCGGCCTCGGCGGCCTTCCTTGCAGGGATACCTATCACAGATATTTGTAGAGCGGCGACGTGGTCTTCCCCCCACACCTTCGCACAGCACTACGCCATCACCCATCATGCGCAGCAGGACGCAGCGGTGGGGAGAACAGTGCTGCAAACGGGTTCTCTATGATGTCTCCCACCTCCGAGGTAAGGCTAGCTAGTCACCTAAGGTGGAATGGACAGGAGCAGCACTCGAAGAAGAAGAAGAGGTTACTTGCCTGTAACCGGTGTTCTTCGAGAGGTGTGCTCCTGGCCATTCCAAACCCTCCCACCTCCCCTCAGACAAGTAGGGTAGAAGGAACTGAGGAGGGGCAGGGTCGGCTGGGCTTATATAGGCAGTGGCGGCGGCGCCACTCCAGGGGGCGCTGCAGCCGACCCTATGGGTACTCTAAGGGAAAAGTTTCCGGCGAGCCGTGCACGTGGCGTGCAGACACCTAAGGTGGAATGGCCAGGAGCACACCTCTCGAAGAACACCGGTTACAGGCAAGTAACCTCTTCTTCCTTGATCTCTCAAAAATCTAAGAAATAAACTTTAAAAGCTAGTTTATAAACTCTTACCATTAAAAGTTCATCTGCTTGTAGGTGAGCTTGGCCATAAGTGATGTAGCTTGCATAATTTATGGCTGTATGAACTATTGTGATCTATGTATATGGTATTTGATATAATTACAAAGAAACCATATTTTAAGGCATAAGAACAGAGGAATAGTTAAAAGTTTAAATTTAAATCTATTTTTCCTCTTTGCTTTATTTGTCAAACTTAACATTGCAGTGATGTTTGTTTTTATGCATAATATGTTTACCTTCACAGTATTGACACTTTGGCAGAAAGGAGGAATTTCCAGCCTGCACTACTGTTCTGTACTCAGCAATATGTTTGCTTTGTGTTTAGGGATAGTCTGACAAAATGTTTCAAGTAATACTTGAACACGCGTCTGTTTAAAAACAATTATTCAAGTTTTATTGGACCACTTAAATCCGCCAGACCTTTTTCTGGTGGATTTAAGGGCACATTCAGAGCAGTCTTTTTGAATAAATAAATGCTTATTTATTTGATTATCTGCAAATGGAAAGATCAGTTACCACTGAATATTTTTTCAAATGCTTTTGTGAGTAATTAGTATTACAGTACAATTTATAGCGAATATCACAGTATTATGTACACACAAAACTTATAAAGATTTAAGTGATTATTGTAAATGCTTATTTCTTTCAGTGATTACACATTGCAATAGTGCACAACAGTACTTAAGTTTCAATCTGTAATGACTACCTACATTGAGATTTAAAAAGAAAACTATATAAATAAGAACAATGAGAATCCCATGGCACCTTAAAGACTGACAGATTTCTTTGGGCATAAGCTTTTGTGCGTTCCAGCCCACTTTTGTCAAATGGGTTGGAACCCACAAAAGCTTATGCCTGAAGAAATCTGTTCATCTTTAAGGTGCCACAGGACTCTTGTTGTTTTTACTGTGAACAAACTAACACAGCTACCCTGATGGAAATTTACATCCATAAGAAATAGCAAATGTTGCTACAGCAACTATGCTTTGGCAATATTTTGGTGTATTTATATAAATAAAATCAAGACAGAAGGTTTAGTTATCACAACAGAGTAGAAGAAATGCCAGCCAACTGCCTCAGTAGGTGGGACACATGATTTGGCTGGTGATCAAGCGAGGCAACCCAGCAGCAAAGGAACACCTGCTGAGGGACACCAAGTTACTTTTCCCTCCTACCCTGCGAATCTCTAACGTGCACTGGCCACTTGTGAAGAGGGGTGCTGTTTGGCCAGCATTTTGTAGCTCCCAGTATTTAACATGAAGAGGGCTAGGTGAAGCCTCTTTTAGCTCTGTTCTTACCCTACCCTCCCTGAACTAGGAATGGAAACCCAGCCTGACAGATGCTGTTGAGGTCTAGGCAATTACCCATTTAGGCATCAGGAAGGAAGAGGTCTGGGGAGGGTTTTTGGGTTTTTTTTTTGTTTTTGTTTTGTTTTTGTTTTTGTTTTTTTGCCTTCCTTGCAGCAGTTTCAAGTTTCAATGGCAAAGTAGGAAAGCACTTAGTACATAGCTGGATTGAATTGTTAATTCATTGCAACACGTAGCAAGTTTACATTGTGAGTGAAAGGATAAAATGAAGTTTCCACTTTTCTTTGCTGTGGAGACAGACATTAAGAGAGATGAGCCCTGAGGGTAGGCTGAGGTGAGTGTATCCTGTAATCCCTGCATTGGAACCAAGAAATGACCAGTATAGGACAGTATAGATCAGGGGTGGCCAAACTTATGGAACTCAAGAGCCACACAAGTTGATTATTAAACCTTTGTGAGCCACACTGAGGCATATAGCCATATACTTTTACTTATTCCAAAATTACTAAGTTTAAAATTCATTGCACACTTTAATTTTATTGTAAAAAGAGGACAAATATTGATCCTACTAATGTCAGATTCTAATAATTATTTAAGGCTACCATGAAAACTAGGCCTGTACAGTAAAAACTTAGCTGCTGCTTGATGTAGAAGACTGCAGGCTAGCGGAGAGTTTTTTACAATTCCAGCCATGCTGCACTTCTCCCCACCGTCCCGACCCCCTTCTGAACACCTAGGCTGGGGCTCCTTTCCTAAATTGATTTGCAGATGTTCTTCCAGGAGCCATAATTTTTCATTCAAGAGCCACATGTAGACCCCGAGCCACAGTTTGGCCATGCCTGGCATAGATCATCGGTGGGAGCATCCCTCCTCTCTAGTAAAGTTTCATAAAAGTTGTGGCTGGCACTTAATTCCATGCATGTGTCCATCCTCATTTTGCTGTTGTGTTTGCATCAAGGTATTTAAAAGAGGTGAATTTCAAGTGCAGTGAAAGTCATAAATACAGAGTCTCTGGGGCAGGTGGGTGGGTGGGGTTTGCATAGATGTTTGCATTTAATGTGAATAGTTTTTAAAATGTACATGCACAATAAAGATTACATTGATTATTAAGTTAAGGTTCGTTTTACTTGAGTATTTTGAGTTTATTTTTACACTGTGTCAGAGGGGCAACTGTTGTTCTGTTGTCAGCAAAAATGACAGAGTCCTGTGGTACCTTAAAGAGTAACAAAAAACTGGGGGTGGGGGGCATAAATTTTCATGGACTGGAACCCACTTAATGAGATGCAAATCAGATAACAAGAATGGCAGCATTTAAAAAACAATGTAGGGCATGTCAATCTCCATGGATGCTCAGTAACAGACTTCAGTAGGAAAAAAAAAAAAAAAAACTTCAAACCCAGATTTCAATATGAAACTGCAGAGCTGGAACTCTGTGTATATATAAATTTGACACTATCAGATGGGGCCTGAATAGACTGGGAATTGCTAGCTCACTAGAAAAAATAAAGTTCCCTCTTTTGGCAGTTCACACCTTCTCATTAGCTGTTTTGAATGGATCTTTTCTTCCCTCATTGAATTGACCTTGTTAGCACTTCCCCTCTTCAGAAACTGTAACTCACCCTTGCATGTGGTATGTATACACCTAACAAACTGAAGTTACCCCTTCATGCATCCAACAAAATGGGATCCAGCCCACAAAAGCATATCCCTCCCCCAACCCTCCAACATTGTTTGTTAGTCTGTAAGGTGCCACAGGACTCCTTTTGTCATTTTTACATTGTGTTACTCATCCATAAACAAGGTTAAAGGAGCTTAAAAATTATATTCCTAATGCTTGTAGTAAGGTCTGTCCTTGATAAATTTGAACTTAACTCTTTAGCATCAAGTCCAAGAACTGCCATGAAGAAATTTTACAATTTTTTTTTCTTCCACTCTGTAGCCATCTTTCCACCTCGTATTTTGTCTACTCGGCCAGGACAGAAAAGTCCAGTTAGTGTACTTGATG
Organism: Podocnemis expansa; assembly: GCA_007922195.1. Lineage (NCBI taxonomy): Eukaryota > Metazoa > Chordata > Testudines > Podocnemididae > Podocnemis > Podocnemis expansa. The sequence goes on along the minus strand of ML681966.1, from coordinate 49,680,616 downwards.
ACAGTTCCACTGAGAGAGATGCAGAAGAAAGCATTACCTACACAACTGTGGACTGGAGAGAATTTATGTGCAATACTTGGCATCTGGAACCCACACTTCGGTAATCAGCAGCCTTATTATGCAGCGGTTCTACAGTTTGGCTGAGTAATAGTATTATCTGCACATATTATTCTTCAAACCACAGATGATTCAGTTTGATAGTGTTAATCTACTAATGGGATCTAGCCATATAGCAGCTGTCATATATTCTGTTTTGGCTATTAAACAATGATAAACAGAATCTGCTAGAGCATATGAAATGTCATTTGATAACACAGGCTGCGTAATAACATCTTTTACCTTAGGCAGTGGGTCATGGTTTATGTGGGAGAGCTCTAGTATGAATTCACTTGTGGCTGATAAGCAAAGTTTGAAAGTTGCCGCTGGATGAAAGCACCGGAAGTTGTACTGCTGAGAATTGCTTCAAATAACAGTTAGCTTCTTAAGGTCAAGCAAAATGCAACTCATTAAGGACCACACACTTATGTCACTGCCTTTTTCTGCTATTTTCGTATAATAATCCTTTAATTACCAATTTTTAAAAATATAATCTTTTTTTCTGTCTGTCTTCTCGAGACTGTGAGCTGTTGGGAGGTTGGTCGGGGGCCTATGGTCTTTTAAATTTTTAAAATGTTGAACATGTTTGAGGGCTATAAAAATGTAACAAACTTGATGCAGTCAAATGACAAATATCAATTTTGAAAAAAAAAATCACTGTTAATATCAGTTGGTTAGATTCCCTGCTTTCTCTATAGATGTATGTAAGATGCTCCCTTTTTCATGCAGGGAAAACTTTCCCCCCTCCATTTCCACGAGGGGAATGCAAGTAACTATGAAGTACTACTTCTAAAAAGTGGACGTAAAGTGAATGTATTTCTCATTTAAGTTGCCATATGGCTGATGAAACGTAATGTACAACAGCAGCAGCAGGTGTACAAGTACCCCACTGCCCTAAACAAGCACTGCATCCCTGGCCAATAGGAATCACTTTTGAGACTGATGAGAGAACTTTTTAGTCTCTAGTATCACTTTATTGGTGGTCTTTGCTGAGACTGTTAATAAGGACACCAGTCACTAACTATAACATTTTGATAAGTGAACACTTCCTTGCTAGGAACTGGACTGAGACCCCAGCTCAGTTCACCCACACCAATAAACATCTATCAGATATCCATTTATGGTTAACCATAACATGGTCCACATTGGAACAGGACCCGGAGATGGCCTGTTACATTTGTGATCTCCTGAAACATCTGAACCTTCCAAAAAGCTATTAATACAAAACATGTTGGTGTAAATTAGCTGAGACTGAAAGTAAGGCCTCTTGCATTTTAACTGTTTGGATGTTAAAAAAAAAAAAAAAAATTGATTCAGCAATATAAATGTTAACTTGTGATGAATATTTTACATGCTATTTCCTATATCATGCTGAGTTGAGTTTTACATCTGAAGTAAGGATTTTTTTTTTTTTTTAATTTTAGGTTAATCTCTTGGACTGGAAGAAAGATTGACCCAGTAGGTGTTGATTATATTCTTCAGAAACTGGGCTTTCATCATGCTAGAACCACTATTCCTAAATGGCTTCAACGTGGGGTAATGGATCCACTGGACAAAGTTCTGTCAGTCCTTATCAAAAAACTTGGTACTGCTCTACAGGATGAAAAAGAAAAGAAAGGAAAAGACAAGGAAGAACACTAAAGATATAATATATGACAAAACCATAATTTTATTTCCATTCTGCCTGTGACTGATATTTTATTGTATAATAAGAATTTATTTTAAGTATGATTTAAAGAGAAACCTAACAGCTTTTTTTTTTTTGCTACTGTATTTAAAACTTACATGGTAAGTGACTGTTTACAGTGGTAGATGTTACCACTCTGTATGTGATAAATTATTGCATGATTGTGACCAATATATATTCTGTGAAAACTGGTGAAGTGCTGTAAATCTGCTGCTTGGCATTCACAATTTTATTATGTGCAATATGATTCATGCATCTTTGAAATACTTGCAGATTAACTGTGAATTTTCATAACTTTATTGGCCATAACAAACCCTTGTTAATGTGATTCTGTTAATGGCTTTTTTTGTCAATGTAGACTTGTATAAATTTTCATATGTATATACTTATGGAACTGTGATTGCTATAGTGTTAAGTCAGTTTGTTACACTTGTAATAAAAAATAACTGTTGTAAATTTATTTTCTTAATCAAAAAGCAGCAGTATTGGTGGGGCATGCAAACCTGTGTGCTCCAATTCAAGCACTGTAAACAGACTTCACATTAGACTAATTATACTTGTATTACAAAAAAAGTTTGCAGCTTGTAACAACTTTAGATGATGTACTGCACGGGAGAGTGATGGGCAGAGCCACTATCTGTTAATAGTGAGTGAAACAAAAGACAAGCTGTCTAGTGCAAATTTGAGAATGTTGATATAGGAAGTATAAATTTCTTCCTTTGTCTGAAACCCTAAAAGAAGTGGGAATTACAATTTTGTCCCAGCACTTTTTATTCAGTAATCCTTCTAGCAACTGAACAACAAAAACAAATTACTTTGCTCTCTCAGAACAATTAGGGAACTCTTCAGTGCTTTGTATAGCAAAACGGGGAGTCCTCTGCCATGTCTATAGACAAACAACTGTGTCACTCTTAACCATCTTCGATAAACTTTCTAAAACCTAACAAACAGAGCAATATCAATAAAATCAACAATAAATGGCTATAGAGGACACACCAATACAAAACAAACACGGAGTCATGTGGCATTTCTAAAGACTGATTTATTTACCACATGAACTTTTGTGGGAGAAAATCTCCCATGAAAGCTCATGCAATAAATAAATCGGTTAGTCTTCAAAGGTGCCACAGGACTCCTTGTTTTGCTGAACTAGATTAACACGGCTACCCCTTTGAACCAGTATGAAAATCACGTTACTGGCCAGCTGCCTTTGTAGCATGGCCCTCCCTGGCTCACTTATCCATCTTTCCAAAGACAGATGATCCTGTACCTTTTATGTAGTCAAAGCAATTCATGTTACTCTACCCCTTTGAGAATTTACTCTTTAACATGTTTTTTCTCTTCCCCTGGAAAACCTGCTGCCTTGCTGGAGCCCCTCACCACTAGGGTTACCAGACATCAGGCAAAAGGAGGACATGTCCTTTTCCACCGCCACGTCCTCCGTCCAGCACACATTTTAAGAATACGCAATTTTGTCTGGGATTTTACTTACAAGGGTCAAAGTATGCTGGAATACCCTAGAGCACCCTATTTTTAGGGGGAGGCATTCCAAGGCCCCCTAATAAGAATATTACATTAATCCTCCACTTTTTCCACGTGTCCTCCAACATGCTTCCCCGCCTTCCTTTCCACGCTTTGGTATCTGGTAGCCCTAGTCAGGGCTGCAGACGCCTCGCTTTTCAGGCCTCCTTTCTAACAGCGTTTTCCCACGGACAAGAGCGGGAAGATGGACTCAGGGGTGTAGGCCCGCCTCGCAGGGAGGTAGAGTCCTCTGTGTTCTTGCAAAGCTTGCTGGATTTCCTTTTGGTTTTACACCAGGCTGGAGGCAGGGAGCAGCTGGGCCAGGGCAGGGGGGCGCAGGGCCCAGAGGTGGCTGTGAGGGACCCGAGTAGCCACCACCCCCCAGGGCCCCAGTAACGAGAGGCCGCTACGGGGGAAGGAGGCGCGTACAGTCACTCCGGGGGCGGGGCAGGACCGTTAACGGCTCCGCGCGGTGACGTAGGCGCCCGCCGGCCTCGAGCCAGGCGGCGCAGCAGCACGAGGCGGCCGGCGGGGGTTGGCTGGAGGATCACGTGGTCCGAGCGCGAGGCTGTGATTGGGCGAGAGCCACGGACCCGCCTCGAGGGAGGGAAGCGGCGAGCGCGTGCGGGGCGTCAGTCCCTCGCGTTTCCCTCTGTAGTGCACCGGTGGCCGGCCGCGAGCGCGGCTGAGGGGAGCCTCGGCCAGGCCCCGCCGTCGCCTTACAGTCCCCGCGGCCGCTGGGCACGTGTCAGGCATTGGGGGATCGCGGCAGTGAGGGGCTTCCCGTCTCCGTGGGTGGAGCCTGAGCGAGCCCAGCTGTGCCGGGGAGTCGCCAGTCCCGCGGCCCTTCCCGTCCAGGGCACCGGGGGCGGGGCGGCTGCCTTTTAATGGCTGGCAAGAGTGGGAGACGGCTCCTGGCTCATTGATACTGTTGGTCCACCAGGGCCGGCTCAAGGGCTTGTGGCGCCCCAAAGCCAAATTCTGATTTGGTCCCTCGGCCATCTCATTCATGCAGGTTGAAAACGGTTTTTCAACGTGCATAAATCTCCGGCATCTGCCTGCAGAGGGATTTAAAGTGCACTCTGACTACATGCCTTAAGCTGCAGGTTGACTGCCTGCCTGAGCCGCTAGGAAAGAGTTGCAGAGGCAGGAGCCAGCCAGATCTTCAGGGGGGGCTAGGCACCCCTAAGAACTGTCACCTGAAGCCATGTTTGTCTCTTGCCTCACAGCAGAGCCAGACCTGTGGTCCACCTCTATGATCAGCTTCTCCAATTTTTGGTTTCAAGTGGTGTTAGTGTGCTTTTGAATGTGGTAACTTCTTTTTCTAGAGGAAAGAAGCCAGAGGCATGAAACCCACTGAATGAATGGGAGAAGAAATTATCCAGATTTGCAATGCATTGTTAATGTTTAACAGCCTTAAATGCTTTGGTTGGTTGCATGTCATTTTTAAATAAATAAATCTGTTAGTCTTTAAGTGCCACAAGATTCCTCGCTTTTTTTGCTTTACTAGACTAACATGGCTGCCCCTTTGGAACGTGTCATTTCTAGGTAGATGGCAGAATGGCTAGCAACAATGACTGGGTTCGAGGTTCCAAAGTCCCCAGCTTTGCGCAGATGCTGAAAAAGAACTTGCCTGCTGATCCTCCTCCTGTCCCGTCTCCTCAGCAGTCTCTACGCACTTCGAATATGGGCCTGATGTTTTCACCTGCTGAAGACTGTTTTAATGTGCGAAATTCAGCATCTAAGGTGACACAGATCACAGGTATTAGCTTCACGGTTATTAAGCTGATTGGTTTCTAGAGATGGCCTTTCAAACCTAGTACCAATAGCTTTGCAAAATTGTAATCAAGTTTACTTGCCTTGATATGATATTTGTCTTTTATTGTGATCCTTCTGAGTAAATGTTTTACTGAACGATTTTTTAAAAAGAGTCTCTGAAGTCAAAACATGAGCACTACAATCTTTAATCTTTTCTCTTCATAAATTTCAGGAAAACATGTTTGATCTTTTCTTATTATCCAGCAGGGGAGAAACTAAAGAGGTCTGACCTATTCAAGTTAAATATTTCATGTAACATCTTTGGAGGTGTGGTGTGCGTAGGCTAGGTGACTTGTTGTATGGAAGTACTGTGCGTGGAAACCTCACCTTAATAAACATGAGTAACTAAACACTTTTCCAAATTATCTTTTCTGTAAATGACAGATGTGAACTCCTCATCCGTGCAGGCTTCTAAGACAATGTATTTTCTCAGCTGACTAATTTACTGTTTTCTTCCCCATCTTTTCTGTCCTTGGGTAATTTATACTTTGTTCCTACAGTGAGGGTCCATATGAGCGTCAAGGATTTGCCCGCTTAAAGTTTATCCCTTCGTCTAGTCCGGACCTCAGCAAAGCTATGGTTCTGGTCACTGTGGCAACCAGTTTTAGTAACCTGTTGCTTAGCTCCACTGCAGGAAAGTAATGGAAGAGCGCATTCTGGTGACCAAAAGTGAAATTGTTGGACCCTAGCTGTGAACCATTTTTGTCCACCCTCATCTAGTTTATAGTGTGCATATAGCACTTCATATAAAGTGCACTAGCATGTTTATAACATGCTTTATGTGCATTATCTTTTGTAGAAAGAGCTTAGAATTTGGTTAGTTTCCTTTGATGATAATGAATTCCCTGAGCCCTGCACGATGTAACTTTCAGATAAGGGAGTTCAATATTTTAGGGGCTGGTCTTATTTCTCAGTCTTTTTGTATGCCTATTTTTATTCTAACTGAAGAGGAATTAGCTGTTGCTCTATGATGCAACATTTACTTCACATGGGAGGTCCTGCTTAGTTACAGCATGACCAATCTAAATTGACCTGAGGGTCAACAACATGATGCGAGAAACCTGTTGTGTATAGTGATACAGTAGTAAAGAATTATGAATTGTTCTGCTGTTTTTGTGCAGTGAAAAAGACTTTGCTACATTAGATAAACAGGTACTTTCTTGAAATAGGTATGTCCCTGAAAAGTATGGGCTTTGGTTCTGGGCTTATATGTGATTGAGTTTGATGTTAGAGACTATCGGGTTTCATAGTCAAGGAACAAGCCCTAGTTTCTTTGAAAGGTTAGGCACTTACATGGTTACCAAAACTACTTACCTCTTCAATTAGAATAAAATGCAAATTCCAAGTGGACTTTAAGATGCATTAATACTATTCTCTCCCTTTCACACTGTCTTAATTTTACAAATATATTTTAGGACATGTTTCAAACTCACTATATTCAAAAGCAGTCCATCCGTCTCCAATCGCTCCACTTCTTCCAAAGAAAATACCAAAGGAGTTTATAGCAAAATATAAACGTGGGGAGATAAACCCAGTATCTGCTTTGCATCAGTTTGCACAAATGCAGCGTGTGCAACTAGAATTGAAGGAAACTGTTACAACAGGTAAAAACTTCTGTTTTTAAGAGTGTCCTTGTTACCACATGAAGTTGCTCTGTATTTATGCAGAGTTTCTGGATCAGCCAGTCACACTAATTTGTTTTGGGTGTTGATTGCACTATAAGTAGTAGTAATAGCAATTTTTTTTTACTGTGCTTGCACAGTGTCTTCATATAATCCAATCAATGGCTAATGTAATCACTGTAAAATCAGTTATAGGAAAGAATAAAACTCCAACCCTTACTTTGAAGGCTTTTTACAGCTACTTTTTAGACAGTTACTTCTTATAGGGTATGTCTACGCTTCAGACACATACCCATGGCTAACCCAGGCCAGGTAGCTCAGGCCTTGTCTACGCCAGGAAGTTGTGTTGACAAAAGTCAGGTTTTTTTGACAGCACAGTCTTAGCATACACACTGCACTTCCCTCTTTGCTGAGAAAATTGCCCTGTTTTGCCAACAAAATTATATCATCAAAATGAGTGGCTTAGTGTTCTTAAGGTGGTGGACGGTCAGTGTGAACATTCTGCCTTGTTAGAGTGGTGGGAATCTTTCATACTTGTTAATTTCACTGCTCTGTTAAAGCATAATTGGTGTGGGGGGGGGTGTCCCTCAGAAGCAGGAATGCAGCTGCCCAGGGCTCACTAGGGGATGGAGGAGCCCCAGCAGCTTCCATGTCATACCTGACCCCACCCCCTGACTGCTGGGGCTCCTCCATCCCTGGTGGCTTCAGCTCCCCTGCACTGCCACTTTTGTGCTTTCTGCTCCCAGCTTTGCAGTGGAAGGGGTCCCAGTAAGGACACCCTCCAGCAAGAGAAGGATGGCTATGTGTGTGGTAGCCACTGCTAAAATTACAGTGGTGTCTGTTTGCCAGCAGAAGTTTTGCTGGCAGAACTCTGTGTCATAGACATAGCCTCAGGCTTGGCTAAGGAGCTGCTTTAATTGAACACAGATGTTCTCTTTCAGACTCTAGCTTGGGCTCTAAAGCTTCATGCAATGAGAGAGCCATAGAGCTCAGGCTTCAGCCTGAGCCTAAAAGTCTGCATCATGAGCAGATGGGCCAGCTGCAGGGTTTTAATTGCAGTATAAGCAGACCCATAGACAGTCATTCTTAAAAATAATTTTGTTTATCACTTGGTATGCTAAATCTGTACCGGAAGGAATTTAATCTTGTGGAACCTTGAACATGCTCATCAGAGGCATTGCTGCTGTGGGGCTCCCACTCAGAGCCAGCTCCTGAGCAGCACACCTTCAAACTGTGCAGGGGCGCAGGCCCCGTTACACCCTCGCGCCGGGGATGTTGCCAGCTGTGCACAGCCAGCAGCCACGGCCTCTACCCAGCTGGAAGACAGTCTTCTGGCTGGTAGGGAGCTGCCCCAGGCTGGGCCTGGGAGTTCTTAAATCTCCCACCCTGGCCTGAGCCTCAGCTTGTGCCATGGCCGCAGTCTCTTTTGGCGGCCAGGTAAGGAGGGGAGGAGACAGGTCAGCTGTCTCAGCGGGGAAAGGGAGTGGGGGAGGGCAGTTATGGAAGGGCTTAGGGAGCTAGCGGGGGTTGGAGGAGGAGAGAATGGATCAGGGCTTGGGCAGCCAGGTAGAGGCAGGAGGTGGAGCTCGAACCTGGCCCCCACCTAATCTTCATATGTAGCAATGCCCCTGAGGCTCACCATCTAATGTATAATCTGCATCCGCATCGCTAATGTACAGGTGGTGCTGCACATCAATATTTGGTCACTGTGGGCCTTTGTTTGTACAAGGAGTCTAATGGTTTTTCAACACTGTTCAGCTGAAACCATCCAGACTGAATCAGGTATGCTGGGCGTGTGGAATAAGTGAGCTGTCTGTGAAAGATCCATGTCCACCCTAGACTACCATGGTTAAAAAATCAGACCACGGTAATGATAGGATGTTGTCTTGTCATCTGAAATACAAAAGAGGATCGAACCTGACTCTTTAAAGGTAGTGTTTTCTTTAGGCTGTCTGCCAACTGGGGAGTAAACTGTACTGTTAAACTAATCCAAGGAGAGAAATAAGATATTAGGACTCTGGATTTCTGTTTTCTGACAGAGTTGGCTGGCTTCTTGTGGAAATACATTGTCAGGAGTTTTATCATAAATGTAAGTTCCCTTTTTCCAGAGGTGATTTGGAGACGTAAGAGACTATTTGAAAGCTAGTGAGGTTTAGTTTTCTAAATCCACTTTTGATAATGGAACATAGGCTCATGACTGTAGATGTGCTTAAAAAAAAAAAAAAAAAAAAAAAAAGACAACACACCAAATCTCTTCGTTTCGCTGTCTGAAGCTCAGATCCAAGATACTACAGCGTTACTCAATGACAGAAAAAAGCATCATTTTACAAAAGTGCTTAGTAGCCATAATTTCTACTAAAATGAAAAATTTAGCACCTTTGAAAAATTGGGCTTTTTATTAATATTTTAAAATCTGGTTATGTATCTTGGATGAAAGGTAAAATACAATTCTTGTAGATGTTAAAAAGTGGTTTGGATTGGTTAAAACTTACCTTTGCCTTATAGTTATCCTATCTTCTGTAGTTTTAAGCATAAAGATAACTAATACTTTTCTGTATTTTTTTTTTTCAAGGCAATGTCTGTGGGACTTACTTTGCCTTTTGTGCAGTAGTAGATGGAGTTCAGTATAAGACAGGCTTGGGGCAAAACAAAAAGGAATCTAAATCAAATGCAGCAAAACTGGCTCTTGATGAGCTGCTGGAGGTGGAGGATACAGCACCACAGATTTTTGAAAGTTCAGGTAAATTTGCTGTAGAAATGTTACCAGAATAAGTGTTTTTTTAAGCGAATATACTTAAAAAAAAAAAAAAAAAAAAGGGGGGGGGGGTTAAAGCTACTTGACTGACACTTCTGCAAGGCAAACAAGGAGTCCCATGACACTTTTAAAGACTGACATTTATTTATCACATGTGCTTTTGTGGGCAGAAGATAGGAAGGTTTAAGGAGGGAAGAATCATTGTTTTCTAATGAGTGAGCCAGCCCATACCTCTTCAGCCCCAAGCTAATGGTGGCAGATTTTCATGTGAATTCTAACTGCAGCTTCCCTTCGAAGCTTTGGTTTGAAGTGTTTCTGTTGAAGCACTGTAATTGACGTGTCTTACAAAGAATGTTTAGGGACATTGAAGTGTTCCCCTGTTGGTTTTTGAATATTACCATTCCTGATATCTGATTTGTGTCCATTTTATGCCTTTACCCAGAGACAGTCCAGTTTGGCAACAGTGTCTTTGCCCATCCCAAAGAATTTTTTGGGCGGTTACTCATTTGATAATTCTTAAATGTCCTTTTTCTTCTCTCGTGTTCCTAAGTGCTGCTTTAGAGGTTCCTCCCATCTACCAAGGGGATAATGGTTTAAAGGGTTAGCTTCCTTATTGCTGTTTTTTCTATAAAGTCTTTTGAAGAGTAAATTTAAATTAACCTGGGTGTTTGAGGATATTCCTGTTTCTTTCTATGTAACTTGAAAGAACTGTTCAACGACCTTTATTGTGGGAATTACTGTTCTGTTACTAGAAACACTAAATGACAATGAATGTTTTGAAATCTTATGTTTTCCACAGTGAAATTTTCTTGTATTAAATTTGCAGGTTTCTCCCGGATTCCTGCAGAAACCAGAGTTTCAGCTGAATCAACTTACATTTCAAAGGTTCCTTATGGTAGGAAATCTGTTCCCTCTTCCCCACTGCCCCCACCCAATAGTGAAATTGGAAGGCTAACAGATGTCTTAACAGAGTTGTATTTGGTGTCCATTCACACAAACATAGCAGTATTTTCCCAGATATCATTGCCTTTACAGGATATCTGTGCTAGCAAGCTTTGAAGTAAACCTGTTGTGGAAGAATAAATACACAAAGTCAAATTGGGAGTCAGTGGTAGAGTTGGAATTAACAATTCTGTCCTCAGGATAAAAATGTCTGTCTGATAGATTGATAGTCTGTTGCTTACAAGGATACCTTTCTTGAATTTTCTTAATCTGTTTTTCACATGCATTTAAATGAAAAATGCCCATGTCTTGGTACAGATCGGTGAGTGTATTGAATGATTATCTTTTATGTTCAGTTTTGTAGTTGATCTGAATGGTTGACATTGCTTTGTTTTATTTTTCCTTGCCAAGTCATATTTTGCTGCTTTCTGTAGCCTTTTATTTTTTTCTTTTCTAGAGAGAAGGCATCTTGTGTATGAAAGAATTTCACAAACAGTCAGGGAAACCTTTAACAGTCTGGCTGCCAAATATCCTCAGTACCAGAGCTGTAGCAATTCATTGGCTGCTTTCATAATTGAAAAAGGCAAGTCTGTTTTGATGATCAGTGCATTTGTATAGAAAATCCCTTTTGTGTTTATAGTTGCCCACACAAAAAGCATATGGTAACTATGCAGATTAACAAATGTGGTTGCCCAATAAACCCCATAACCAACAAACAAATATTAACCGTACTCCTCTTGACCTGCCATAAAATCATCTATGCAAAATAGAACATTATTGTACTTCCCTTATAAGGCTATTATAGGTCTATATTTGTATGCATTGAATATAACACATTCCATTGTGTTAGCCCTCAACAGAGAAACCTGAAGATGCAAGGCCTTCTTAAGATGTTGGGGTTGAAATTGCTGCATAATTGCTGCTCAGCCTTGTCTATCGTTTTGAACTTTCAGAGGGCACTCAAAATGAGTTTATATGTTTGATTTATTATATGCATTTCAGTGGGAATTGTCAATAAATTTAAATTAAAGGGTGGCTTATAAGGTAGAATAACACATTTAATAGTTGAAAGTTTAAATCCTAATTATTATTTATTGCACCTTAGAGTCCCTGTTGTGGACCATGACCATGTTATCTTAGATCCTGTACAAAGATAACCAATAGTCCCTGCCCCACAAGGAGCAGTAACTGGTCACTAAACCAAGTCAGATATTTATAGAAAATGCAGATATCTATATCAGTGTTTCCCAACCGGTGTGTCATGGCACACATGTGTGCCCTCAGGTCTGAGCAAGTGTGCCACAAAATTTTTTGAAAAACCACTCAGAGCTCTGGATTGGCTCATGAATGTTCATGAGTTCATTTGGAAACTATATAGTGGCATGCCTCAAATTAATTAAAGGTAGCAAGGTGTGCCACGGTAGAGAAAATGTTGGGAATCATTGATCGATCAATTGATTGAATCTATCTAATGGCACCGTTCAAGCAGTCATAGGTCATGTTCTGTGGTAGCTGCAGCCTATTGTGACTTTCATTGTTAACTAGCCAAGAGGTCCTGAAGAAGTAGAACACTTTGGTTAGGTTTGTGTATGAAAGAACAGATTTCTCTATTTTTATGTACATAAAAGACACTCTCCTGATCATAATCAGTAGAAAGGAACAATTACAATAATCTTACAAAGGGCTTAGGGAAAAGATGGAAAGCAAAAGAACCTTTTTGGAGTGGGAAGCAAGGAGAGGAGGAAAAGCTGTAGTAAGGCAAAAAGAGAAAAATTGAATAATGGACTGAAATAAAGGGAGAGCCAGATGTACAGCAGGGGTGCTGAGTTGGAGGAAAAGGGAGATGATGGATTCCTTTGCCACACTGGAGCAGGAAAAGATGAACTTTGTTCTTGCCATATTTATCTTAAACTGGTGGGACATTGTGGAGGAGACATCACCCATGTGGTGGTTGATGTGGGACTGAACAGCAGTAGTAAGAGCCAAGTGGTGAGAGAGGCTTGAATTGTTATTGCAGAATTAACAGACCCTGGATACTAGCTCTGAGGGGTCCCAACTGAGGAGAAGGGAGATGCCACATACTGACGGTATGGCCAAGGAGGCTAGGGGAAGAGAGCGGTATATAAGCATTTAATGAAAACCTTTGGAAGTTAAAGGGGAAGGCAGTAAGGACCACCTGTACAGAACAGAGTGAATAAATCCATCTTTGTACATTCAGCATTATGCCACCCTTCTTTCCCCACCATCTGCATAAGTTAGTGTCTAAGCCATCTGCACATCAACACACTGAGAGAGGCAGTGTTGTTGAAACATGTTATTACACTGATTTATTCATCTTTTTGTCACTTAACAGTCTGAGTTGAAACAGTTGAGTAAATCATCAAAATCATCATCTGTCTGACACAAAGCTTTAAAAGTCTCCCAAAACTAAATTAAAAACTTCTTGATGATCTTCTAGAAGAGCAGAATTCTAAATTCTTTTCAGTTATCCCCTTCAATTTACATCTGGTTAAGGTCTACAAGGTCAATAATATACCAGGACATTAAAAATATAGTAGTCTGGAAGTGTGTAATGAAAAGTTTAAAAATATGCTGTAAATGCTAAAAATGGGTATTTATCATCATCTACTGATCTAATTTCCACAAATAATTAAATGGATAGCTTTATTAGACTAAAAGACTCTTTCTTTTCTCCCCTTTTACACTTTAATCCAAAAATTGTATTGGAATCCTTGTACTTAATTCCTTCTTTAAAAGTAGTTGCTCTAAAAAGAGAGGATCCTTCAGTCAAATGAAACTAGCTGTTAACTATTTTTTTCTTTTTAGCTGGACAGCATGAAGTTGTAGCTCTAGGCACAGGGGACTTCAATTACAGTCAATGTATTCATCATGATGGGAGAGTGTTGCATGATAGTCATGCTGTTGTTACAGCAAGGCGCTCTCTGCTTAGGTAAGATGAGGCGGTAAACTAGAACAACTACGGACAAACATTTTGATTAAGTTATTAATGCTAATATATTTTGTGAATAGTAGTTTTATATGGTATGGGCTTCTAGTTTGAGACTTAAAAAAAAAAAAAGTAGTGAATTGAGTTTTATGGTGCTCTCCAAATATTGGGAGCTTAGGAGTTTTTTTCTTTGTACGTAGAGGGATGAGTAGTATATAGTGTATACAGTAGCACAAAGGTGTATTAATGAGTAATTTTTATGATGTTTCTTATTGCACTTTAGCATAATATTGTTGCAAACTGTAATACAGAAAAGCGTTTTAGGGAACCTTTAATAAGCACCATCAGGATCTCACCAGGGCCAACTCTAGCCATAAGCCCGTGAGGCCCTGGCTCAGGGTGCTGTTGTGCTGGGCATGGGTTGGGCCAGCCCATGGGACGGACTGTGTTCTCTTGCCCCACTTCTGGACTCCCCTTCCCTGACCCTAGGGCAGAACAGCTAGCCCAAGGGAGGGGTGGGAGAGCAGAGTCTGCCCCATGGGTTAGCTCGCTCCACCCCTGGGCCAGCTGTTCCCAGCTCAGGGGGAGGGGTGAGCTGCCTCAGAGCAAGGGCCAGGTTCCGCCCCCTCACCCTGTGAGGTGGGGGGGGATGCAGAAGCTGGCTCAGGGCACCAAAGCCCCTTGAGCCAGTCCTGAATGTACCACAATATAGGTCTGCAGTTTCTAAAGCACACTAATCTGCATTCCTGCTCTGGTAGACAAGTATTCAGATAGAAGTAACTATTCCTAGTGTTTTTACTCCTGGGGGGGAGGAGGGGACATTTTATTGGTAATTGTGGATTACATATAATATTCCAAGTTTTTTCTAGATTATTTATTCAGATCTTAGAGATGTGCTGAATAAAATAGTTGTGTGTAAATGTTTTTTTAATATGCTAAATCTTTTAATGTCTGCACATTTCAGCATTTCTTGTTCTTTAACACTGTGTTTTAGGTATTTTTACAGGCAGCTTTTGTTATTCTATAGTAAAAATCCTGTTATGATGGAAAAATCTATATTTTATCTGGAATCTGCATCAAGCCTACTCAGTTTAAAACAAAATATAAATATTTTTCTCTACATGAATCAATTGCCAAAAGGATCTGCTCAGATAAAGACACAGTTGTAAGTATTTTAATCTTCAGATCTAGCAGTTGCTTAGTCAAAGATGTAATCAGAGTCTTAAATCTGTTGAAAGTGAATTAATCTGCATCATAGTGAGGACTGTAAATAGCAGAACTACAAATCACGCTGTATGGGTAGACTGAGTTATGTTTATTTGGTAGAACTGGGTTTTTAAAATGGCTCGATTGTGACTAATAGGCTGACAGATATGTATTTTGGATCTTTTTCCTTTTATATGTACACACTGAAATAGTATTACTAGAGAAGAATCATTTCCATTTTATGATGTATTACTCAACTTTGGTACTTAAGACTGAACTGTTGCTGGAATTATTGATGTTGACTGCTCATATTATCAGAAATTCTTAGAATTCTAGAATAATCCTTTCAAGCTAAAGTTAGGCAAAACGGGGGAAATTGTAGCACTTTATCTTATCAACCTTGTCTGCAACATTAAGTACTCGCAGTGCTAATGGCCTTTTCATAGCATTGGCCTTACCTTTCAAAAGTGACTAGTGATTTTAGTCACCTCATTTTGGATGACCCAACTTGAAGTACCTTAAAAGGGTCAGAATATCAGAGGATGTATGAATACTTTATGAAATGTTGAGGGCTGGCCCACTCCCTCCTTCTGAAGTCCATCCCTTTTTAAGAGTTTTTGATTTGGGTGCTGGAAAACTGAGGCACCTTCAGTCAGTCACTAGTCACTGAAAAGAATTTAGGTCATTATTTCTTGACTGGTTCTGAGACTTAAACTGACAGTTTTCTTCCCCAGGAAATTACCAGGGCCATAACTCAACCGGGGTAAACAGAGCAATGCCCCCGGCATGGAATTTTAGAGGGCACAGGTAATAGAGCTGGCTTCGAGCAGCGACTGGGGATGGATCCGGATCTGACCCCAGCCACTGCAGAAAACTGGATCGTCCCCTGCACCGTTCAAAATTCTGTGCCCAGGATGTCTAGCACTGCTGGGGCTTGCCAGTGGAAGCTGCCGCCACAGCAGACCAGGGGGATGCGGATCCCGATCCCTCCCCAGCCACCACCAGAGGCAGTGGGATCTGGGTCCATTTCCAGCCACCACTGCCTGGCTGGGGACAGATCTGAATCCCCTGCTCTGTTGGCAGCAGCGGAAGCTTCCTGCCATCTCTGGCGGTGGTTAGGCATGGATCCAGATCCCACTGGCCTGCCAGTGAGGGCAGGAAGCTTCCTGCCATCACTGGCAACGGCTGGGAAGCTTTTGCCACTGCTGGCAGGCTGGGGGGAGCCAGATCTGTCTCCAGCTGATGGCTGGCCAGGGGGATCCAGATCCTTCCCAGATTGGGGCCATTGGGGGGAAGGGGTGTCTGAGGCTGCTAGTCCCAAACCCCAAAACTTCTAGTTACGGCCCTGGAAATCACTGTAATAGCATTGTGTACCTCAAAATACTGGGGACTTGCATTGTGCTGAGAGAGGTATGTTAAAAATAATTGAGGTGGGGAAGAGATGCGGCTCGTTTTTTAGTTTTGGAAGCATATAGAGAATTATACACGTTATCTTCAATTAGTTCAGTTTGATGGGTTTTTAGAGCAAAGGGACATAATTCTAGTTAGCATGATGATGATGATGATGATGATGATAAAGAGAAAACTTTCTGTCACAATGGTTTAGAATTTCAGTGTTGTATCTTAGGAATGTAAAACTCTCTTGTAAAGTGTCATTGATTATTAAATAAAACTTTACACTTCCACAACTCAAATCACTTTACCAGTGTTGCTGTTTTAAGAAATGTCCTTAGATGAAACTATACCCTTGTGAGTCAGTGTTCAAATATTAATGACTCTACTAGTTGTGAAAGTAAGGAAGGCAGGGTGGTGGGGAATGGGTGACTGTCTCCCATACCTTGCTGCATGGAACAGGACCATGAAAGGCTCTGTATTGAAACCTGGAACCTCCTCTGGCCTGTGGATAGTGGTACAGCAGTGTCCCTTCCCACTGCCCTTTCTCTTTCAAACTCAGTACTCTGGCCATGAGTTCTTTGTAATGAATCTCAGGAGATTGCTTCTTTGACATTTGAAAGTTCAGAAGACGGCTTGCTAAGACAGTGGAAGTGGTGGATCAGTTAATTTTGTACTGTGTCTTTTTGCGTGCAGACTCCAAAGTCTTTGACATATTATCTTGGCTTCTACAATTCTCCTAAGTGAGGTATTTTTATAGTGTTTGTAGGATGTGCTTGTCTGGAGAGAGAGACGCGTCTTCAGAGTTTTGATTTTCTGGTAGCGTTAATCTGAAGTCTTGTCTATGCAGGGGTCTTAGTTCATGCTGAATGGTGCACAATATCTAAGCTGCACTGACTAAGAGTATGCAGGTGGGGCAGTTGTGCCCTCTTTCAGTTTACATCATTGTGTATCTGCAGGAGGAGCTTGGTGCATGTGAAGAATCTGGCATATCAGGCAGATATCTCATAACCCTCTGTTCTGTTGCTGAGCCTTGTGTGTTCTAAGACTGTTTTCTCACTGCATATTGGGATATGTGGTGCGTGTCAGTGTAATTCTGGAACTTGAGGGCAGGGGAAGGGTCAGACTCCTGAAATCCAGTTATTCTTTTCTTTCCATCCCATGCTTCCTCCTGGGTGAACTAGCACCATTTCTGAATTGCTCTTAGCCGCTGTAGACATGAGTGCTCTGCACCATAGTGCTAGCAGCTGGAAATATATAGAGCCCGTTTTACAGTTTATATGAGCTCTCTGGTGAGTGGCTTTCATTTTTAGAAGTCAGCTGCCACACCCTTGCACAGACAATGTGACTGTTAGTGACTTCTGAAATGGCTCCAGCAGGCGGAAGAGGAGGACAGACAAGTCAAAACAAGAGTTTAGAGTAGCTAAGTGTGATAGGATTCCTGGAATGCACCCCTGAAACTGTGGAGCTGTTATGCCCCCTTAACTCCCATCTGGGCAGTCTCTCACAATGTTGTGCCAGTGACAAACAGCATCTGTCATAAATTAATTAGCCACTCCAACAAAGGGTACATATAGGTGGTGCAACAGCTCTTGTTAACTGGATTTGAGATTCTCTAAGCACGTCAATCAAAACCACGTTGTTTTTAGATAGTGTAAATTAGATTTATTAATTACAGAAAAATAGATTTAAAGTGATTATATGAACCAAGCATAGAGATCCTAGTTGGTTACATAAATAAAAATAATCACAGTCTAAATTCTAACTAAGGTTTGAATCAAACAGCTTTTCTCACCTTAATAGATGGTACAGGCTGTTTTTCTTTGTCAGCCTGGGATCAGTCTCCCCAGTTTTAAGTCTTCTAAGCAATCTTCCCAGTGTTGAGATGGGGAGAGGCCAAGTGGTTGTCGTCAACCCTCATTTATGCTTTTTCTCTGCGTGGCAGAAAGATTCTTGCTGCAATGTGCATGTTAAGTAGCAGCCATTGTATACGTGCTCTGTCTGAGGAGTTTCTTGGAGAGCTGGTTCTTTTTAGTTGGCCATCAGAACATATCTGGCTGGTCCTCTTCAAATTTGTCTAATCAGTTGTTCCTTTATTGCTGCTGAAAGGGTGGCTGTGCACATCTCACAACATATTTCAGGAATATGTGCATGACATAACTTAAGATAAAATGGTAATACACATTCAGCAGGCTGTTGTAATGGTCAATAGATCACGGCTTTTTAAATAGTATCTCACAAGGCATATTTTGTGCCAAACACACCACAGTCTATCACAGCGATGAGTATGGAGGGCTCCAGGGTGTTGCTTTGAGATACAAACAAACAAGGAGTCTTGTGGCACTTAAAGACTAAGAAGTTTATTTAACAAATTCATGCAAAAAATAAACTTGTTCATCTTTAAGTGCCACAGGCCCCCTTGTTTGTTTGTTTTTTACTGAACTAGACTAACACAGCTACCCCTTTGGATCTTAGAAATAGTGTCACACCAAGCGCTGGGCTCAGAAACCAAAATCAGTTGGTGAGAAAGGACCGTTCAACAATTCTGCAATGATCAGCAGTGGCAATGGAATTCCAGAATAACAAAAGCAACTTCCTTTATGATCTGCACAGAACTGGTCTCTTGAGCTGGTGCAGCAGCATACAACACAGGGTGTCCCATATTATTTCAAAAGTAGATCATCATTGCTATCTGGAAGGCTAGGTACACTCAACAGTTAACTTGCCAAACAATTTGGAGTAGGGAGATTGTTTCTGAGGCCTTTGGATCAGGGTGGATTTGATTTAAATCACTAGTGAGGAAGACTTAATTTAATCATGGTTTTCTACATAAAAGTGCATTCTTGGTGGTGGTTAGACTCTTAATACATATTCTTCACAGCTCAGAGACATGTAGGTTTCATTTTTAGAAAGCACACCCTATACATTTTTAAACAGTGATTTATTTTGAAAACTTTTCAGATTAGCTTTACAGCTGCATCAAAAAATGAATGAATGTTTGCTTATTTCATTTACCAAAGCAGATAGTTTACCCCCCATGACTTCATAAATATCTCCAATTCACCAGGTTAATCATTAATACTTGGAGGATTTTCTTGCTGGGCTATATTAGGAGACCATAACCAGATAGACATTTAAATTGTTTTAACTAAAACAATGTTGTATTTTCTGGATTTTTTTTCTTCAGTTGCAAACATAATATTTTGACAAAACAAACATGCATTTTTGAATTCAGTTAGACATTCAGGTTTTTAAAATCAGGATTTTTTTGTTAAAATTGTTTTTAACTAAAATAGTTAAATGAAATATTTAAAAAAAATTAAATAGACCATGTCAGTCAGATCAACATGAGAAACTTAAAATATAGGCTTCTGCAGCTAACTCAGTCATCTTCACCTTCTTTTTCCTTTTGTTCATAATCTGGAAAAGAAAAACAAGTTTTCCTGCTTTTTTCAGGTCCCAAATGACTTCTCAATTTTGTAAAGAATTAGTCCAGATAAAGAGAATATTCTTGCTATGCTGGGAGAAAAATGTACTGCTGTTAGAAGTGAGATTATCACTTCAGCAGTCTCTGAATCCATGTGCTTAAGTAACTTCGAGTGATGTGACTTTCTTTAAAACATCATCAGCAAACATATTTCTTGAATGGTTCATCCTTAGCTGTGAAGTTTATTACAATTGATATTATGGACTAATGATTGCTGGATATCCACATCATAGCCAGTTCCTCTTCTTCAGCAGTTACGGTTTGACCCTGCTACCAGACATTGAGAATATTTGCAGGAAAATAAACTGAAGATAGTGATTGTCCCTTTTGTTATTTTAATGCTTGTAACTTTGCCATTGCGTTTTTCTCTTTTTAAGATCTCACTCAGTTCCATCAAAATTTTAACAGCATCATCAATAAAACAGCTATTTCCCTGCATTTTTTTCAAGGCTACAGAAATGGGCTTCAGGGTGCTCATCATGTGTTCCACATTTCTCTTAAGCCCACTGTTGAGAACTTTTGCTGTGACACAGCCATCTATTTTTTCACTTTTTTTATTCACAAACTGTCATCAGATTAGGCCAGTTTTTGATAGTGTTCAAAACAGTCCTCTACTGAGTTTCATTGCATGTCTTGTGAGAGAATTAGCTTGGTTCTTCCCACTTTTTTCAGAGCAGCTTTTACAGAGTGGTTACAGAAGCATTTTGCAATTTCAACATTAGCCTTTATTTCTGGAATACTGAAGTCTTTAGCTAGGTGGTGCATCAAATGAGCACTGCAACTGTAATTAGCTTGAGACTTGCTTCTGAATTTCTTCTCATCTTAGATACACTTGCAACATTGTCTATGACCAAACCGCATCCTAGACATTTGAAATTTTTTTCAGTTTGTTATAACTTACAGATATTCTGCTGTGTGTGCATTTCCAGGTGCATCACCTGTTTCTGTAAGGAAGAAATTCATTTCTTCTATTTGTTAAGCCCATGTGATAAATAAATTTGTGGTCTTTAAGTGCCATAGGACTCCTTGCCTAGTTGGCTGAACTAGACTAACACGGCTGCCCCTTTGGAACTTTCTTCTGTTGTGTCATAAGCACATATAACAGGATCATTGGGGATATTACTCTATCCATCAAGACTTGGGTTAGCAATTTGCCTACGACATCTGCTTTGTTGGGTGGACTGTATCCTGCTCTTAAAGACTGAGTCATATTAATGAAGTGTGGGTTCTCAGTCACATGGAAAGGAGAACTTGTTGCATAAACAAATCAGGCAATTTTTCCATTAATTACCTCTTTTTGTAATTTGCTGGTTCTTATCACAAATTTATGTATGGCTGTTTCTGGAAGATGAAAATTTTTTTCCTGCCTTTTTGCTACAGGTGATACACTGTGACTACATGACACACATGATGTGATTGAAATTCTGTCATTGGCAGATAAGTCTGAAATTATAGAAAATGATGGTGATCTTGAAGGTGGATAGTCTTCAGAATCCTGTATGTTGAGAATGGATTCTCCTGAATAAAATAAGTCAGTGCACTTACTACCATGCTGCTTATTTCATATTATTCATTCCATTCACTGACACAGTACTGCTTTAAAGGTGGAATTGTAGAAGAAAGATCTGCCTATTTTAGCTATTTACCATAACTTCATCGAAAATGATAACATCGAGTAACAACTGTATTTTTGTTCAAACATGAAAATTCAAGTGTAGTTCAGAAGACAGACATGCAGTCCTTGAGAGAAGAAAGAAATATAAAAAAGTTTACCAATCTGAAGATCCTGCATGTTCAGACATGTTCTTTCATCATCTTCAACTTTGCATTTCTTTATTTCATGGTTTGCATTTTGCATGCATGCCTGTCTTACACATATGTGGAGGAACTTCATTAAAACATCCCCAAACTGGGGGTCTCTTATGGCCTGCTGCCATTATAGGTTTTCCCTTCTAGTGAGAGAATGGAGTGGTAACTCTCAAATCAATGAAGGCTACACTTGGAAATCCATCCAAGACTTCGAGAATATGTTGCTCAAGCAGTTTCGCTTTTGTTTCTACTGCCTGTCCCTCCCTTCTCACATTTTACCTCCCAGTTGCTGCTTCTTGTCCAGGTCTATTCCGCCACCAACAATCTTGAACTTTTTGAAACAGCGCACTTTTAGAAGAGAGGAGTGGGTTTGACTCTGTATACACAAATGTGCATGGGGACAATAGGGTTGAGATCTGTTATTTCTCATATCTACATAATATTTATGTATTTAACACATTTTTGTGGCTAATAAACGTATTGTCTTTGGAGAGAACAAACCCACAGTTTGAGAACTGCAAAACTAAGCATCTCTGATAGTATTTTCTAGCCTGAGCACTGAGTCCCATTGGGTAGATAGAAAGATTAACCTAAATAATCTATACAGAAGCCTCTGGAACCCCATAAGATTGGGGTCCCTAATTTATAACTACCAGAACTCATTTACAAAACTTTTCTTAAACATTATATGAATATATTGTCTCATACTATAGGATTAGAATTTGTAATCCCTGTTCCATGATATCTTTGTGCCATAATGTTATCTTAATTAAAACTACCTTCAGACAGATTTTTTTCTGAGTATTTTATCAAAAAAGTCCATCAAAGATCCAGTTTTAGCAGTAGCAGCTTTCCAGTGCTCATAAAAGATTACTTGATATTCACTCATCTGACCACACTGAGATTCCTAACAGGCTTTATGGCCCCCCCCCCCCCCCCCGTGAATTAGAACACTTGTGCTGTTCCAGGATTTCTGCCTTTTTCTTAATCTGCTCTTGAAACAGATCTTTGAGCAGATAACTACAGGTTTGCTGTTCCACTCCGTTTATGCAGATGGCTTTTTTTTTTTTTTTTTTTTTGGTGGCCATTACTTTTGCTCAAAGATTTTGGGAGATAGCAGCTATATAATGGCAAGCTTTCTGTTTACTGTATTCTCAAGGGCAAGATTTCATTTGGATCGCAGCCAAAATTTTTACCTAAAGTTTTCCCTGAGTTTTACATTAACCAAACTGTTCATCTTCCAGTTTTCTTTCCTGAGCCACATCATCTACACTGGAATCTGCCCTCAATGCACTACATGTGAGGCAGATGTTAGATTTTTACTTGTGCAGACCTAGGCATTTCAGGAAGACCTTTAGACTTTGTTTCTGTTAAAGATCGGTTATGGGAAGCCACTATATCCACTCAGCTCGAGGTTTCAAAGAGAAACTACAGAATTAGAATTCATATGCCAAATTTGACACTGTTGCTTCAGGGCTAGATAAGGACTTTG
The DNA here is from genome assembly GCA_007922195.1 of Podocnemis expansa. Taxonomy (NCBI): domain Eukaryota; kingdom Metazoa; phylum Chordata; order Testudines; family Podocnemididae; genus Podocnemis; species Podocnemis expansa. The sequence goes on along the minus strand of ML681966.1, from coordinate 49,657,842 downwards.
GATTTTTTTTCTCATTGCAACAGGTGATTTGACCTCATCCTCCTCTATATACTGTTTCCCAGTGTTTGAATCTTAAGAACTGTTTTGATTTATTGTAACAGCATGACCTGATCCTATGACTTCACTGCATTTATTTTCCTCCCATTCAGTATGTTCCCCCATCTTCAAAGCATCTGATGAAGTAGAATTTTTCTCCCATGAAAGCTTACGCAATGTCTCCATTCAGGCTTCTAAATGAATTTCTGGGTATATAATTATCTGTTACGGTTCTGCTGAATTTCCATCTACCATATAAGTTGAGCATGTGCTGTACCAGACCATAGTCCACATCTGAAGCTCTACATGAGGCCATTTCAACTGCTAACATTTGCAAGGCAGGAAGCATCATTGGTGCATAGGTTTTCCACCCGTTATACGTCAGATCATGCTCCAAGATCAGATGCTGTGTTGGGCAGCACAGTTCTTTTTTTCTGTGATGGCCAATTGTTGTCTTTTTTTTTTCAACTGTAATGAAGCATGGACATTATTTGGCTGTTGTCTCAAACAAGAATGGCAACTTTGCATCCCCTTTTGTGTGGCAAGAAAAGCCTGAAGATACCATGCAGTTAAGTGCAAAGTACAGCAATGAAAGCCTATTTGCAGCAAATTTTTGTTCAGTGAGTGGTGATCAGAATTTTGAAATACAGGCTGAATTACTGTTTCATCTAGTCACATTTGAATAGTCAGTAGTTCTTCAAAGGAAAATAACTAATAAGTCACCTTATTAAACCTGTTATACTTTAGGTACACCATTTGGAGGGAATTTTTCTGTCATGAAAGAACTTTGCTGTATTTAGAAAATATTAACATAGCAGTCTTGTCATGAAGTTGTTTGGCAGTATAAAGAAATTTTGGCAGCTTAAATCTTAAATTACTTTTTCTTAGCTGTTTCGTATAGATTTTTTTAAAAAATCTGTTATACTTCATTGGCTTTTTTTGTCATCTTTATTTTAGACGTCTCAATCCAAATTCTGTATCAGCATTTCAAGCTAATGAAGAGCTCAGCCTGCATGTTGCTGTGGAAGGCAAGATTTACCTAACTGTTTATTGTCCTACTGAAGCTGCTAACAGAGTAAATAGCATGTCAGCCAGTGACAAATTAATGAAGTGGGAAGTGCTTGGTGTCCAGGGAGCATTGCTAAGTCACTTCATTGAGCCAGTTTACATCAGCAGTATACTTCTTGGTAAGACGACTTCTAGCAATGTAAAACAATTATTGTATATGCCCTATGTGGTGTGTGTTTCTGGTTATAGTAATAAAAATACTAATCAAGTGAAACATAATGCTTTATTTTAAAATTTTTCTCATTTTGTATTCTTTGATTTGGTTTATTTATACTTAAAAATTAGGTTTTCTTCTTTGAGATTATATGTTCTTGATTCTCAGATTACCCTCTCTGTCACCACACATGAATTCTACATTTTCTGGATTTTGTTGGTTTGTCACTCTCATAAGTAGTTATTCTGTGTTCAAAAATAAAATTTTGTTACAAAGGCTGAAGTGACCATTTAAATTCAGACTATAGTAACTTGCATATATGAAAACTCAGAACTATACAGTCCTGGTAATTAGAAAGTAGAACTGGTCAAAAAAAACCTTGAAAATTAACTTGCTGAATTTTTGAAAAAGTCATCAAATTTAAAATTTATATCACAAGTTGAAGAAAAACCTTCATAAACCAACTTACTTCCTCCTATTAAAGGTACATTTAACTATTTGGTGGTAGAGTTTATGCTGGGAAACAGCAACTGCCAAGGCAATGATACGATTTTTTTTGCCATCGTATGGCAGTTTTGATGACAGTGATGGCTTTCGTGAATTTCTACAGTAGTATTTGGCTATGCAGCTCAAATAGGTGAGATGGAATCAGAGAATTAACATGATAATGTGCTGAAGTCTCCTAAGAATTTTATCTCCCCTCAACATTTGTACTGTTAAACTAGTTTACATGTAAATCAGTTCCCGAGATTTGATGATTTTTCTCATGATAATGTATGGAACACAGTTGTGGAAGCAATTTGAGGAAGTGCAAAGTGACCACTCCCCGGCTCTCCTAGTACCTAATTGTATGCCTGTTTCTGTCCTTCCATACAGAATGTGGACTCTCACATATACTACTTGTATTACTTATATGTACTTTTTTTTTTTTGGCGTTTAGATTAATATATACAAAATTCTTAATTCGCCTTCCTCTTCACAAAAGGTCTCCAGAGAATATTTCATGATATGCAGTCCTCAGACCAGGTTCAGACCTATGTGGATTGAAGGAAACCCAGTTATCCCTGATGGAAGTGTATATTTCAAAGTTCAGAAGAGTCAAAAGGCTATGGCTGTGCTACAGAGCTCACAGCTCTAATGGGAAAGAGCTCTCCTGTCAACTGAATTCCTCCAGCCCCTGCAAGGAGCAATAGCTATGTTGGCAGGAGAAGTTCTGTGTACACCAGACACAGTGTACACCAGAACTTAGGTTGAGAGAACTTCTGTTGCTCAGCAGTAGCTAATTCACAGCCCTGAGTGACACAGATTATATCAGTATAATCTGTACTGTAGACATAGCCTAAATATGAATTTGGTGAACCAAACTCATCTACTGAATTACTAGAATAAATTTAACATACAGAGTAACTCCCTGTGATGACAGTGCAAAGCTTAACCTAGATTGAAGCACCATCATAGGTTGATGGTTTAGAATAAAACACCACCATGACTTGCATATTTAATTAGTATCTTGAGCATAGAGACACCAACAATTAATTGAGCCTCTCTAGAGAGAAAACATCCTATCAGAACAAAGATGGTATGCATTACAGAGGAACGTTAGCAAAAGCTTGTTTTTCCAGTGGCTGTGTTGCGTCTGTTCTGTGTGCTTCCTGAAATTCCATTTGTAAAGCTAAACAAAGCAGATAAGAATAATAATGCAACCTGGAACACTTGAAACTTCTGGGTTTTGAGTTTCCTTCAAAAATCTGGTCATAATTGACCTGTATTCTGATATTGCTGCTTACACTGATGTGCCTGCATATTGGGTTTTTTGTTTCAGGGGATGGAAACTGCAGTGACACAAGAGGACTAGAAATAGCTATAAAACAACGTGTTGATGATGCACTCACATCAAAGCTTCCTGAGTTTTATCTGGTCAACAGACCTCATGTGAGTTTGGTGACTGCTACACATCCAAGTCAGATAGCCTTGGAACACAGATCTTTTAGTGTGAATTGGTCCCAAGGGGACACTTCATTGGAAGTTGTGGATGGTTTAAATGGAAAAATCATTGAAAGGTTAGAATCTTTATTGTTGTCTTAAAATTAGTGCTGAGCACAATTGCTCTGTATGCTTGTCTAAGTAAGTTGTTGTTAATCATTGCTATGGTTAAAACACAGTATTATAGAATAAATGACAAGTTCTTAACTTTGGTAGTAAAGATGAACCTAAATTAGTAGACTCTAGTTTCTCCATTTGAGTTGACCTTGCTCAAGTGTGTGACTATCCTACAAAACATTCAAGGCAAAGAGTGATTTGATTAATAGCACAAATTGCTTTAAATTCCACGGGTAGCAGAAGCTGAGCTTTAGATTCAACTGCCCTGTACCTGGACCAGCTGGCTGGATCTTAAAGTGCCCCTTATTTTGAAGTAGAGAATTCTGTGTACCAAAGAGGCAGTCATGTTAGTTTAGTTCAGTAAAACAAACAAGGAGTCCTGTGGCACTCAAAAGACCAACACATTTTTTTATTGCATGAGCTTTTGTGGGAGAAAATCCCACTTTGTCAGACACTCTGAAGATGGGGGAACTTACAGAATACCTTGCTTTTGTTTCCTCCCATTCTGTAAGTTCCCCCATCTTCAGAGTGTCTGACAAAGTGGGATTTTCTCCCATGAAAGCTCATGCAATGTATAAATGTGTTGGTCTTTTGAGTGCCACGGGACTCCTTGTTTGTTTTTTACAGAATTTTGTGTGTGCATGTAAGTTAAGTTAGTGGTACAATTCAAATTTATACTTTGAACTGATGCTATAAGGGAGATGCTCCCTACTTGATGATGATGGAATTTTCTACTCCAACAGTAAACAAGAGGATGTTAGACAGAGCCTACTAAAATGAAACATTGATTTTTTTAAATCAGCAAGTTCAGATAACTTTTATCCAAGAGTTCTAAGCAAGCTGATCAAGGAACTTGCTGGATGATTAATGTTGGGTTTTTTTTTCTCATATGTCTTGGAACTCTGGGAAGTTCCAGAAGACTGGAAGAAAGCTAATGTTGTGCCAGTGCTTAAAATGGGTAAAAGGGACAGCTTGGGTAATTGTATGGCTGTCAGCCTGACATTGATCTTGAGGAAAATAATGGAGCAGTTGGATGTTAGTCTTTAAAAGTGCCACAAGACTCCTTGTTTTTACTGATCTAGAACTATAATTGTATTGCTGTCTGATTCTTTGTCGTGTTTTATGGAAAATAGCTCCTATTTAACTGATGAAATTACAAATTGGATTGGTAAAGATAATAGTATAAATGTAATATGTAGACTTCCATCAGGCACTTCACTTGGTATTGCCTGACACTTTAGTTAAGAAACTAGAGTGAAACAAAAGGAACATGGCACGTACTAAATCAGCGATTCCCAACCTTTCCCTTTATGTGGACCACTTCATCATCAAAAGCTTTAGAGGGCCATCACATGAGTAAGCCATTTTAAACATCTTTAACATAGCCTATGCCTTGTGGGAATCAGACTTGCATATCAAGGGGTATTAAAAGTGCAGCTATTTCTAATAATTTATTATGGTCACTTACAAACATACTGTGTTCATCACAGTACATTTTCCAGCAGTGCATTTACCTGCAGTAATTATCCCCCTACCCGCCCACAGACCACATACAGTGCACTCGCGGACCACAGGTTGCAAACTACTGTGCTAAATGGATTAAACATTGGTTTGTCTGAAAATGTAGTTGGATATTGGCAGTTGTCATTGAGCAGCTGGTGTTTTTTAGAGATGTCCCATGGCAATCAGTTCTTGGTCGTATGATTTTAACAGATTTTCATTAACAATGTGGAGCAAAACAAAAATCATAACTGATAAAGTTTGCAGATGACCCAAAAGTTAGGAGAGTGATGAGTAACAAAGGGAACAAATTACTGATAAAGAGCCATTTGGCTCTCTTAGTAAGCTGGGTGCAAGAAAACAATATGTATTTTAATACTGCCAGATGGTAGTGCAGACCATCCTTACAGGATGGGGAACTCTGTCCAATGTGACACAAACCTTTTTTAAGTGCTTTTCTGAGTCACTGCTTTCAGGATAATCTGTTGAGCATGAACTACTATACTATGGCCAGAATGTTTCTAATGTGATCCTTGAAGTATAAAGGGAGCTATATCAAGTAGGAGTAAGGAGATGGTAATACTGGGTTGCAGAAGGGTCACCCACAGTTCTGGATGTATAGACTGTTTTTTCCCCTCTCTGCAGTGCACAGAAATAGATTAGTGTTTTGGCACAGCACAGTTTGACCATGCCTCTTTTTGTTTTCACTTGGTGTCAGATCCTCTGCCTTGGCCACAGTAGCCTGGCAGTCTTTCTTTTGCTCCTGCCCTTTCTTCTGTTTTAAGTTTTCTGCTCAGTTTTCTGGGCAGTGGGAAGCAGCATTTTTCTCTTCCTTTGCATGCCTTCTCCCTGGATTTGTTAACCCCTCTTCGATGTAATGCTCTCTGAATCCCCCCTGTAGCGTCTCTGGTGAAGGTGAGCTGTCTGACTGAAACCTGAATAGGATCCCTTGGATAGACCTCTCTAAATTTCTCAACTCAGAATCCTCCTTTGAGGCTGAAATGCCTTTTCTCTTCTCTTTGTAGGAAGTGATTAGGGATGACTGGAACAAGACTGATTAGCAAGCATATTAACAAGAGAAAATATAGATACTAATAGTCAAGAATCAGAGGGCTTTGTAGATGAGACATGCAAGATGGATGCTGCTATAGCATCCCTTTTTTGGGATATGGTTATTCCCTTGGAAGGGAGTTCTGTCTTAAGAAACCGAGGAGAGAGCCCACCTTCAGAAGGGGCTTTGAAACCTTCTCCAGCACCCTCCCAGCATCCTGGCAGTTTTGCATGAGCATCACTTTCCCAATTGGAGGATCTCAAAGTTTTTCAGGTTCACCTTGAATTTGGTGCCACCTTAGAGAGCCTCCCTAGCAATAGTGTTTGTAGCTGATCCCTCAATGATTGCAATGAAGGTTTTAGGTCAAGCTGTAGCTTCTAGTTCATGAGCTAGGGGTCACCTATGGTTCTAACTCTGAAAGGCAGATACTTTAAGCAGAGCCAAGTTTACAGGATCCCCTCCTCTTTTGGAGACACTGGATAAGATGGTGCAAAATCTAAACAGTCTCTCCAGTTCGCACAAATGACTATCAAGAGTATAGCTCAGCTTTCTGGCATTTTTGCCTCTTGTCCTTAGAGCTAATGAAGAGAATAGATTTTGCAATGAAAAACAGTGGAATCAAGATCTGAGATGAAGTCCAGAGGGACTTCCAACAACCAAGATCATACCCTCACAATCCACTTTAATACAAATTGCATATGTCTCTCTCCAGAGCTTAAGGTACAAGGCAGGATTTCACATTTCCTGGAGGAATAAACGGGTCAGGGAAGTAGTGAAATAGAGATACAGCAGCAGTCTCCACCCCATCCAGTCACTGTGCTCCAACAACTTTGTAAAATACAGTCCGATCTCCAAAGAAATTTCTGCATGACTGGATGTGAGACAGGAAGTGTGTATTCATTCAGAAGAAAGCTTCTTTGGGTTCTACTCCATCTTCATTGTACAGACGCACATGGATGGTATCAGTCAGTCTCAACTTCAAAATGAGATTGGTATCATCATCATCTAGGATTAGTTTGGTGTGGGCAGTTGTTAGTGATACTTGGTTAATTAAGCATAAGTAGTGAGAATAAATTTATTCCTCTCCCTTCCCTCAAGAAGGCTTATTCTTTTCTCCAGGCATGCCTGACTCACTAGGTTTTAAATGTTGCCTCTTCTGCCAAGAAACTGTACTTAATAACAGTGGCCACTCCAAGTGTGCCTATGGCTTGAAGGAGTCGTATGTCTGCCAGAAGTGCACCTTCTGCCAGGCCCACCAATCTAAGTCAAGTAACAGGGGAGGGAATTAAACTGAGACTATTGATGATGCCTTGCAAATGTTGACTAACTTCTTATTTAGGTCAGGTGATAAATTTCCCACATACACCTGTCTCAAAACAGTTTCAGATTTCCTTAAGTGTGGGTTTCCCCTACGAAAGAAAAGGCAGTGGAGGCTTCAGGGAAGGTTTCTAAGAAAAAGAGCACAGCTCATCTTCAGAAACCATCTCCTAAAAGGTCTTCGTCCCCTTGAAGATCAGTGTTGTGGAAGTCTTGACCTCAGTATTCAATATGCAAAAGAATCCTCCTCAACCACTAGCAAGTGCGAAAAATTGGGATGGGAGCTGGGGTTTATAGTCATCTGTATAAGACAAAGCCCTAAATATTGGATCTATAAAATCAGGACATTAGTAACTCTCTATTTGGACAGTTCTCTATGGGGTGTTCAGGTGGAGAAGGAACATGGGACAGTTTACGCACAAATGCCTATGTAGCCTCAGAGTGGTACAAGGAGCGTTTAGAATGCGTGCGCAGGCTGAATGAACACTCACAGAAAATCTCCACTCAAAAGCACAAGAGGCATGTGCACCTGGAGTGTAACATCTGTAGGGACAGCTCTTGAACTGTAGTTATTGCACAAGGTGAATAACTTCTTGAGTCAGCAATTCAAGAAGGATGTTGATTAAACTGCAGATGATTCAGAGATAAGCCATGACTAAAGGATTAGAAAACATCTGTATAGTTATAGGCTCCAGGAGCTCAGTCTGTATAATTAAAGAAAAAGCTTAAAAAGTTTCTCAGTCAAGTCTAGAAAAATGGTTCTCAGTCTGTGGCCGCTTGCACATCTTTGGGGGGGAAGGGGGACACAGTGGGTGGTTGCGGATGCAGCCCACATGACACAAAGAGAACTATGTATGCAGCCCCAGTAGTAAATAGTTTGTGAACCACTGGTCTGCAAGTACCTGTTTAGGAATAAAAATCTGTATAGAAAACAAAACGTATAATAAAATCTAGTGGCTTGGTTACCAAGGATTGTGGTGCGTTCTCCATCTGTGAAAATTTTTACACTGAGTGGGCAGTATTCTAAAATATATACTCTAATTCAATCATGAATTAATTCAAGGAAGTGCTATGCCAATGTTATACCAGAGTTAAGACTAGTTAATCAGTATGGTCCTTTCCAGTATTAGAATGTATTAAGTTAGGCTAACTGCATCTTTCCTACAATCAGACACAGTTTAAAATGCAAGATTCTCAGTGAAGCACCAAAATATGAAATTAAGTAGTCTTTCATTGTTGAAATTAACTCTTTTCTCCCCTTAGTTTTCCATTGGCAGTAAAGACTTGAAGAGATTGAGAATATTCAATAGTTTAAATTATACCTAAAATTAGTAATGTATCCTCCTTAGTAAATTAAAAGATTGAGTAGATTTGGCCAACCTTCCAGCAGCTATAGTTTTGGGGATTTATATTTGTTTCCATTGTCTTTGTTCACTTCTATACTAAGTGAAGAGTATATTGTGTATGTAGTTTGAAAAAGATAATCTTTTTATTTAAAGTATGGCAGTTGGAGCAAACAGAACTTCAGCTGAATAACAGATTTCTTAATTGGCCTCATGGCTTCCCCCCAACTCTAGTTCACCATTCAAAAGTGGCACATCAATGGCAAGTCGTCTTTGCAAGGCTGCGATGCTAAGTCGTTTCAAACTGCTGACCAAGGAAGCAAAACGAAATGATTTGGTTGAAGCAAATACATATCTTGAAGCAAAGGTAAGGCAAGTTGTAGGAAAAGGTTGGTCTGGAGAGTCTCTCTGTCTTTTCCCTTCTGATCCCAGGTCAGGCCCTGCTGCTCACTTTAACTAAACTCTCTATACTCTGGCTGCTTTTCTGCAGACTTTTGTAGGCCAATCTGGAGGCTCCATCTTTATTGTTCCTTTTCTGGGGCTTGGTACGGTAGGATCACTAGGCCTCCAGCCACGGGCCTCAAAGGGCTCCATAAACCTCATTACAGAAATCTGTAAGCTATTAGTTTCACTGAATTTTGCAACATTTGCAGAATTACCTTGACAGTTGCTAGGTCTTAAATTATTGTTGTGGTTAATGTTAAGAAGTCCATGCAGAACTGTCCCTTCTGGTTGCACATTGAGAAATATCTCTTGTTAGATCAAACATGAAAATTTCAATCTCCACCCACCAATGGCTGCCAACCATCTCCTCATAGTGGCTGGCTTGATATTGACATTGAAAGTTCTGCAAGTTTTTGTTTAACTCTTGGCACTAGGGTGATGCCTCCTTAGCATAAATATAGACACTGTTGTCCCAGGTAATACTTGGTGGGAAAAAGGTGTTAGTAGAAGTGGGGGGAGAAGGTGATAATTCAGTAACAGATTTGGGAACTGAGCATGATCTTCTCTTTGTAGGGCTGAGAATGGTGAGGGAGAACCAACTCAAGGAATAATGCTGCTGTTAATAGCTGTACTATTTTGGAACCTTGATGCTGTGGGTTCCCCCCCCCCCCCGTGCAATCCAGTAAACAGACTGCATGTAATAGGAATATAATGAGATTACATTACAATCCTGCAATAAAGTTTGCTGGTACAAGCTTGCTCAATCATAGATCTAAAAAGGAGAACATCTGATTTCCCTTCAGACTGTTAGGTTTCTACTCTCCAGGCGTTCAGCCATTGTATGTTAGTTTCTTCTGTCTTTTTTCCTGAGATAAGATAGGTTGTTTTTTTTTTCTTGTTGCCTGTGAAGATGCATAAAGTAGTTGCCTTTCTAAGGTTATCTCTACACCAGTGGTTCCCAACCACTGTGCTGTGATGCACTGGTGTGCCGTGGCAACCCCTTTGATGTGCCACCAGCAGTGGCGTGTCCCTGGCCATGGTCCAGGGGCTGGCAGTGGCGGCAGGGTCCGGGAGCCGCAAGCAACTGCATGGCATGGTGTACAGTGGTGAAAGAAAAGGTTGGGAACCACTGGTCTATACTGATGGCAGCCAGTTCACTGCCATCAGATCAGTTATCCAATTTTGACTGAGCAGAGATGAAGACCTGTTTGTTAGATCCAAAAATCAATTTTAATAAACCATCTCTGAAAAAAGAATAGTGAGCTGTGAACAGGTACATGTCTCCTGTCCACAGAGCCTAGTGGAGGTGATGTGCAAGAGAGAATTTGGGAAGTCGATGTAAATTGTGCAAATTACTCTGTATAATTTGCATAATTCTTGTCAACTACCACCAAATTTGCCAGTAAGTATAGATGAGGCCTAACAGATCTTATGAATTCCTTTGTTAGCATTGGCTACGCTTCTTATCTCTATAGTAATTGCTAATTTTATATATACTGAAACCTTTTCAATGGTTTCAAAGCTACCATTATAAATTTACCTGGATTTAGATTTATGCAATACAGAGCTAAATATTAACATGTTGTAGAGAATGAATAATTAAACTTGATGCTGACAAACATGAAAACAAACCAAAGCTGTATTCAAAAAAAAAAAAAAAAAAAAAGGGCAGGCTGTTTTCTATAAACTGTCTCTCCCTTCAGGCTCCCGTACTTCCCATGCTACCCAATCTTCTGAATTTCAGTCATCTTTCAAAATCATGTTTTGCTATTGAATGCCCTAGTGGTTCAGTAATTAAAGGATGAAAAATCTTGTAGCCATCTGTGATGTTAATTTTTAATAATTTTTTATTTCTCTAGATTAAATCAGCATCCTATCAGGAAGCTAAAAGTTTGCTGAAAACCTACTTAGAGCAGCATGGTTATGGATCCTGGATTGTGAAGTCTCCACATATTGAACAGTTCAGCATCTAACCACTAAGCTGATACACTAGTTATTATGACCTATTTTAAATAAGTTAACTTCATTATGAAAATATTTGGGTAGTGACAGTCCTAATCTTTCAAATCAATACCATTTCCAGCAATAACACGTGAATTATTGGAAGGCTTCTATTGTGGATTTAAACATCTCTATTAGACTTTTTTTTTTTAACAAATCAGTCATTCAAGACACCAATGGTTTGTTTTAGATAATCTCACAAATATGCTATTAAAGAATCTTATCTGTCTTGTTGCTCCCTGAGGAACCCTTTGTTTCTCCTGTCAAGTTTGCACTGTCACAGGCTATATGTTGACTTTTCCTGCTTCTCACAACTGTTTTTTCAGTGAAATTTCCATAAAAGTTCTTTATTCAGAAGATACTATTAATATCCCTGCATATATTGGTTATAAGAGTAAAGATGTTTTGTTGTCAAATCAATCACACTAACTTAATGAAAAATGACGGTTTTTAATACTGTCTTTAGGCATCTTTTGTTTGAGTTAAATTAACTGGCATTTGTTGGAATGCCCTCATTTAGGATTAGCCAGTGGAACACTTTATTATATAAATCACTGCAGGAAGGTAGTAAAAACTTAGTGGTAAAACTTTAATTTTATTAATATAAAACTTACTTTTCAGAAATGATGCGTTTGGTGGTTATCAGTGTTAATCATCTTAGGTCCCTAACTTTCAGTGAATTTAGTAATAGTGGAAAAGAGCATAGCTGATAGTGTTAGACAGTGAAGCCTTTAGCCACAATAAGTGTTGCATAGATAATGGTGAAAGTTTTCTTTATACTGCATTGCCAGTTAGCTTTGTCCTGACATGCAAAATGTATTTTTCTCTAATTTAGCCCGCTGAAGCCCAGACTAGGCCTTAATAATTTTGTTGCATCCTTTGAGGGCTTGGGATTACCATCTTCTTCAGTCTTTTTTTTTTTTTTTTTTTTTTTTTTTGTACTCAAGGTGTGTTGAAACTTTGAATTAACTTTTTTTTTTCCCAAAGTCTGTTCAGTTTCTTGGTGCAGTTCACAATTAGTGAATAATGGCATTTAAAGGATTTAAGAGTTGTTTTCTGTTCTAACTAGCATTGCATTGGCAAATTGGTAGACCAGAGGAGATCCATAAAATTGTCACTTATCTAGATTGTTAGGAGAAGCTCCATTAAGAAGCCCCATAACTTGAACTGTAGTATTTCTTAAAATCATTATCTTGTCTCATAAAAATGTCATGCCAGACTAAATAGTTGCAAATTTTATAATATAATTCAACAGCTATTTTTCTATTTTTCTGATCAGTGTGTTTAATTGTCCTGGGCCAGATCTGTATGTCATCTTTTTCATCAGAAAAGCAATGGAGGTTCCTACAACATTAGGTTGTTTTCTAAGTCAGTCCCTGTCAGTGCAGTGATGGAAGTTGTTTTCTGAAGCCAGATGTAAATATTAAAAGTGCTGTATGTCCAGTATAAATCACACCTTTTTACACTGAAATCTCATCAAAGCTGTTGTTATAAGCTGCTTTGCATATTCCTTTCCCATTGCACTTTTTAATCTCTTCACATCATATATATATCTTTCATAAAAACAAATTCTAGAAAATTAGTAGGTGTTCTGTTTCAGATTAGCAATAAACATTTTCTTCATTCATTAAAGATTCTGTTAAATGGAAACCCATAAAGATCAGACTGTGCATGTTCTACAATCACATGAGCTCATAACTTGTGTATTCAGAAATAGGGAGGTTTTTTTCCATTATTGATTCCGTAGCAGTTTCAAGGTTGCAAGTGGTAGGTGCCTGTATTAGAAATTAGCAAGATTCCTCCCACTTATTTCTGTATGCTGCTACCAACTAACAGATGTCAGACTTTAGGTCAGTGATACCAGTGTGGTATTATAGTCAGAATAGTGAGAAAGGGGTGAAAGTTACTGTGTTCTGTTACCCATCTATTGAGCAAACTCACTCCCTAGATAAAAAGCATAAGTTTCGAAACAGTTTCCAAATTGGACACATTTTCCTTATCAGTTAGTAGTAGTACTCATTTGTTTTCAAGAAACAAATTTTAAAAAGTGTTAAATACTTACTCCTGTTTTGTTTTCTTTTTAAAATAGAATGTTACTGTACTTGAAAAAATAAGTTTAATTTTTGTTGGTTGACTTTTTGTATTTCACTCAAGATGCTGAAAGCTAGACTTAAAATTTAATCAGTTTCATTCTGTACTCGTACAGCATGCAGTGCTGTAAAGTGGGTTTCAGCTTTTTGTTGGAGGAGAGGTAAAAACAAAACAAAACACCTGTTACAATTTTTTCAGAATTATCTTTATCTTATTAATGTGTGTTAAGTGGTTGAGTAAAATGAAAAGCAGGACCTTCAATAAAACCAAGGCTTCAATCAGATGTGGGTGTTTATTTTCTTGATGTAGGGAAGATGAGTTGAAATAAGAGCTTCCCTTCCTCGCCCACCCCCATCCCCCAAATGTCATGTCAGCAAATTAAATCCTGTTGGCTTTGCTCAGTTGTTGACAGTGGTTCTGCTCTAGCAGCACTTGTCATTACTTTCATTCTTGATACTTTTTATTCTCTGATTCTTCTAATACACCACTTCTCCTGTGCAATAAACAGGGAATGCATCTCACTTGTAGAACTTGAAAGTTCTTCAAAGTTATTGGTGGACACTGTGGTACCAAGCTCTACCCTTCACCTTATGTCACCAGAAATTCTGCAGAATAAGTTGGCAGTTCAGTTTCTCCTAATTGTTTTGTTTATAACTTCATGAAAACTAATAAAAAGTAGACACTCCATTTCAGGTTACAGCTCCTCTCTCTGGAAGCCACGCAACACTGGCATGTTAATGCTTTGGTGCCATATCTCTCTACAAGCTTCATCTGCCTCTGCTATGGTATCAGAGAAGTATTGCAGAACAGCAAGCCAGTTCTAAGAGTTACAGTATTTATAAAATGAAGCTTCTCCAGAGTTTTTCCTTGCCTTCAGAAATGGAATAGATTTGACCGCTCCAATAATCAGTGACTTGTGCTGGATCCTCTGTCGATCTCAGTCATCCTGGATTACCTGCGGGATTTAACAAAATTGTGGTTATCAATTATCTTGACTTAAATTCACCTGGCCACAGTACCAGCACCGTGTTCTACACTAGAAGGGTTTTCTATTTCTGCTAATCCTGTGTCCTCAAAATGTATTAAGGGTTTGGGGAACTTGAACTCCCACGTTAAAGACCCTACTCCAATTTGAGACCCAAACTTCGTACGTCTCTTTGAACTGGGGCATAATGGCAGACAACACCCACATTTATGGTGTCTTTTAAGGAAAAGCTCATTTTATAACCACACCCTAAATTCCTACTTAAACCATTGTCCTATTTTAATCTTCATTAATCTGCCAGTGCTGCTTCTGAAACCACGAAGATGTCAGCAAGACGTCTTTCATTGATGAGATGTTGAAGTGGTGTTAGCTTTCTAGCTAGATAAGACTAAGCAGTTTCAGAGATCACCAGACTGTTTCCATCACAGTGATTCAAGGGCAGGAGATATGTGGGGTGGTGTATGTGAGTGAGAAGAATCTCAGCCCAGAGACTTTCACAGCGGATCTCTAGGCAGCACTGCTTAATACGACATAGCTGCTGTTCCCCCTTTTCACCTCAAGGGAATAACACACTCTACCACTGCAATAGCAACATTTACAGTTTTATTCAAGAACATTCCAATGTCTCTGTCATGTATTATCTGCTATGTGAACCTCAGTCCCTACTTTTTCTAAACACTATGTCTTGATCTATGCTTCCAGATGGGATGCAACAATTGGTAATGCATTGCTGTCTTCACTTCCGTTCTGAAGTTCTTTCTTCGCTGCGGGGAAACTGTTCAGGAGACAACTGAAGTAGAGCACTCAGCAATGCTACACCAAGTAAAGGTTACTCAGCCTTGAAGTAACTGTAGTTGTTTGCAACGTGTCCCTCTGGGGTACCCGCTGCTCACCTTTCCCTGCTGTTTCAACCTTTTTACCTTTTTTTCCTGGATGTTTAAGAGAAAGAAATGAGGGTGATTTGCCCATGCAGTTCTATGTATTCTAGATATACAGCATGAGGTTGTACAGAGTGTCAAATAGATAATATTAACAGGAAATCTCTGATCACCTGAAGCGAAGCACTCGTACAGAAGATGCATTTAGTGAGTGACCCCTTTTTCCACAAAGTAATGAGA
Organism: Podocnemis expansa; assembly: GCA_007922195.1. Lineage (NCBI taxonomy): Eukaryota > Metazoa > Chordata > Testudines > Podocnemididae > Podocnemis > Podocnemis expansa. The sequence goes on along the minus strand of ML681966.1, from coordinate 49,642,634 downwards.
TGTCTGCCTTTCTGATTTTCAGGCCATGCCCCAAGAAAGGGTGATCAGAATTTGAAAGGCAGGAAAGGAGTGTCTGCCATTCCCTATCTCCATAAGCTGTTAGGGAGTTACAAAATTTTAGTTAGTTTGCTAAGAAAATAAGATTGCTTTTGAGTTTGTGGCTAGAAAGTAGAGAGAAGAATTTTATCCTCATGTAAAGAGATGGAAGAGTAGGAGGCCATAACCCTAAAGTTGTTGCATACCTAAAGAGCGCCTCTGCAGAGAAGCAGGCCTGGTGGTGCTCTGCAGTCCCCTATGTCAGGACACTGTAGCTTCTCCCTTAAGCGTTACACTCTTTGTATTTGTATACACCTTCGTACCATAAGGTCCCCTGCCTTTGGGGAGACGACGAGATGTGCCTATCTGGTGTGTCAATTCTTCCCACTGCCTAGAAATAGGGGGTGGGGCTACAAGTCCAGATTAGGACTTTTGGGATGTCTGATAAGGGCAGGGTGTCCCGCAGAGGGTGGCCTGGAAGGCATAGATGCTCCCGCTATGCAATGGGAACTCCTTGTAAAGACTCTGAGAGCCTTTTGCATCCTCGGCGGGGGGGGGGGGGGGGCCCATTTAGGGAAAAACCCTCCAGAATGAAGGGGTTAGCCAGCATACCCTTCGTTGCCAGTTAAATGGCAGTAGTTGATTTTCTTCCTGAAGGACCAGGAATTTGTAACAGCTGGCCTGGGGTAAAGACAGCTAATCTGTGATGTTGGTAAAAAGAGAAGGGGGGGGTGGTTTGAGAAGGGTGATTCCCTACCCCTACTTACGAGGAGAACCAAGTGCCATGACAGGCTATAGAGAGAAAGACCGAGGAGGTAAGGGAGGCAATAGAGGGAATGCCTTTTGGAGGGCATCCGTATGGTACCCAGTGGGACTAGCATTGATGCCCCTGTTTCCTGTTCGTTCTTCTTGAGCCCTGCAAGACGCTAAAGAAGGGCTTAAGAGTAATTCCCCCCGCCCCCCCCATCCCCACATATCTTTTGGGTACATCACGAGGAATGCCACCACAAAGATGTGGTGACAGGGCAGTTTGAGTAAGTTATAACTGTGGCTGATAAGGATAGGGGTTTTGTCTCCTTTTGCATAATTTAGGGGTTCCAGGTGGAGGTACCCCTGGGTATTAAAACATTGGTTGATGGGGGGGGGATTGGTGGGGTTGGGTGATGGAGTAAATATTTTTACCCGTCTCCCCAGCAAAGTGGTGCTGTTGGCCAATATACCCCAGTGGGACAGGGCAAGGCTGTCACAAATAAGCAGGTGCTGAGTCCTAAAAGTAGAAGAAAAGCCCCTTAGGCCAGTAAACTGCTGGTGGGTACAGAACTCTGTGTATGCCCAAGTTAACCCTGCCCTGGCATGAATTGAGCTAGGCTTGGTTGGGAGAAGCTGGGGAGGTGGTCTGAAAGCCAGAAACCCCAGAATGTGTCACAACCCTAGACTGTTGAGCCAGACGCTGAAGGAAGTCTAGTATGTAGGAGACCCTGGAAGAAAAAGAAGGGAGCAATCTGTGTTTTGCACCAGGGAGGCCACTTGCCATCCTGGGGTTGGTGAGACACGGATGAAGAATGAGGCCCCGATATGTGGAGAGAGAAGTGGTATGGTGTCTCACTGGTGTCCTCTGAACCAGGTGACCAGTGTAGCAGTTTGGAGAGGTATCTGTGAAAAACCAGGTAGAGTAAGTTCCTTTCTTACAACCCCAGGTGATGGTAACCTTAGAACCTCTGCCGTTGATTTTGGGAAGGTGTGCAGTATGGGGTGTGTGTGAAAGACCCCAGAGAATTGGCTAGCTACCAGCAGCCTCTTTTATGTAGCGGCCGCATTAGCGTGGTTCTACCACTTCAGGGGGTTGGCCCTGCCCCTCGACTGCTGGGGGAGGCCCTACCAGATGCCTTTGTTGCTGGTGCTCTTGGTGGTGAGGGCTAGGGGAGAGACTGGGCACTTGTGTGGGAAGCATGCCCAAAGATCTAAGGGCTTATCTAGGATCCCCCTCACCACGGAGTAGGTGATCTGTTGCCTCCGCAAATAAGGACTGTCCCTTGAAAGGGAGGTCCTGGATGGCCTGCTGTTTGTTGTGTGGGAAGTCTGTCTCCCACAGCCACACTGCATGTCTCATGGCAATGGCCAAGGCCATAGCACAGCTTGCCGTGTCTGAGGTATCCCATGCTGCTAAGAATGCATCCTGGGATGCTAGCATGCCTTTCTCAACAAGGGAGTCAAATTCCTCCCTGTGTTTCTGAGGGAGGAGATCCGGGAACCTCCGCAAAGACTCCCAAATATCAATAGTGCATCTTCCCACCAGGGCTTGGTGATTTGTGATGTGAAGCTGGAAGGCAAAGGAATATATCTTCCACTGCATAAGGTCCAGCTCCCTTGCCTCTCTGGATCTTGGAATGGGGTCTTGAGAAGGTTGACCCCCATACCCTACAGTTGCTTCCATCAGCAAGGAGCTCAGTGCCAGGTGGTTAACCAAGAAAGGAGAATCCTCTGGCAGGACCTGATATTTATAGCCTGCTATGTCTGAAACCAGGGGGGCAGAGGTTGGGGTTTACCAGCATGCCCAGGTGAGGTTGTGCGTGCTAGGGTGTGTTGGTGCCATTTTCAGATCTAAGGGAGGTGTTAACCCCAGACTGAATAAGGGATCTTGAATCCCCCTAAGTTGTTCAATCGCTAGGCCTACATGCACTGTTACACGATCAAGGAGGTCAAAGTGCACCAAGGCATCCTCTTTACAGGACCAAGGCCTGGGAGTTAGGGCCATACCTGGGGTTGCAGGCAGCTGCGGAGAGGAGCCGTGCCTTTCAGTGCCATATGGAGCTTTGTGTGGGGGAACTTCTTGTTGTGGGAACCACTCATGGGGTTGGTACTGGTATGGACGTGGTGCTGGTGATTTCCCACAGGCCTGTCTGCCCCTGTGCAGGGGTGACCTCGAGGCTTGGGGAGTGTTATCTTCTGCGGCATTGAAATGTTGGACTTGGCTCAGCACCGATATGCAGAGTGGTCGAAATGGTTGGTGCCGGAGATTCCCATGGCTCCTCCTCCCCCTGTGCGTTGGGGCAATCTTCTCAGGCACTGGAATAAACTTGGTTTGGCACTGACACGTGGAGTGGTAGCAACAGTCGGTGCTGGCGACTCTGTGGTGCTGGGGAGAAGGGGAGCATGGTCTCCGGCACTTTGCCCTGGGGCCAGGGTTGGTACCGGTGGGCTCTTTGAGTGAGGAAGGAGTCTGACTGCAGTACTGGGGAGCTCAGTACTGATGCTGGTGACAGGGATCAGTGCTGCTAGTTTCCCTCTCTGTTTTTGAAGCTTGGGCGTTGGAGGCATGGGCAGAAGTAAAAGGGCCTTTGCCATCTCGAAAACCTCTGGTGTAGATGGGACCACCACAGCCTCCTCGGCCCAGTACCGAGAATGCCTCAAGTGAGGAGAGCTGGATCGGTGCCGAGCATGTCATCTTTTGGTCTCGAGGGTGGCGGTGCTGAGTGGACTCCGGTACCGATCTAGCACGTGGTGCCGGTGGCTCCAGTGGGGACCCTGATTCTCTGGGCATAGGTGGCTGCACTTACTCCAGGGCCAACGCATGGTGCCTCTGCCTTCTGTCTTTTAGCATCCTGCACTTAAAAGGACAGGCAGACAGAGCAATCAGTAACCTGGTGAGATTCACCCAGGCACTGAATGCACTTCTCAGAGGGGGTCGTCCTGCAGGAAGGCCTTGCTGCGAGCAGCGCAGGGTTTGAAACCTGGCATTGTAGGTGACTGTTGGGAGCAATCAACTACCTCTGGGTCCATAGACTTTGTTAGATCAGTGGTCTTCAGTGGAATGATGTCCACAAACAGATCTGCCCATTCTCTTGGGAAGTTCATACACGGAAGTAGACAGGCTCTTGTGTAACATAAGGGACAGGCTGTTCTGAAACCATCACTGTGGGCAGAAAAAAACTGAGGAGGCTGGGTTGGGGCCATATATATAGCCACAGGAGTGGCCAGAGAGGGTGTTGGCCACTGACCCTGCTCTGACAGGTAGGGCAAAAAGTTTCCGACCAATCGTGTGCTGAGGCATGTAGACACCTAGCATTGAACGTATGCAAGCAGTGCTCGAAGAAGAACTGTCTTGTTAAGAAGCAAGCACAAACTTTCCTACATACCATTATCACCTTGAATTTGTGACTCATATTGAAACCAAGGGCAATGGAAGAGGAAAAAAAAACTAGTAAGCAAGGAGTAGGTAGAAGATCAGAAGAGAGAAAAGTAGCAAGAATGAACTGTGCCAAAATAGAATTTTAGCTGAAGCTAGCATCTGGCAATGATATCCCTTCAGCAAACAAGTGTATAAAGATAGCCATGAATTTCAGAGGTCTGGTCTGTGAGTATAACTGATCGTATACTTGTAAATGTTTTGTTACTGTGTGTGTAGTAAATGTCTAATCTTTAGGCTTTTATACATATTTAGAGCAAGTGAATAGGTATTTGACATTTGGAATTTGATTGTTAGTGTCTGACTTGTATTCTTAATATTCATAAATAGTATTTCCAACAGCCATCTCCACATTAAACTGTAGAAATACTAAAGGTTGTTTGTGCTCATAGGAGGCATACAAGACTCCATTCCCCAAATGCAGCTGCACCATTCATGGTGTTGGAGGAGGAGGGTGATTGAATGAGAGCTCCCATGTTGAAAATGGGTTCTGATTTATCAAGTAAGCCCTGAGTGTTACTAAGTTCTAGCCAGTGCAGTGAGCCTGAACTTTTAGGTTCCAAGGGCCGCCTAACAAGCCATTTCTGCAATCAAGGTATTCATTCTACTATCTATCCTCTGCTGAGTGGTTCTCAAACAAGGATAAATAGTATATGGCCTCTGGTAATCAACTAGGGCAGTGGTTCCCAAGCTTTTTCAGGCTGGGGACCCCTGTTTAACAAAAACATCTCTGCACCCCCCTCCCAACTGATTATGTAATCTGGGCCACATGGGCAGACTCTGACCCCCACCACTCTGGGAGTGCCACTGGGACAGCTAGTGAGCAGTGCTGCTGCTACCATGGCCCACGCTGCTGGGGAACCGAGCCGCGGCAGCTATGGCCCCCTGCCCTTGCCCCTGCTAGGGAGCTGCTGCAGACCCATCCCCCTTCCAGGATCCAGCCATGAGAGGGGAAAGGCAGCTCTGGCAGGGAGCATAGGGGCTGTAGCTGGATTCCAGTCCCAGCAGAGAGAGGCTCTGCAGACCCCCTGAAACATGTCTTTGGACGCCGGTGGGTCCCCAGACCACAGGTTGGGGACCACTGAACTAGGGGAAATACCACATATCTGCCACTCCCCGCATCCTCCTCCCCAAAAGAACTGCTGTCGCAGGACTTGTAAACAGGGGCTCACAATGAGTTTATTAATCTTTCCACTCTAGCAAAATAAGACACAGATTTTCCCATATTCTCCTTTCCTGAGGGCATTCTAGAATCTGGTGGGGACTTCAAGTTTAGGTAGATAAAAATCATGAAAAAAATTTCCCAAACTGTAGTATTCTAAGATTATCTCAATACTAGCCTTTATATTCCACACAGTAATGCCAAAGCCTCAGCTGTGACCCTTCAAATCAATAGTGTTACACAGAATTCATAGGGAAACCTACTTGATGGCATTCAAGTGGTTCATGGAGGAACAGGATCCTTGCTTTGAGCATTCAGTCTCCAGTTTACATACTGGACAAATACTTTCAGAAGGGGTTATGCACCTTATACAGTAACTGGGATTCTTGAGATGTTCCCCTATGGGTATGCTCCACTACCCACTCTCCTTCTCTTCTGCATCAGGCTGTTCAGTGAAGCACGCTGGGATAAAGAAGGAACAGAGGGCAATTTGCTCCTGCACCCCTATATGGCCTTCCTGTCTGATGCAAGGTGACCTACAACATGTGTGGCCCAAACACTCGACACTGCTAGCTGAAAATTTCTGATCAAGGGCTTGAGGTGCACTTGCACCTGAGTTAGAGCACTTATCTGGGCACCCGTTTCAAAGAAGGGCAGTTACTGCACAAGGTGAGTGACATCGTTTTCAGTTGTGATTAAGACATGTTCTTCCATATTTTGCTCTGGGTTGATGCCCAGAGCTACACCCAGTCACTAATTTGATGATCATGTGGCACCGCATGCAATTTAACCACAGCTTGTCTGGCTGGTTATTCATTGAACTGCCACTCTTTCAAAGAACAAAGAGAGCAGGAAATGCTGTGACTTTTTTTTTTTTTTTCCCCCCCCAAATGTCTTGCAATGCACCAAGTGAGCAACTGACCTTTTCCACAGCCAAATTCTTCATGCTGGTGGTGGCAGTGTGGTGATCAGAGTCATTGGGACTGATTATATACTTGTGCAAATGTCAGATCAGATGAGCTATTGTGCATCTTCTTGAAGTGACAGACTGGAGGTTTGACTGAAAAAGTCAAGAACTGCTCCTACAGGTTTAAAGTCTTTAGTGGAAATAACAGATATTGGCGTCACCCAGGTGGGTGGTCTAGCCATTCTTGTAGTTTTTACAAGGGAGGCTACTTAACATATTAAGCAACATCAGGTGTATTTTCTCATGAACTTGGTAAGTAATGAATCCTGAAGATTTTTGTGATTCATTTACTTCTGCTGGCATTCTTACCTATTGTATTCACTGGCTTGTCCTCGTTATACTTAGGTACTTTTATTCAGGGGTTAAAGTATAATTTGGCAGGACCTGAAACCCTCCTAATCGGGTGGAATCTCTCCCACATGGGTGGGCCCCTCCACCCCAGCTACTGCCCCACAAACACCAGCCTCCCAAATGCCTTCTCCCACCCCAGCTCCTGCCCCCACCTCAGCTACTGCCCCCAATATCCATTCCCCTGTCACCAAAATCCACCTCTAGCCGCCAATACTCACCCCTAGCTCAGGCGCCCCCAATACTTCTCCCCAGTGCCAGCTGAGCCACCCCAGTACTTACCAGCACCCGCACACTGGGCTGGGATACAGTGCAGCCTGCAGGCTGGGCTTGGAGGCTTCTGTCTCCAAGCACAGTCTGCACATGCGTAGGGGAGCTGGGCATACCCCCTCTCCTCTCCTCCTGCATGCCAGAACACTGCAGGATGCTTTTCTGGGGCCTGCTATTTTTAGGGGCTCAGCATTCAGGCCCCTAAAAACAGAAAACGGAACTGGAATGCTGTGTTCTGGGGCCTGCTATTTTTAAATGGTGGGCCCTGGAATGCTGCATTGACTCCATTTTCTACTTTTAGGGGGCCCTAAATGCTGAGCCCCTAAAAACAGTGGGCCCCAGAGCAGCATTCCACCATGTTCCAGCCCACTTTAACGCCTACTTTTATTATATACAGCTGTAATGCAAGAAACCTTCAGGCTTGTATCTTGTAAGATATTAGTTGAAACATAAGTTAGCATCAGTGTCATTAAGTAGGCCATCCCCCTTGGCATAGGTTAACAGTTACCTTTAGATTTTGAGAATTAAGAAGAGCTTGGTCAATGGTAGAAGATAGAATGTTCTAGTAAATGCTACTGCAAGTAACATGGACTTAACCACAGATCTCGTCAAGCACAGGGTGACTGGTGTGATCATGAGCTGAAATGGTAGTTATGTACATTAATATACTAACATATAGGCCACCACCTTACTAGTAGGATGAGGGAATACAAGAAAGGGAAGGGGGAGGGAACCCCTACTGTCTGTGCAATAGATACAGTGGTGTTAGTGTAACGTACTATAAAAGTTGCATCCCAGCCCATGGGCTGCAGGGGGGAGAGATGGATGTAGCTAGCCCTTGGAAAGGGCCAGAACAATGGCCACTGTTGAGGAGGAAGATAATGACTAACTTTTCAGGTTGTCCTACAATGTATGATGTGAGTATATGGCTTTTCAGATGTACATTCAGTACCCTCTACACTTACCATACTGTTTAAGTGTTTGCGATTTTGGCAAATGTATTTATAAGTCATTAAATATATAGGAGTCCCTATAATGTGACTTTTGCAACTGTGCACATCAAGATTCCCAGCTATATAATAATTTTACTACTGGGCCTGGTCTTATCCCTCATTGTGATGACTGGGAATTCTTAAGCAGCAAGTATAATTATGTTGTAATCTATAGAGGCTATGCCTCTCAATGTGACTGTCACTTACCTGCAATAAATATCAGCTATTAAAAGGGTGTCTCAATTTCATATTTCCTTAGATCCTCATTGCTTCATGCTCACAGGTATCCTCTTAACATACCTCATTAGACATGTATAAATAAAATCCTGTATTTGCAGTCTCGCTCTTTCACAAGAAGGACTGATGTGTTACAAGTACAGCATTATGATTTAAAGGATCAAATGGAATATGAGGAGAGGCCAGGCAATTGACTCATGTAACACATTCTGAGAAGAGCTGATGGTAAGTAACCTCTCTCTTTTCAGGAAAAACACCCCCTCAATATACAAGAATATTTCCTAAAGTTTAGCACATATCTGTAAATTTAAATATTACAGTAGATGTGTAAATTTAACCCATGTCTCCCTTGATGTTTTGTATAACATACTGTAAGATGTATTCCTTGTCTATGTAAATGTTATTAATGCTTTCAGTATAATTACCCATAGTACACGCTAAAGATCAATAAGCATTAGCAAAAACTGGACTTGATCCTCCAGCCTGTCTTCATGTAGGATTGCACCCACTGGAAGTATCCCCAGAAAAAGACAATGGGGGATACTTAATTGTGATAAAATTTGCTCATTAACACTTTTAAAAGCAGTTTTCATTCATTCATTTGTCTCTTGCTTCTCAAGAAGAGGATCTAGGGCTAGTAAAAGTACTTAATGTACGTAAGAGTACTGTGGAGGAGGGAAGGAAGGAAAATATACATATGCTACATATGCATTTATATTAACTCATAGACTCTAAGGTCAGAAGGAACGGATATGATCATCTGATCTGACCTCCTGCACAGTGCAGGCCACAAAACCTTACTCACCCACTCCTGAAATAAACTTCTAACCTATGACTGAGTTATTAAAGTCCTCAAATGATGATTTGAAGACTTTTTGAAGTACAGGCAAGTGAGCCATGCCCCATGTTATAGAGCAGGGGTGGCCAAACTTATGGAACTCAAGAGCCCCACAAGTTGATTATTAAACCTTCGAGAGCCACACTCGTGCACACTTTAATTTTATCATAAAAAGAGGACAAATATTGATCCTACTAATGTCAGATTCTAATAATTACTTAAGGTTACCATGAAAATTAGGCCTATACAGTAAAAACTTAGCTGCTGCTCAATGTAGAAAACTGCAGGCTAGTGGTGAGGTTTTTTTTAAATCCTGATCATGCAGCACTTCTCCCTGCCATCCCTGACCATACTGCACTTCTCCCCACCGTCCCGACCCCCACCTGAACTCCTAGGCTGGGGCTATTTTCCTAAACTGATTTGCTGACATTCTTGCGGGAGCCACAATTTTTCATTCAAGAGCCACATGTGGCTCCTGAGCCACAGTTTGGCCATGCCTGTTATAGAGGAAGGCAAAAAAGCAAAGATTAAAGCAGATTCATGGTTAAGTAAAAGTTTATGTATTTCTCTTATATTGAAATCATAACGCAAAGAGGGTTCTGTAATTTTAAAGAAGAATCAGGGCCATGTTTTCAGCTGGTGTAAATTGGGGTAGTACAGTTCACTTTGTTGGAACCATGCTGATTTACACTAGTTGAGCGTCTTTGTCCACAGTGAACATTTATGCCTCCTTATATTTGCTATGTAGGAAAAGATACCGTCAAGCAACATACCACAGGATGTGTTGCGAAAGGCTGCAGGAAATGTGCTGACCACTAGTATGCACCTAACATTCAAAAATATATGTTTTGCTGCAAGAATTTTGCCTCAACAGAATCCTCCACCTCAGCTGCATTCAGTGACTCGATCTTGATATTCTTCCATGGCAATGGGAGCTGAAACCTTTATTTGGCCCAGAGGTAAGTACAGAAGTTTTGCTTTGACTTGAAGACTTTTAAGAAAAAAATTAAATCATGTTTCATAAATGCTTATAAAACCATGTTGTGTTAGCTTATTTGCAAAGAAAACTAATTCCTCCTAAGTCAGTGATGAGTTTTTATTCCCCTCCTTTCAGCTGTTTAAAAATACATGCTTATAGTTAGGATTAAACCTAATAGTTGTGTAACTTGAAGGCACTCTGATACACAGACGAGCTCGTGATAGATAAATTTGTTAATCTTTAAGTGCCACAGGACTCCTTGTTTGTTTTGCTCAGCTAGGCTTACAGGACTACCCCTCTGGAACTGATACACAGTGTGAGAGGTCATCTGGCTGCCCCCCACCCCAAACAAAACAAAACAAAAAACAAAACAAAAAAATCTTTTCTACAGCACACACAAATTCTAGCACACAAGAATTTAACATCAGTGAATGTTAATTAAAGCAGTTTTGTCACGTGATTTCTCCTACACTTGTGCTTTGTATCTGGAATTTTCAGAAATGAATGGCAGAGGGGATTGATAGTTCTGTTAAGTTTAGAATGCAAAATTATAATGGATTGCCCTGTAAGTTGTATAGATTTGGTCAATATTTATAAGGTGAGCAAGTAGAAATCTGTATTTTAGACTACCTCAGTCCAATTATAAAAAATGGAATCTCAGCTTGTATCTTTTAAAGGGGGAGCCGTGTTAGTCTAGTGCAGTAAAACAAACAAGTAGTTTGGTAGCATTTTTAAAGACTAACATGTATTTATTGAATGAGCTTTAATGGGAGAGATCCCACTTCATCAGATGCTTGAAGATATGTATCTTGTGACCCCCATCCCCATCCCTGAGCTGACTTCAAAATGTCCCTTTTGGGACTTACCTACTTGGTACATACTATTCTGCATTCCAAGGATAAATCTTCTATTTAATTCATTAACCTCCTCTCAAAATGCCTTGTTTTAGAGGAGTCTATATCAATTTGTTCTTTAGTTACAGAATTCTTATTTGACCCAAAGCATGAAACTGAAAGACTTGCTGGAATCATGTACAGATATTAATTGGATATGCCTTCTCATCACGTGGTCTTCTCTCATATGCTCCATAATGACCTCATGCCTCACGTGGCCCCTCACTTCCTCCCAGGTTCCTCTGATAAATGCCACCCACCCTTTTTGTCCATTCACAACTACCCTACTTAGGGTCTGGAGTTTTTATTAACACAAAATAAATTTAAAATAAAACTTAATCCCAAAACCAAGTCCATCCATTTACCCTGTTATCAGGTACCTACCAAGCCTTTGCTGCCAGTAGTTTCTCTTCCAGTTCCAGATTTATGTGCTGCAGCCCACTTGCTCCCAGCAGCTGCTATACTACATTCTGGTCATTCTGGATCTCCCCTAGATTTGTGCTGTTCTTTTAAGGGAATCACCTGATTCCTGCTCAGATGTGCTTCTTACCCTTCATGGTCAAGCCACCCAGTAACATATCTAGATAAAAGTTGCAGAGTTAAAAGATCCCTACACCTGCTCTGACATGACTTGGATATAAACATAGTCAAGTAGTAGGAATATGATGGCGGTAATTAAACATGTATCACTGTGGCATCTTTTATTAAAAAAACACTGAAATAATCTTTTTTTTTTTTTTGGTTTATATTTTTCTTTCTGTCAACATGCAAATTTCACTGTACAATCAAGGCCTTTCTATTCCTATTGATACTGCCGCGAGTCTTAATAGCACTTGAATGCTGTAGCATACATGTTAACTGGCTACAATCTCAACAAGAGCAACTGTAAAATTTGCACTCATATACTGTTTTTAAGTTTTTTGCACCTTTAATTTTAAGTATTTTTGCATCTTCAGCAGCAGCTTATTAAGAATGTAAAATAAACAGGAATTGAAAAATATTTTACTGTAGCCCTGTGGCTTTTGCTGTGGATTGAGAATCTTGCAGGTTAAATGGACTCAGTTACGTTTGTTTGTTGTATTAGGATGCATTTTAACTGCAGTGGATTGAGAAACATTCTAGCAATGTCTCTACTGTGTAGAATATTGGCTCTTGGAGCTCCAATACCTTACCTGAGAGTCTCAAACATAACAACAAGTGGAAGGATTATGGTGATAATGCAAATCTGATAGTACAGCAACTTTGTGTAAGATAGGTTTGATTTAAGATTTTACAACAAACAAAAGATAAAACTGAAACCATTTACTTTACTGGAAAGCTTTAATTGGCATTGTGTTTTTTAGTAGGTAGCTACTTACTAAAAACCACAATGCCAATTAAGTTCCAAAGGGGCAGCTGTGTTAGTCTAGTAAAGCAAAAAATAAAAAAACAGGGAGACTTGTGGCACTTAAAGACTAACAGATTTATTTATTGCATGAGCTTTCATGGGAGCAAATCCCACTTCGTCAGACACTAAAGTGGGATATTCTCCCACGAAAGCTCATGCGATAAATAAATCTGTTAGTCTTTAAGTGCCTCAAGACTCCTTGCTTTTAATGCCAATTAAAGATCTCCAGTAAAGTGGAGTTTTCATCCATTTTAGGACGATCTGTCATGTACGAGTGGCTGAAACAGAAACTTCTAAAATGAGAACTAAAATCTAACATTTGGACTATGACCAAGGATAGCTCAAGGAGCTCCCCTTGGATTCCACCCGCTCCTGATGCCGCCCCCAGCCAACTAAAATTTGATATATTGCTCAGTAAAAGTCAGTAACTTGGAATCTGGCAAACCACTAAAGGGAACCATTTCTTGTATTTCACCCTCTTCTGAAAATGTCCTGCCCCAAGAGACCACACATCAAGTATAGGAATAGCAGCCACATAACCATTGTACTGATGTCATGGGGCATTGAGGCCACTGAATACTTATATACAAAGATACACAGCCACATCCTTCAGCACCCCAAGCCTCAGTAGAGCAACTTTCTGTGCTGGCTTCATGCAGTCCGGCAGAGCTCAGTTTCACAGTGCGAGCTGAATGTGTCCATGGCACAGTTCAGCAAGCTGGGGGTTCTGATGTTCCTAGAAATGCACAGACTGTCTCTCCTTAGCAAACTTTCTTTTGATGCTGGAGTGTTTAGCAGTTACCATGTAGTCTGAGGTCTTTTGTTTTGGGGGCTATGACTGAGAAGGCAATAGTTAATTTATTCCAGGAGATGTTCTCTGAGTAGATCCCAGTCTGGGTTCTAGCAAACCTTTGGAATTGAGATTTCTATTTCATCCTCAACTGCTGGAAAGCGAAAGACTTCCTGCTGGTTAGAAAATGTGCATAATACAGTGTCTTGTTCCTGTGTCATAACACATGCCTTTATTGATGGGTTAGTGCTGTGGCAGTGAATCAAGTGGAGTCCTTCAGTATTGTTTTGGGCTTAACACTCTGGTCCCTCCCACACTTTGTTTGTTTTATGTGTTTGTATTTTAAGAGGAGTCTATTCTATTACGGTTTATTTGCTGTACACAGTTTTGAACATTTTTTCAAAGTACGGGATTCTGTATAAATAAAAGTACTATTCCAGAGAAAAGTGCAGTGATGTGTGACAAAGGAAACTCTTTGTAGTAATTGTTTGTCTCAGTTGTTACCATATCTTCTTCCTGCTTTCTTCTCTTCTGAGTTCAGTTTTTGTATGGTATTGCTATTGGTTTTTGGGAAATAGATTGGTGAGAAGAGGGTGGAGGCAGTTTGCACATGATTGACAGTCCTCTGGGCTCTTGAATCCTAGTGGGTGGAGACCGAACACTCTCCCTCAGACAGAAAGGAAGAGACGGTGCCTAGAGCAAACAGAAATACTGACACTGTGAGTAATTTACCCAGTTTTGACAGACAGCAGCCATTATAATTTATTTTCTGCTATTTGCCACATTTGAAAAAACTGCTGTTTTTTCCATTTACTTAAAGCTTGTTCTGAAGTAGGACTCCGAATACTTCTTTCCCCACCCACTTAGTAAAACACATCAAAGACCCAGTGATGGCCTGATAACTGTTCTAGTATAACTTGTTTTCATCAATCACAACTTATGCTGTTGTCGACATTGAGTGGTGGTTTTTGTATTCTAAAAGGTACTTAGCATAGTTGGTTATGCATAGACTTTTTTAATGTGTTACATGACTGACACTCACTTTGTTCAAAGTAAGTGCATTTCAGCAGCTGTCCAAAAAGGCATTGTGATGAAATATAAGGATATTTGTCTATTTGATTTATCTATTAGCAACATGTTTTCATTGTTAGACTCAACTGGCTGTGAAAATGTCTTGGGCACTGGTTTCAGGTTTATTTGGAGGATTATTTCAGATTTTTGTGTGCTTCTTTTTTTTTTTTTTTTTTTTTGTGACAAACTCTGTCTCTCTCAATGATCTTATCTTTGAGGTCTAAACATTAGTTGCTGCAAAGTTCTTGCTACACAGATGTAACTGGGAGCCTGAGTAGAGGAGTAAGTTGGGACTTCTCATAAAACAGGTTTTGCAAGAGACTTGTTAGTTTTCTGCACTTATTCTATTACTCTCTTTTATGTTGCTACATATTGGTTGTTATGGAAACATAAGCTGGAGTGATATTTTGTTTGATAGAATTTAAGTATCTTCATAAAAACACAAACACAGACAGATACACACCGCGTTGAAGTCTCAGCTTATCTCCAAGTGTCTCTCATTGAATCTTTTATATGAATTCTTATGTATAGGCAGAAGCTGTTTTTAACTAGATTCCTATATGTGTTTCTGAACCACTGGTGAAATGAGCACTGTGAATTAGATCAAGCTCCTATTTAATGAAGAAATGCAACAGTAGACACCATTTCACATATGTCAAAATTATACATATATTTATTTTCTAGCATCTACATTCATAAACTAGGAGCTATTTTAACAGATGGTATTTTAATAAATAGTTGTTTTGAAATATAACAATTTAATGAGAAGTAATTAGCTTTAAAAACACACACGCACAATAGTTTTGGAGCCCGTAGGGCTTACAGATAGAATCAGATGTGATTTTCCTGCAGGAAGGCCTGCTTAACATTCGTACTTAAAAAATACAACCATACCTGATGGATGACAGGTTAATAAGGCACAAGGCAAAAATATAAATTATAATAATTAAATATTTAAATAAATAATGTAGCTGTTACAATAACAAGTGGTTATCCACTTGCTTGACTGAAGTAGCTAGTTACTTTCCACTGTAGGGCTGTTGGATTTCCTAATAGACTGCAGAAGTTTCAGCAATCCTTCAAGAAACTCTTGAACATTCTTCCTCTGACAGCCATTGCATTTCAGTTCTGTGGTGGTCTGCAATGAAAATATTTATATGGTTTATAACTGCTGAGTGATAACTCTGTCACTGACTAAAGTCAGTGGTAATGTGTGAACCTGTGTATGCTATGTTTTCTCCAAAAACGTGACCCAGAATGATTGTTTTAGGCTATTTTTTGATAAGGTTAGGTATTCATATAATAAAGCAAGTCACAGATAGTGGGGCTCTGTGGCAGTAAAATACATCATCACCTCAATTTACTGACTTTCATTAAAAGTTTGTTAATGATCTAGTTGAGGCACAGATTTAATTTTCTAACTAAAGCCTGAACAATATGTCTAAAACATCAGGTGGCCATCTCTTAGCCATGTGTTCTGTTATTTTTTAAATCATAGTGAGATTTGGCGCTCTGTGGCTTTACCGAGTCCTGCAGCATACTGTGGCAGTCTTTCTTAGCTGGCGTTCCATGGAAAGCTGGTGCTCTGCAGACATAGTGCAGATGTTCTGTAACCCACCCTGACCCCTCCTCTTCAGGGGGGCTGCGTAGGTTGGGGGGAAGGAGCAATTTAAAATGCCCCAGCCACAGCAGAGCTTCCAGATGCACAGTGGCTGACTTTGACACACACCTGAGAGCTTGGCTGGGGCATTTTCAATTTCCTGCCATCGTTACCAGCTTTTTAAAAAACATTTTCATCAGGTTATCCATGTAAAGTAATTAATACCTTACGGTGTTCTTTGGACCACCAAAGGCAGAGAAACTCTGTAGCTTATGTTCAGCATTTGATACTGTAGTCATTTACTTAGGGCCTAGTCCTGTAAATGTTTGCTGATAAGAATATTCTTTACTCTGCCATAACTAATGATTTGCAAGACCAGGTACACTGACTTTAATCATATTTACACTAACAAAATTAATTGGAAACCTATATGACAGAAGATTTTTTAATTGTAAACATTATATAACTAAGAGAGCACAAACCATACTTCGTCCTAGTGGATCATCACACAAATGTACCTTACTATCTATTTAAAACATGAGATATTTTGTGAGCTAGTAGGTTCTAAAGAAAACTAGTATACATCTAAAAAGGAATAAAATATATTGATCTCAAAGTTAATTTTATAAAGATTCACTTTAATTGTATCATTTTTGGCAAAGAAACCCTACTTTGCCACTGCATCCAATCCACGATAGGAAGCAAAAACCTTTGTAAGAAGCTGTTAAACTTGGATTTTCATCTTTGCAGTACAGCAGCAAAATCATATTCTTTGTTTTCCATTGACAGAAAACTTCATTAGGAGTTTAGATCCAGTAGTGATGGGTGTAGTATAGAGTTTAGATAAATGAGAAAAGACTTTGATCCTGATTGTGGGAGTGTCTAAAGAGCAAATAATGCAGTGTTGGGTCCACTGCCAGCAAAGACATTTTTCTCTTTGTAATTACAAACATTTAAAATGTGATACAGTATCAAACTGAGTAAAAAGGAATACTTACCACAAAAGGATGCAGATTTTTCAAGATATTGTCAACGTCAATTTTGATCTGATCATTCTGTGTATCATTAATTTCTTCTCTTAAAACTTTCATTTCAGCCATATAAAGTGCCAAGGCCTCCATTCTGCGCTCCTCCTAAAATAAGAAGGAAGATCATTGCTAAGTATAACTGGCATTTCCTGGGGCCAACAAAAAAATATATTGGAATAGTGGTTTGAAAGTGACTCATTGCTTCTACCACAGCATGACAAGTTTATAGAGCATATCATTCATTTGTGTGCTTTAAAGTAAGACTGTAAGATATTAAAAATGCGCCCAGCTTCTACTATTTTCTTGTAGGCTTGTGCTGGTCCACTTGGAAGTCTAGCCAAGCAGTGGAGGATTCCTTAAGTATAGGAGGATCTTTAGGTGGCACAGAGCTGCTTTTGCAGCTCTGACCTGCACCAACACTTGGTTCTGGCTCATGGGTAGGAGGTGTCACCTGAAAATGAATATGTAGCCTCATCCCTGTGGCAAGCCTCGCGGAGTTGATTTCCAGCTGCCAGAATGGCTCCTCAGGGGCCTTTGTCAGTTGGTGTAAATTTAAAGCAGCCTGCTTGATCTATTTCATGCCTGGGACTAAGTTGGCCCTTGGATTCAGGGGGAATCATCTTCACCCAGGGCCCTTGCAAGCTGTTCCAAACATACTTGGACCATATCTCATGATCTGACCTAGTAAATGTACTTTTAGAAATCCAGGCCAGAAATTTTTGACGTTTAAGCCAGCGAGCTCATGAGTATTAATGACTCTAGGGAGAAATTCATTGAAGGTTGAGGCTTTAAACGTTCACTCAAGCAAAACTTTTCATTACCTTCGCTCAGAGTTCTGTAATTAGTGATTTATTTAAAAGTAAAAAAAATTAATTAATTGCTTTACATCTGCCAATACTAGTGAAGTTTCTCAGCAATATTATCCAGGTAGGTAGGTAGGTATTATCCTTATGGACATAAAAGGAAAAGCTCACACACGAAAAGGTTGACTGACTTGTTAAGGGAGTCTGTGCAGAGCTGAAATTAAATGCAATGCTATGCTCTTCACTGTAGATCGGTGGTTCCCAACCTTTTTCAGGCTGGGGACCCCTTTTTAACAAAAAATCTTTGTGCCCCCACCCCCAGCTGGCTATGTAATCTGGCCTGTGCAGGCAGTCTCTGGCCCGCACCACTCTGGCAGCACCACTGGCACAGCGGCGAGCAGTGCTGCTGCCACCATGGCCCATGCCACTGGGGAGCCGAGCGGCGGCAGCTATAGCTCCTTGCCCTTGCCCTTGCCCTTCCGGGGAGCCACCGCGGCCCCATCCATCCACCTGCCAGGATCCAGCCATGGGAGGGGAAAGGCAGCCCTAGCGGGGAGGATCAGGGCTGTAGCTGGATTCCAGCCCTGGTAGGGAGAGGCTCCACAGACCCCCTGCAACATGTCTGTGGACCCCCAAGGGTCCCTGGACCACAAGTTGGGAACTACTGCTCTAGATCACACTGAAAAATCCA
Organism: Podocnemis expansa; assembly: GCA_007922195.1. NCBI lineage: Eukaryota > Metazoa > Chordata > Testudines > Podocnemididae > Podocnemis > Podocnemis expansa. Next base: position 49,624,356 of record ML681966.1, on the reverse strand, counting down.
TCCTCAATAACTAACTGAGGAGTTAGAGAAAAATGTTCTTGTGTAATTGGATATTTATAATAAAGTGCATCCAGCTAAATCTACTATTGTACAAAAGGAGTATAAATAATTATTCACAGTTATAAGTACCCAGACATAACCTCATGAAGTTTCACTCCTGGAAAGAGCAAAGGTAGAATTTTAAAACCAGAAAACACAATCACTTTAATCTGTGATGAACTTTTTGAGCTTTGTAACAGGAACTGCTAGTGCCTGCACATACAGATGGGGTAAAATTAGACTATATTTTGTGTTTAGCTTCTCCTTATACTCTTAAAAATGAAATGGTCATTCTTTAAATAACACCTCACACTTTCTGTCTGTGCTGCTGCTTTAAGAGTTAGGATCACTTGCTGTACGTTAGTGTGTAGCCTAGTAAATCACTAAAATAAATTATTGGGGGGGGGAGGGGGAACTCAACTGCAGAGCAAACTAATCTCAATCTGCTATGTAGTTTCACAGAGCAATGAGATAGCATGGTTACATCAGCTTTTTCTGCTATCAGACAGCAGAAAGCAAAAATAGCAGCAGAATTCCAAAGACTAGGATTTGTATAGTGAACTCATATTCCAGGTATTGGTCAAGTCTTTTTTCTTATCTTTGACTTTTCAGAAAAGATGAAATGTTGATGTAAAGTCATTAAAATAGGAATATTTAGAAAGGCTGTTTAAAAGATAACAATAGTTTATACTCACATTTGTGAAATCCACTGGTGTGTAAAAGTTAACTGCTTCAACAATCTATGAGAAAAAGACCAGTTAGTTACTTTTGTCTGCAAAATTAAAATTGAAAAATTACAGTGCACTTTTAAAAGAAAAAATCATTTACTTACTAAGTTCCTTTTTTCTAGCTCGGTTACATCTGTAATAGCATGATCTATATATTTCAGTGGATCGAGTGGTTTACCATTTGCTACAGTTGCAAGCATTAGTGTAATATAGCAGGTGACCAACACTTTGCACATTACTACAGTGTTCTAATATACTGTGTGCCAGTATCCAAGTTGTGCTTTATAGTTCGAGCTAATAAAATTGTCCTTTAGCTGCTTGGTATATATATACTCTTAATTCTGGAAAAAAGAATTATGGGGGTGTCAGGCTAAAGTGTTGGCTTATTACACACACTTTCATAGGTTCTACCTGTGTGGCACGAATCATCACTTTTGTTTTTCCTCCTCCGATGACACTTTGGAATTTCTTTAAAGCCTCGTAAGCAATGAAGGGATGTAGGTAAAATCCCTCTTAGTGTAAAAGAAGCCCACACTCATTTTTGGCAGTACTTCTTCATGATATGCATATGAAACACTTTTTCCCCTTCACTCACTCACTTGCAACTTTCTCTCTCTCTTTCTCTCAACTATGCCAACCTATAGGCACTTGAGATGTTGATCTCAACCTGTATGAATAACCGGAGTATGTATGTTTTTGTAAATGTACATGTCATTTATTTATACACCTACAAACAAATTTAATGTGGCACTGTGCAAGAGAAGTGAAATGTACAGATATAAGGAGAGGAGAGATTTTATTTTGTTTTTTAGAATTGTTGATTAAACAACAGGAAGAAAGTTGGCTTCCTGTCTGACAGTGGTTTTACCTGTCTTCTTTTGCAAAAGACAGCTAATGCATGTTCAGTGATAGATGCAGAAATCAATCTTTACACAATCAATTTGGAAACTATTGTGAAACTAACCCCCTCACCTCCTCCCTATAAAGGATCTCTGGTTTTGGGATGGTTACCTCAGTTTTCTTTTCTATTGATGTATCACTTACTAATATTTCTTTCCCACCATCTACACCTTCCCTTTCTTTTTCAGCATGTGATGAAAAGCCAGGGCTTTCTTGTTCACAGCATGTCATTTTGCTTTTTGGATATTTACATATGTTTCTCTGTCATGCTATTTTCTGATTGTATAGTTCTTCACTGAACCCCCTTCCTAGCTATGTGCATTGCATATTGAAGTTGGGAGGGGTCTGTTTTACAGTGTGTGTGACCCATGTTTCAATGTCATAAATTGTCACTCTTTTGGCAAAATGACTATGGCTGTCTCAGGAGAGTGCAGAGTAAACTGATCATTCATTTCTGTTACCCTCTAGCTTAGTCCTGAGCCACGTATTTATCTTTTTGCCAAGTCCCAAAGGGGCAGCCGTGTTAGTCTAGTTCAGTAAAATAAACAAGGGAGTCCTGTAGCACGTAAAGACTAAAACACTTATTAAATAAATGTGTTAGTCTTAAAGTGCCACAGGAGTCCTTGTATATTTTTCTTTGTTGCACAGAACCCCAAACACATTGGAATAGGTGCAGTTCTTGTGTATATAAGAGCAGATCCTAAAGAGACCTCACAGTGGGATTCTGTGCCCCTAAATGCTCTAGATCTTTCCCTTGTTGGCACTAAAAATTGTTCTTGGCTTATCCTAAGGCTTACCTGGGAGCAGGATTTCCATGGGCCTTTACAATTAAGATAAAGATGACTAACAAAGAAGGGGATCTTACTGTACAATAACCCTTAATTTATTTTTAAGCCATTTCAAGATATGCATTCTTACAGTGTACTAACTGCAAGGTGTATAATGGATGAAATTATCCAGAAAAGGGCCTAAACACTGACTAATCAGCAAGTGTTGAGACCTTGGAAGAACTGCAATGGAACAAGGAGCCTTGGAAATAGCCTCAACTAAGAAATATGTATCAACAAGAGGAAATATATGAGGATGAGACTGATACACAATAAGGATAACAAGGTTGTAAATTGCCCCTAAATCACAGGAGAAGTAAGACCAATTTGAAGACAGGACACAGATTGCAGAAGGTATTCCACAACTGTTGCCTTGTGTATATACTGACTTTAGATTTGTTACTCAGTTAGATAAGTCAGCTTTGATTACTGAAGCTTGTTATTATTAACCTAATGCAGACTGGACTACCCTCCCTCACTAAGCACAACATCACAGTTAAAATTTGTATCTGTTATTGATTATCAATAAATGCTAATGACTGAGTATGAATTATCATTACTCCACAGTAGCATGGAGGAATAAGGGTGGAATGGAGAAGTGTACAGTATATCTAACCATGCACAGATGAGTAGTGTATGGAAAGATCGAGGCGTGTGATCAAACCCTGTTGGCGGCACTTTTGTAACTTGGTCTGGCATTGGACACAACCATTACTGACAAGTAAAAACTAGTGCAGTACACAAAGCTTGCCTCATAAAGATTATGCACATGCACGCATCACACTCGTGTTTCACAAACATCACTTGCTTTCTGTTCACTTCAGAATAATGTTCGGTCTTGAATCTGATCTATCAGGCACTTGATTCCGCCACTTGTGAGGTTACCCTTCCCTTCAGAATACTCCAAGACAGATGAACTCACAAAGTCAGAACCTGCTATCCTGAGGACATACCATATTCGTGAGTGTAACTCCCACTGTGGAATTTCTTGGCCACAGAGATCAGACTGAGCTCACACCTTATGATGTTGAAACCAAAGTGTAAAACCTTAGAGGAAGCGTGCAGGAGCTCCAGCTGCTACTAGAGGTCATAGGATGTGCTGGTATGTTATGGTTGACTGGCTGCTTCAAGTGTCCCTTAAGAAAATATTTGAAAACACCGTTGTCTGAACTTGAGAATTTCACTGGGTAATTTTATCAAAAATGAGGTTACAGGTTGCCTTATAATCACACTTGTTGGTTTTGGTGCATTTACTTATGATGGTATGTTCATTTTTGTTTCAGCTCGTACTTTTTCATTGTGTTAACATTGACTTAACACAATGGACCAGATATTTTCAGAGATAAACAATGTGGAAAAGAGACAGTAGAACGTTTTGAGAAGTAGCTGGTGTGAAGGCACTAAGGATGCCAAAATGATTGTGTTCAACATAGCCTGGAAAATAAATGTTAATGATTTCATTCAACATAGTCAACACATCTATCAGTCTTTCTGTAAATACAAAAACTGTAAATAATCCTGGTCCCCCATCTCGCATCCTTTTACATTTTAATGCCATTATCCTTAATCAGTAGTTCTTTATCACAATGACCTGTGTCGGGCTCCAGAGAGCAATAATGAGTTAAAATACTCTTAAATATACTAATTAAAACAAGCTTCAGGTGGAACTACTTGAGTCAGTGGGATCATTTTGAAGCGTATAAGTTGCTCCGTGACAAAACTAGAGTGCCAATGGCTGCTCTGACCACACAGAGACAGAGTACTGGACTAGATGGGATAACGACCTGAGCCAATATGGCAATCCCTGTGTTCTGAAATCATGGTGCAGAACAACATTGTTAGGCCCAGAGCAGGAGTGCCCCTGGCCTGGAAAAAGATCCAGGGCTTGGGCATGGAGATTTGGGGCTCACATGCTCTAGGTGCGCTGCAGCTGCAGCCGCAGCTGCTGCCGTGGCAGACCCAGGGCTCTGGCGCCAACATTCAGGGTTTGAGCCCCATAAGCCCAACACCAGTGACATCCCTGGCCAAGAGTTTCAGAAAAGCTATGCACCTGCTATCAGCACCAGATTTTCAAAAGAGCCTACCCTAATTCTCAATTAGGCACTTCAGTGACTTGCTAGGTATTCTAAATAGTCCTATACTTGAAGTGCCAAGGTGTTGTGGAAATCTGACCACAAGTTCCCAAGGGAAGATTCAGACCTGAGATGCAGGTTTTGTGTCCCAGAAGAAAATGGATCTTGTTTTGTCATGGTGGGGTTGTGGGAGAACTAACCTTATTTTGAGATGTATTACTATAAGCAGGAATGCTCTACACAAGAAACTAGAATTATTTTCTTCCAGTCACTGCTGGTAAGACCCAAATATATTGTGTCCTGTTCTGGACACCACACTTTGGGAAAGAATCAGAGAAAGTCCAGAGGAAAGCAACAAAAATTATTAAAGGTCTAGGAAATGTGACCTATAGAGGAAAGACTGAAAAATTGGGTTTGGTTTGTCTGGAAGAGAAATGAACGAAGAGGTTATGAAAACATCTTCAATTTATGTACAAAATTGTTACAGAGAGGAGGGTGATAAAATTTTCCCCTTATTCATTGAGACAGGAAAAGAAGCAATGGACTTAAGTTACACCAGGAGTATTGCTGTCCCACAGTAAGGGCGTCGCTGGTGCTGGGTACCCAGGGCACATGCCCCGAATCCCAGTGCGAGTGCCCCGGATCTGGCAGGGACACCCCTCTCCTGGTCTATGGCTCAATCGGGCCGGAGATCCGGGGCCCAGCTGCCGGTGGCCGTGGCAGTCTCGCTCCCGGCTGGGGATCCAGGGCCCGGCTGGCCGTGGCAGCCCGTCCCCAGCTGGGGATCCGGGGCCCGGTCGCCTGCGGTGGGCAATCCGGGGCCCAGCTGCCTGCAGTGGTGGTGGCCACGTCCCCAGCCGGGGATGCGAGATCCAGCCACCCGTGGCCGCTTCTGGCCATGTCCCCAGCCGGGGATGAGGGGCCTAGGCGCCCGTGGCGGCTTCCAGCCCTTTCCCCAGCCAGGGGGCAGGGCCTGTGTGCTGGGGATGGGGCATGTGGGACGGGGGCGGGGCCCTGGGCCCGTGCCCCAGGTCCCTCCCCAGGACAGCAAAACCCCGTCCCACAGAAAGACCCGGGGCACAGGACCAGGTCCTATCCCCTGGGCCTGGGCCCCACTCCCTGGCCACAGTCCAGAGCCTGGGCTCAGTCTGGCATTGGGCTCCTGCTGCCTCCAGCCTGGCCCTGGATCCCTGACTGGGGCCAGGATAGGTGGGCACTGCTGTGGGTGGCCTGGCCCCAGATCCCTGGTCAGGGATGGGAGAGGAAGAGACTGCCCCAGAGACTCAAGGCATGGGCGCCAGGACTCAGGGCACATGCCCCATGTGCCAGGCACCAGCAACACCTCTGTGTTACACCAAGAGATATTTAGATTAGACATTAGGAAAAAATTCTAAACCGTAAGACTGTTTAAACACTGGAACAAATTCCATAGGGAGAGTGTGGAATCTGTCACTGGAGGTTTTTAAGAGATGGTTGGTTAGATATCAGGGATATACTTACCCATGCCTGAGAGTGAGGGATTGAACTACAAGACCTATTTACGTCCCTTCTAGTCCTACATTTCTAAGCTTCTACATCCTAGGTTCTTCCCTAAGGGTATTGTATCACAATAAGTGGCTTAGAGGGCTAAATATCAGGTTTGGAATATTGAACTTTCTAGAATCACTGTTTTGGATCCCTGCAGGATCAATTGAGACCTTTCTATTTACCTAGTATCTCACCTTTATCAGGATTTTTATACTATACTCTTCATTTTGTTACCTAAGCACCTTCCAAAGTTGATACAAGTCCCATGCATTTTATGCTATGTAACTCTTTCACACCTGGCCTTCAGAATCAAAGCCTGTCTCTTCTAAATGAACAAACCCTCTGGAATTTTGTGGAAATGTAGGCTTTTGTCATGATATCCATGCTTCCAAGTTCTTATAGTTGGTTGTGGATTTTTCTGTTATTTGTTTTAGGAAAGACAATTTGGACAAAGAATTACTTTTCCAAGCTGTAATCATGAGCCTACCAGTGCCACTTTGTGCATGGTCAGGTCTTACAAGCGGGACTGCATCGGTACTTGGATTGAGACCTCCAAGGACTGTCAATAGCAGTAAAGAGAGGTTGCATATATAATAGCAAACTCTGGACCTATTTAACACTTGGTATAACAACCTGGTATTTAAAAATACCATTGTCCAGATATTGCTCCAGTTTCTGTCATTGAAACCAAGAGTGGAGCTGCCAGGGGATATATACAGCTGTTTTTTTTACATTTTTTTTTTTAAGCCAAAATATTTCAGTTGGTGCTATTCTTCTCTTTAAGTCAGTAATGACCCAGTGTTTCAGCATATTGTTAGGGGCTAGGGATGTTTTCTTTCAGGAGAGACCTGAAGCAGAGCTGCTACCAGTTTAACCTTTAAATCTCATATCGTATTTTTTTTTGCAAAAGAAGGAATGCTGGACTTGGTGCACTGGTCAAATGCCAGTTTGAGTCATTATGTTTTGTGTGTGCAAATTCCTTTTGTAGCTTATATTGAGAGAGTATTCTTTCCTACAGGGCTGTGCTGGGTAAAAATCACTCCTTTTACTTTGAGGGTAGCTGCTTTTTAACAGAAGATAAAACAACCCCTGGATACAGTGATGTTAAAGTGCTTTGACAGGATAAAAATGGCATTGTCAGTCTCAGGCCCCAAAATCATGAGATTGTTTGTTTGTTTTTAAAAGAATACGTTGGGAGGTATGGGGAGGGGTTACTTTCTGGTTTTTGTTTGTTTGTTTATTTGTTTATGTTTAAGTTGTACTCCAGTTTCATTTTCAGACTTTCCCCACACACATTTTTCCCCACAATTAAGAGAGGCTAGAAACATTTTTTTAAACGGAAGCTGAAACATAATCACATGATTCCTGGAGCTGGGGCTTCAAGAAGCAACACAAAAAGGGACAATGTAACAGAGCTTTTTGAGTTTTGGGGACTGTCTCGAGTCCTATTGACTTTCCTCTGTGTTCAGGAAGCAGTAGATAGATCAGGTGCAAGTAGTTTAAAGGGAAGTAATATCTGTGGATCCTGCCAGCTAGGAGGGCTGAGGAGAGTTTGTGTCTACTGCTATTGGTGTATTTGTATGAATTGTTCATAACTTTAATGTGCATGCACCTAGCATAAAAAAGACACTTTTTTTCAGAAATCCAAATAAAATAAAATGTAATGGTGTAAATCAACATCCCCACTCTAGCTTCACTGCCAAAGGGCATATCTTCAAACTCTATAAAAGTCCCTTCCTGAATCAGAACTTTATCTTACTCTTATGTAATGGTCTGAACTGAAAGTTTTTCTTATTTGTTTTTTCCCCTGCAAAGTTGATGACTGATGAGTTTGAAGAGAAGTTCTAGTTTCAGTGATGCGTTAGGGAGTTGATCTACCAAGGTGCTCACCTCCTCACCCTGTCACAAGAACAAAGTGGTATACAAGAGCATTCGGCTCTTGTCTTGTTCTGTATACTATATTCATTCTGCAGGAGTTTTTTCAAACTCCTACTAGAGTACTCATTTAACAAGATTACTGTTAACAGAGTCATAGGAACCACAATGAGTTCATATGCGTGGCGAATATGATAAGCATCAGCCTGTGATCACAATCTGTTGCTTTTAACTCTTGCTAGTTCTGTCCTAGGTTCACTCCTTTTAAGATGCTAAAGAATCAGCTTGTTTTTATAATAGAATAAGATTGCTATTATGTTTTCAGAGCACAAATAATGACGATAGTGTTGTTTCAAAGTATACTATTAATTGCACTTGTTCTCCAGTCACATTTTCAGTAGGGGGACACTCTCAGTATCTTTTAGTGGAGTACAGTGCAGGCATAAAGGTCCACCAATGAAGATCTGAAGGCACTGTGACCAGTATTTGTAATTAACTTTAAACAGACCATGTATCAAAAGACAGTTGATTATTTTTCATTAATTAACAACAAAAGGGTATTTGATACAGCCCAAATACTGACTATTTAGAAAGGGAAAAAAAGAAGGGTAGAAACATGGGTGAATGTTTTGTTGTTATTAAATTCAAGTTATATGCCTATTCAGTACAGCATACTTAGTTTTGATCTACACCTGGTGAAATGGAGTACCTAACTCTAGATTCTCCCTTAAACAAATTATTATCTAAAGTGTACTCCTCTCTCAGCCAACAGCAACTTGACAACACAAAGTTTGCGTTAGAAATTTGCATTTTTGTACTCCATGCTTTTTTGCCAGAGGCTACCATGAACAAACATTTTTCAACTTAACATATAATGGACAATATAATTTGTTTGATGTTAATAGGGAAATGGAATGACTTGGGATGTTTCAGAGGAGAATCCTTAATAGCACAGTCTTATAGTGTTAGCCTGAATCATCCCACCCTGTTATCATAAATTGCTTTTACTGAGAAGTGTTAGGTGGGTTTTCTTGAGTCACTGATGCATGTGGCTTTCTTGACTGGTATATAAAAGGATGCAGGAAAATAGCCCTTAGAATACTAGAGTTTGGGGCAGATGAATATGGGGGAAGGCTTAGGCTGGGATAAAACAGGAAGATAGGATTTTCCGAACTAGATCAGCACTGTATTCCATCAAGTTGAATATTCTGTCAGTGACTATTGAGAGTACTAGCTACTTCAGGGGAAGGTGCAAAGCATCCCAAATGTGTAATTATTAGAAGTGTCAAGGAATACATTTTCTCCTGTGAAAAATGTCAGATTTTTGTCCAAAAATCAAATGTTCAGTTCCTAGTTTCTGATGAAAACTTTTTCTTTGACAAAATGGAATTCTCTTCATGAAAATTTGTTGAGTTGAAAAGTAATTTTTCATTGAAAGATAATACTTATATATAACATTTCAACTATCTATAATAATTATGGAACAACTGACCCACAGAGAAAGTTATTTCTTGACCCTGTTAGAAGTTGGTTGAAACATGAGTTTTTGTGGGTTTTTTTTCAAGGTTCTCATTTGTTTTAATTAAAACAAGCAAGGAGTCCTGTGACACTTAATGACTAACAAATTTATTTAAGGGTCATAGGACTCCTTGCTTGTTTTGCTGAACTAGACTAGAACAACTACCCCTTTGGAATTTGTTTTAATTGTAACTCTGGATGTTTTAAGTTTCCATGTAAATGTATTTCTGAAGTTGCTGAAATACTGAAAGTACTGTTTTGCTAAAGGAATAGATTATGTTGTGTTCTGTTGTACTGAATATACCACTCAGAATTGCCAGAGGATGCTTTTTTATACACTTCAAAATACAACCTGTAAAATCATCTTGTTCTGACACACAATTTGGTGCTTGGCCCAACACTAAACAAGCTCCTCTTTTTACAGGTGCAAACAATTGCCAGTTCAATGTGTGACTACCTAATGGGCCCCTTTGAAAGGTGTTTGCTCCAGGAATTATCACCAGCAGAAGGTGGTTCTTTTGACAGCAGTGCCAGGTCACGTCATCTGAAATAATTGCCAATAATAATTGTTTTCAGCAATGCCTCTTGACATGCCACCATTTCTAGGAATATATAAAATTTTTTGCCCAGCTTTGCTTGTGCTCAGTTTAGAGATCTAAAGCGTTCTGTGACTCCAAATGCAAGAGATTAGCACAATGGAAAAATCCACAAAAAAGAAAACCAAAAAAAAAACAAACCCCACCTCCCAAGCATCCTTTCACTGCCATCAAGGCTCAGAATGATGCATTTACTTTACATGTCTTTGGTGGCGTGGTTGCTGGCTACCCCTGGAGCATGATGCCAAATTAGTTTTATCCTCATACCCGAAGACCCTTTGATTGCTCCCCACTTCCAATCCAAACATAGGTCTCCAGCATGCAAGGAAGTGTGTACTTCAAAGTGTTTATCTAGTAGGAGAGCACTGTCCTTCCCACCATAGAGGATTTAGGCATTTAAGTGCTCCAAACACATCCACTCTCAGAATTCCTAATCTTAAATAACTTTTGAAAATTTTAGGCTCCTAAGTCAGTTAGGTGTTGCTAAATTGAGCACAGCAACACCTACATACTTTCTAAAAATCCAGGCTTCTTATCTTTTGATGTTGCTAGTTCTTATTATTCAAAAGGATTTCCCAATACTGTACCCCAAAAGTTTGCCTGAATCAGAAAGTGCCTTTGAGTCAAGTAACCTATTTTCTTTTCCTTTCCAAATAGGCACAAGGTAACTGCCTGCTGAAAGTGTTCATTTCTGGGTATGAATAATTTGTAAATGTTAACTCCTGCTGGTTTAGTTTCTGCAAACTCTCATTCACAATTATTCATGGACAGGAAAAAAGTAGACACTAATGTGCACACGCAATTAGGAAGGGCAAGGGTTTAGTCCCATGAGTTTGTTCCTTTGAATTTGTTGGTGGCAATTTGGATGGGTGCTTAAGTTATCATCATTTTGACTCAGTTGAGCAGATCTAGATTATGGACTTTGGAATGAGTATTTTGCTGATTGCTTAAGACAAAGCAGAGTAAAAGCACAAGTCAAACCTGCAATGCTTCACTGGTTTACAGTGTGGCAGGAAAGATGACATAGAAAGGAACTACTGAGTGAAAATAATTGAACTTTCCGAGAGGTATGTGTAATGGAAAGAGGAATTTTTTGAATGTGTTCACTCAGCCTGACAAATCAATTTTCTTTGGCTCTAGTCACTCCCATTTTGATTGCATGTTCACAGAACATTTGAGTGATTGCCTTTGCATTTGATGAATGCTTACAGAAGGTAACTTTTAAGTAATTACACTCAAATATGGAATTATTATATTTTATATATGATGATATTGCTTGACTTAGTAGAGAGCCCACATCCCTAAATCTTTGCCAGAGCCCTGTCACAAAGACAGTTAACTAGAAAATTAGTTGACATACTTTAAAAACAAAACAAAAATAACATGGAACTTACACAGGGAGTTGCTTTATGCCATTGACAGATGTTGGTGCAGAAATTATATATAGATAAATACAATAATGGGTTCAGTAAATCTTTAAAGGAAAGGAATGCTAGCTGTTTAATACAGCAGAAGGAAAGGTTCGCAGATCTCTGGCACACAGACATCTAAATAAAGCAGATAATATCTGAGTACACCCTAATTATGCATGAAAGCCAAGACCATGCTTTTATCAGTTATTTCATGTGAATGTGATAAAAGGTTAACTCTGATCCCAACTAAAAAAAAACCTGACAGCATTACTTATTTATTTGTATTACCATGGCTAAAGTTTTATTTACTTATTTGTACTGCCTTAGCTTCAGAATTATGCTATAGGCAAGGTGTGTATAGCCCAAAAAGGGAAAAATCTGAAATTCCCAAATCGTGCTTATCTGCTACCTCTCCAAGACAGGTTCAAAGCCCAGTAGCTTCTCTGGCTTGTCCAGAGAATGGTCAGAGAGCAGAGAAAACATTATGTGACTTAAATGACTGGTATGACTGACCAGCCCACCTCTGTCGTCAAACTAGTACTGAATACTCAGAGTGAAGACTCCGGGAAGGAATCCAGTGAAAGTAATTTCAAGAAATTATCATCTACTCAGACAAATTTCAGGATCTGAAAAAGAAATTAAGGTTATCCAGTACATTAATTTGCTGTGATCTATTCAGTCAGCTCTAGGTCTGTGTGAGAAGGCACATTAAAATATTAGTTTTCAAAAAAAAGGAAAATTTATTCTGAAAGCTCTGTTATTAAATTTGCATTATGTTTCCACTTTGAAGCAGAGCTAAAATCCTTGTTTTGCAGTTGGGTTACATTCATTTTCCAATCTTGGCATAAAAAAAAACTTTATGAAAGAAATTAATTTTCCAAACAATATTTTGTCATAATTTTTGCATAGGAAATCTTTAAATGTGCTTCCTTTTGAAATTTGGGCCCATTTTTATGTTGTTGTTTGAGTCTTCAAACTTGCCAAATTTCCCAGAGGCTTCAAATTTCACACACTAAAACCTCTTTAGAATACTCTGGCTGTTGGCCAGGGAGATTGAAGTGTTCTCCTATTAGTTATGGATGTGGCCATTTTTTATGTCCAGTTGATGTGCCAGCAGTGCCCCTCTGCCATGTACATTGGCCAAACCTGACTGTCTTTGTGCAAAAGGATACGTGGACACAAATCAGACATCAAAGTGGTAACATCCATAAATCCGTAGAAGAACACTTCAGTCTCCTTGAACATTCAGTAGCAGACTTGAAAGTTGCCATGCTTCAACAAAAAACCTTCAAAAGCAGACTTTGGCATGAAACTGCAGAGCTGGAGCTGATTTGCAAGCTTGACACAATCAGATTGGGTCTGAATAGGGACTTGGAATGGTTAGCACATTACAAAAAGTAACTGTCCTTGTTCGCACATTCTCTCCCTTTAATCAACTGGTGTGAATAGGCCCCATCTGCCCTCTGAATTGACTGTGCTAACACTTTCCCTCCTCCATCCTGATGTGTGTATATATACCTGTCAATTGTAGTTTCCACGTCATGCATCTGATGAAGTGGGTTGGAGCTCATGAAAGCTTATGCCCAAAGAAATCTATAACAGTGCTATGCAATTGCCTCTTCTCACTTTCAGGTGATACTGTAAACAGGAAGTAGGGAGCACTATCTCCTGTAAATCTAAACAAACATATTTGTCTTACTGATTGGCTAAGCAAGGAGTAGGACTGAATGGACTTGTATGCTCTAAAGCTTTACATTGTTTTATTTTGTAACTGTAGTTGTTTTACAAAATTCTACATTCGCAAGTTCCACTTGATGGAAAAGTACTATAATACACAAACACATGTCAGGGCTGGCTTAAGAGGGTACTTGGTCCTGCCATGAGCGCAGGGGACTGGACTCAATGACCTCTCATGGTTCCTTCCAGTTTCTATGATTCTACACCAGGGGTTGGCAACCACCAGCATGCATACCTTTTCCCAGCAGCATGCAGCGCCACAGCTGTTCCCCCTGCTGGCCCTGCATCGAAGTGGGTCCTGGGGCCACAAGAGCTGTGCACGTGCTGCAGCTCCTATGCCCTGCAGGAGGAGCAGAGCCGACAGGGAAAAGGCACCACTGCACATTTGGCTCCTGTCCCTGCTGCCCTATCCCCAGGGAAGCAGAGCCAACAGGGGACAGGAGCTGCACATGGGGGGCAGGGTCAACAGGGAAAAAGCGCCACCATGTGCGCAGATTCTGGCCCTGGCCCTGGCATCTGCTGAGGGCATGGGGGATGGGGTTGGCACAGGGGCCAGCAAAGGTTGCTGACCCCTGCTCTACAGTACTCGTATGAGGTGAGTAGAAATAGTTTCTTATGTTTGTTTTTTACAATGCAAATATTTGCATAAAAATAAATATATAGGGCACTGTATGCTTTGTATTGTGTTGTAATTGAAATCAGTAGTTTTGAAAGAGACTATTCAAAAAATTTCAGTAAATAGCTTTTTGGTTTTTAACAGACATTAATTGCAATTAATTTTTAATCATGATTAATTGCAGATAATTATTTAATCATTTAACAGCCCTAATTAATATAATGGATGTAATCCTTTTCTCACTATTTAATAAATAATGCTAGTAAATAGTTGAAAGTATGTCATATCAGAAGCCTGGCCTTCCTATCTTGCAGCATCCCCTTATTGGCTAATCTTAACTTCACTCATCATCTTTTGTCTCATGCCCCTTGATCCCCTTTTCTCTCAAAGAACTCATTAGGTCTTCTGAACTCATTTATAATCCATTTAGATAAACATTTTGGGTGCACCCGACACTTCTCCTGAATGGCTTAGTGGAGGCCAGATGTCCAACCTATTAGGCTGAAGGCTGAGAGAAAGCCCCAAATTAGGAGTAGCTCACGTGGGCAGGAATTGGCAGGGCCTATATAAACCAGGAAGCTAACAACAGAGGCCTGGGCTGCTGGGAAAAGCTGTAGTCATTGCCTGGGAAGGAGGAGGAGCGTTTGGAGGTTGCAGAGACATGTAGGCTGCAGTTCCTCCCTGGGAGGAGGAAATGCCACTAGAGTTGACCAGATGTCCCAGTTTTATAGGGAAACTACCAGTATTTGGAATTGTTTCTTATATAGGCATCTTATTCTCTTCCTGATTTTTCTCACTTCCTAGGTGGTTACCCTAGGTGACGATGGCAGATCCAGAGAAGGCAGGAGAGCCAGAAGGTTAGGAAATGGTTCAAGGAAATGCAGCAAAGTATGGGGTGAAACAAACCTTGACTGCTGACTTACTGATGGGTGTCTGAGCTGGAATCTGGCGTAGAGGGCAGGCCCAGGTTACTACACCAGCCATTGTGGAAGTAAAACTGGTGGGGCAGTGTTTAGGAAGTCTGTCTGAGCCTCTTTGGGAGAAGACACCCCCACTTTGTTTTCCTTCCTGTGGAAAGGGAAGCAATTATAGTGACCTGTGCCAGGGGGCTGATTCATGTAGTTCCTGGAGTGGGAGCAAGAGACAGAGGTTAAGGGATGGCTTGCAACTGTGGAAAGAGGCATTGACCTGGTGAGCTGTTCCCCAGAATGGGCAGAAGTAGGCACCAGACCTGTGATGAGTGGAGCACCCCATCAGGCTTGCTCTCTGAGCAGTGGTAACTTGGGCTCTTTCTCCAGTGTTGCCCCAAACCCAATTCCCACACATGTGACTCTCTCACAAGTGTAGTGGTGTTTTACATCCAAGTAGTTAGCCCAACTTTGGATTTAGCTAAAAATACAACTGCTGCTTATTCTTGGGCTAAACCTCACTCAGTTTGCAAGGTGAATTAGGCTCAGCGACTTGAGTTATCATTGTTCTCCAGTGCAACTATAATCCATCCAATGTGCCCGGAAGGCTGGACAAATTCTCTCATAATTCATAGGGAAAAAATTGTAGAGCACCTTGTCTTACTGCAGCATTAAAAGCCATCAAGTATGACCCCCAGAAGTCCCAGCACCTCACATGAATGAGTGCAGCTTCAAGGTGGACACATGCTAGTATGGTTTTGAAATGTGGCCGCGCACTCCTGATCCATGCTAACCCAGGTGCCAATAATTCAAATGAACTCTGCAGTGAAGACATATGCTTCTAGAATGGATACAGCTAGTGTACCCAACTATTGTTAAATTTGTATTCATCAGGCTAGGAAGAGAGAGAAAATATTGGGAAAATAAAGCTATTAAAATGTATATTAAAAATACTTTAGTGCCTTCCCTCCTCTGCCAGGAATTTACAAAAGAAACCCATATCACTCCCTTTTAACTGATACTGAAAGATGTTGAAGTTGTTTTAAAGCAAGCAATTTTCTGCAACATTAGAAGCAAATGTCTCTAATCACTGGGACTGTCTATAAGTATAACTTAAAATGTAAACAGCTGGAGGTAGATCATGTCTTTTTTCAATGACTGTTAAGCATCAAAAGCACAAAAAACACACTAATAATTAGCAGTCTGCTTTTGGTTCTCCATTCAGTTAAGTGGCTTACCTAAGATTAATACAGATGGCACTTAAAACAATTATTTAAAGTAGAACTGGTCCATGGGGGTGTCTACATGGAATGAAAAACCCATAGCTGGCCTGTTCTAGGAGTTTTGGGGTCCCAGGGCTTGGGCTGTGGAGCTGAGTCTCTGCAGCGTAGACTTCCAGGTGACCTCTTTATAGGACCCCACTAGGTGGGAGTTTCCCAAAGTAAATGGTGAAAATCTTCATGCCAGGCCCTTGGTTACTGCCTGACAATTGATATTGTTATAGGGTATAAAGAAATGACTGTCACTCTAGTTTTGTAAGTTCTAATTTTGGGAATTTCTGAAATTAAATCACCTTTCAGTTTTTCTTATTTGATCTAAATGTTTCCAAGTTCCAAGGTCAGTGGAATTCCATTTCTACTGCATCTGTTAGGTGATGCAGTTAGTAGTCATAGGGAAACTTCTTGGTTGGTAAGCATCTGTGGTATTACTGTGGTGTTGGATTTTTTCGTGGTGTATGATGTGTGGCCTCATAGGTGCACATTTGGTCACCCTCCTGGACAATTCAGGGACAACTCAGGCTATAAGATTCTTTGACATAATTGGAATAGTTAGTCCCAGGCATACCATACACATGAATACTCTAAGATACTGATCTAGTGACGTTTTGGCAGTTGGGAGTGTGCAGTAGCTTCATTTGTACATTGTTTTTGAAAGCCTAAGATGAAAGAAGTTATGAATGCACATTTTTCTGGATGTCACTCAATTTCCACTTTAGTTTTTCTGTTTATTTTTTAAAGAAAGTTTGCGGTGACCACTTAAAATGCAGCCAACATCTGAATAGATGTTTGTTCAACAAGAAAATCAGTTTTAAAACCCATTTTAGAAATATTTGGCTTCCAGTATTTGCTTTAACTGAATAAAGCCACTGGGTTCACTTTCACTGAGGACTGCCCTTTTAATAACCTTTCACAGCAGAGATTGATGATACAAAGCTGGACTGAGGAAGTGTCCGGTGAGTTCTCACGACCAACAGTGCGGGGCTCCCTGAGGGAGGTTCTGCTACTACCTTCTCAATTGTCTTTGGGAGGGTTTTCAACCTACTAGTTCTTTCTTCATTCTTTGGGTTAAAAGCTTTTTTTCTGTCGTGGTCTATTCATTCTCCTTACCTGTCCACATCCAGAGAAGCCTGCCCTCCCCACCACTGTGACATTAGGAGAAAGTGCTGCTCTTTATATAAGCCTAGAACCTACACTGCCATGTGCCTCAGGTGGAAAGATAGGAAGCAAAAACTATGTGACTTGGTCTTGAGAGCTCTTGCTGCAGATACATTCTCGGTTAGAAGTTCATTCCAGCATATGGTAGATGCACTGAACTACTTGAATGGAGAAACAGTTGGTTTGGATGCTGTAAATGGGAATGATAAATAGGAGTTCAGAATGTGACTAATGAACTGTCATAAGGATCCCTATTAAAAATATTTTTGTTCCTTTATATATCGATGACTGACTTTTAAGAGAGATGCTGCAAATAAGGTGGAAATTTGCAGATATACCAGTGAGAAGGGTAAGGGAAAGGAATGACCCCAGTTGAGTTTAACCACCTTTGTGTTTTATTAAATGTAGGGTTGGCCATTTAGACCCTCTCTAATGGATGTCAACAGCAGGTCCCCCTAGCTTTCTCTAACTGTAATTGAAAATAGTATGGGTGCTAGAGACAAACAGTTTTAGGCACTTGTGTAATCGTGATAGTCATAAATGATGATGAGCACATCATGACTCTACTTAAACTAGTGACCAAAACATCTTCAGGTCTGTTGAGGAAGTTTCAGGGGAACCACTGTTGACAATTGTTGTCAGTGACAGGTCTCTTTCTAATATGGATGCATCATTACTTCTCCAGGTCTTACTTCTCTTAACAATGCCAGTCGTTTTTTAAATCTGTGTATTTTAGCCTTTCTCACTTAGTGGACAGTACTTAAGAATCAGCCTAGTAAATATATCCATTATGTCTTCAAGAGCAAAATGCAGGATTTTTTGTTTTTTGTTTTTGTGCTTGTTTTGTGGTGGATTCTCTGTGCATCCTTGCCAGATAAACTCGACAGCTGAAAAGAGAATCCATGCATTGCAATTTCTACTAATGATCAGAGTAGAGAATGCAAAGGACAAACTACAAGAATGAAGGGGGGGAACCCTTTCTCCTTACTAACCTGTTATAACACAGAATATACATATAAAATGAGAGACAACTTGGTTTTGCCAAGAGAAATTACCAGTGGCTGACTGTGGCTGTCTGAGAGAGAAGTGCTTCTGGCTCTCCACCTTAACTCATGTTGAAAATGGTTTAGCTGCTAACAAAGATGGACAAAATCACTTTCAAAACAACTCAGGCCTTGTGAACACTAGAGAGTTTTGTTGCCAAAAATCATGTTTTGGCAACAAAGTAAGGCCTGTGTACACTCCTTTTGTTCCTTTTATCGGCAAAACTTCTTTGCTTTGCTGATAAAATAACCCCACCTGTGTAAGAGAAATAGTACCTTTTCCTCAACTGTTTGAGCATAAAAGAATCAGCGTGGATGCTGCAGCTGGCTTTTGTCACATTAGGGAGGAGCCCCAGTGGCTGCTCCCCCCACCGCTGAGGATTGGGTAGCCCTGGCACCTGTCCCCGCTGGGGACGGGGGAGCCCCGGCGGCTGTAGCCCACGGCCGCTGGGTCTCCTGGGTCCCTAGTGCCAGGGAAAGGGGCAGCTGCTGAGGGCCCGGGCAGCAGGGGACTGAAGGTGCTGGAACTTCTCCATTCCCAGTGGTGGGGAGCTGTAGCTGCTGGGGCTGCTCTGTCGCAAGTGGTGGTAGGTGGGGGGGCTGAAGCCCATAGGACAGAGGAACCCCCATGGCAGGGGCTGAAGCTGCTGGGGATGGAGAAGCCCGAATGGATGAGGCACCCTCCCTGCCAGGGCTTCAGCCCCTCGCTACTGGGGACCAGGAAGCCTTGGGGGCTTTCCACCCTGGCGCAGGAGACTGGAAGAAGTTGCCTGGGCACCTGGGGTAAGTGCTGCTGGGGCAGCCTGGGGGTAATGCCTTGGAACACTGTCAAGGGTGGGAGGCAGCAGGGAGCCTGTGGGTTCCCTGCAAGGAACTGAGAGGTTGATCTCTCAGCTCCCCCACACTGCCTCTTTTGTGGGTGGAAGTGGTCCTAGTCAGGATACACTTCACCCACAAAAGGACAGCTATGTGTACACTACCCACTGCTATATTTATAGTGGGGGCTGTCTGCCAGCAAAACTTTTGCCAGCAGAACTCTGTAGTGTAGGCATACCATCAGAAACAACGACAGAGAGACTTGAAATCATTATGTTTACGCCAGAGTGGCACCTATTTAGTCAGTGCAGGGTTTGGCTGAATATTGGTTTATTTAAAATATGTGTGCTCCTGAGAATGTTTTTCTTGTGTGGATGTAAAGTCTCTGTAATTAGGTAGCTTGGTGTAATGCTTTTTCTTCACTCCAGAGCTCAGCAGCTCCGTCTTAGCATTGTATTCCTATTTCTTTTGAGATAACTGTCTGAAAATCATGTCTGGAAAAGAGAGGAGTATTGCTAGCGGGATGGGGGAGACATCTGGGAGATCTTGCTTGCTCATGGTAGACTTATTGCTTGATAGGTTTTATTCTAAGTAGGTTGATAAGCTTTGCAAATTGTATCCCCTTTGTCTTGTGCAGGAAGTGGAAACTCAAGTTTCGAATAGCCATCTCTGAAATACCAGGAGTCTGTGGCTCTTTAGGATGTGGATCTCATAGCATGACTCACCTCTTTCTAGGTTAAATTGCTAAGAACTATCCCAGAACATTTTCTTGAAAGGATGGAGGCAAGACCTTCTTAATTCAGAGTACTCCACTGTGGATTGTTGTTCATTTGTAGTCACTATAACTCCAGCAAAATGTGATGATTTTTTTTTTTTAAGATGCTGAACCTAAAACCATTTTATTAACAAACAAATCAGCATTTTGTCTTCGAGTGACTACATAGGTCCCTTACGCTGCAGGTATGCATGCATTTTGTGCAGAAGTATTAGCTAGACAGTTTTCCTTAGCAGTACTTGTAGGTGCAGCCCTGCATGTGCCGAGCTAAGAGTTTAAAGGGTGTTGTATACTTCTATTATATAGCCCATTTGCCTTCCCCGGTGCCTTGGTGTCTGATTCTGGTATGACAGAATTAAAAGATGGGTCAGCATTTCCACTCTTTGGGTTTGTCTACAGTGGAGGCTCAGTTAAGTTGACTTAACAAGGTTGACTTTAAATCAACTTAAAGTTGACCTTGTTAAGTTGACTTAGAGTGTCCACATTCCAAACTCCTGTAGACTGCCCATATCCACACAGGCAGCTGCTAGGTCAACTTAACGCTGAAGTCAACCTGATTGTCAACTTAAGGGCTATGCCCTGTCTACACTGGCTTAAGTAAATTTAATAAGGTCAACTTAAGCCTTAAGTCAGCCTTAAGAGGTGGTGTTATTAAGTTGACTTGAGGAAGCGCTTAAGTCAACTTAATAAATTCCCATTGTGGATGTAGCTTTCCTTAAGTCAACTTAAGGAAGGTTAAATTGACCCCAGTGTAGATATACCATTTACGCCCTCAGTTTGTAGTACAAAGAAGTCAAGGCACATGTGAGACTGCTTCTGAGAATACCACTAGAGAAAATAAACACACACACACACACACACACACACTGTAGTGTAATGCAGTGGTTCCCAACCAGAGTGCCGTGGCAACACCCAAGGTGTGCCATGAGCATCCCTGACAGCAGGGATTAAAGTTCCCTCCCTACTCGGCCTAGCCACGTGGGCTGTGCAGGGCTGGGAAAAGGGAGGGGTTAAAGTAAGGGGGAAGGCACCCAAACACAGTTCTGGGGACCCCTACTTTTAGGCAGGCAGCATTCTGTCCCCCCTAAAAATAGAGGAAGGTACCCAAGCCTGGAGTTCCAGGGGTCCCCCTAAAAATATCAGGAGCAGCTGGAACACAGAGTTCTGGTGGCTCCACCTTAAGCCAACCAGCAGATTGCTATGGGAGGCCTGCGGCCAGGAGTGTCTGAATCCCCCCCCACCCCCCCCCAGGGTGGAGCAGCTCATGTCACCCAGCCTGCAAACAGCCCAGGTAAGGGCTTGGGGGGGGGGTGTAGCAGAAGGTGTGTAGCTGGGGTTGTGGGGTGGCTATTTTTGGGGGGTGTAGCTGGGGGCTGGAGGCCTAGTTGTGCCCCTGCAGTGATGGGAAGGTTCATCACAGGCAGCAGGGGGCTTGGGGAGGGGAGGACGGGACCCACTGGGGTGGGAAGGAGCAGCAGTGGGGTGAGAATTTGCCCTGGGTAGCAGGGAGCCACTGTGGACAAGGGGGAGGTGGGTGTGGTGCCATGCTCCCCTGCCCCACCTTCCCAGGCTTCCCCCTGTCCCCCCCACAAAGCCACTCTTGTTCTGCCTTCCCCTCTGCTCTCCTGCCACCCTTGTGCTGTTCCCCACATGGCTGCCCTTGTCCTCCCTGCCCTGCTCTGCTCCCCACACTCACTCCTGCCAATGCACGACTCCTGACCTCTCGTGTTTTGCCACCCCTGCTCTGCTACCCCTACTATGCTACATAGCAGCATTTCCGAAACACTGTGCCATGGTTCATGAATATTCACAAGTAATTTAAGTTAATTTGAATATTCATGAGTTTTTAATAGTGGCGTGCCTCGAAAAATTTGAAGGTGTCAAGGTGTGCCATGGCAGACAAAATGTTGGGAACCACTGGTGTAATGGACATATACAACACATCTCAACAGTTACAAGTAGGTGAGTAACTGTTGTCAAATTCTGGAGTCATCCCCAAATATGACATCTCTTTTTAAGATGCATCTAAATCTTGGCTCTTCCTCACCTGCCTTCTTCAAGACCACTTTCAGGTCTTTCTGTACAGCAGCAATTACCTTTATTGTCTCAAATCTAGTTAGTTGCTGATTGCCACTTTTGTGACTTTTTAGCTTTTAAATTAGTTCTATCTGGACTGATTCATGCCTACAAGCAGCAGCTATTATGGTGTATCTGATTTAATCACAGATCCAGTCTTTTTCCTCCATCAGACCGGGGAGAACAATTTACAGATGTTTCTTCATCAAGTAAAATAGCCTTTCTAACTTGGAAAAAGGGATTGGAAGACTGAATGGGTCAGTCAGTGATTTAGCGGAAAAGGGAGAAGACAGCACTCCTTTAAGTACCATTCCATTCTCCATTCACGTCACATATATATGTATATCTGTTTATTTGGGGGGGGGGGTATGCCTGCTGTTGTGGTGTCCAAGTACAGAATAAGTTCCCAAAGCAAGGAAGGCGGTTTAATTAAATGGCAATGTTTCTAGGGTCTTGAAAAGAATGAAACTCTATCCTTTCCTACTTAGGAGTTCTGGTCTCAGAGATCCTCAAGCAAAAATAACTTCAGGAGATCTCTGTTCCTTTTTATGCAGATTTTCTAGGAGCATGGAAATCTAAGAACTCTAGCAGGCAAGAAGGAATGTAAGGGTGAGGGAGAAGCAAATTTTCAAGAGTGACCATTTATTTATTTGTGCTATGACAGCTCGTAAGGACTCCAGTCACAGACCCGGGACCCAGATTCGGTACAAATAAAGACCACCGCTGCCTGAGCTTTGTACACCTAGAGTTTGATGTGCAGAGATGCTGAACAGTGCAGTTCACACAGCACCTCCTAAAATAAGACCTTAGGAATGTAAGCTGTGCATCCATAATTAGAGGCTACTTCAGAAAATTTGGGCCAGTGTTTCTGTCTCTAATGTATATGCTCAAGTATTCTCCCCAGGACTTGAAATTAGGGGGAGTTTTGGGGGGGTGTTGAGGTGCTCACTAAGTTGGTGCAACACTGTTACTAGCTGACAAGTGGGGGTGGTGTTGGGAAATTCAGGAGGAGCTTGGGGTGGGGGTGTTAGGGAAATCCTGAAGCACATTTGTGGTAACCCTCAGGATGAAACTTACAAACTCTTTATGACCTCTTTAATTTTTGTTGTTTTATTTATTATTTGTATTACAGCAGTGCCCAGGCAACCTAACTGAAATCAGGACCCTCTTGTGCTAGGCAGTGTTCAAGCATAGACTTGAGAGAGGCTGCTTACCCGAAAGAGACCACTTAACTGTGTGTGTGTGTTTTGAATGTTGGAAATGAAAAAATTGTATGGCTGGACCTTTTCCTCCCCTCTGGTGGACTGTCCCTGTGATCCAAATTACCCCATGCTGCCATTGTAATTAGTAATTTTTCTTGTATTTACTGTATTACATTAAGTAGGCTCATAAATGTTTTCATCAGTTGTATTTATTCGACTACGTCTATTTAACATTGTTAAGGTTTGGCAACTCAGGCCTGAGGTGAGTTGTGTGTGGGAAGGGTGAGTTCACACCTTTGCAATTGCTGCTCTTTGCCTGGGAACAATTTTCTGTGAGGAGGCAAGAATTACAGAGCATCAGCAGATTGCCTGAGTGACTCCTTGCAATAGAGGAGAATATAAGCTATTTTTAAAACGAGAGATTTTTATCGAAGGGAGGTTACAGTTGTGGAAAGACCCTAAGATCATGGGATCCATGATTTTTACAATGCAGTTTTCCATTCACCTGGCACATTGGTAATGAATTGGTTCAGGAAATTGAAACAAGCAATCATACAGATTAGAGGTTTTTGACAGAACCACAGTGATCTGATTATATGTTATTCTCTCTCCTTTTTTAATATTTGAAAGCTTCATAGAACAGGAACCTTATTAAACCACAACGTTAAATTTTAAACTACATGTAACATCTGCACTGGAGAAAGCATGTTTTGGGTGATTCCCCTTTTGAGTAACTACAAATGAAGGTGATTAGAGGGACTGTATAATGGAAACAAAATGTTCAAATTCTAGCACTGAGTTTTCACTTGCCACCTTGAGTTTCTTATTGACAAATGTAATAGCATGAGCAAAAGCGACGGAGAAACTTGCCCGTGAATTGGTCTTCCCACCTTTATTTAAATTACTGTACTTTTTACTTTCCATATCTTACTGAAGGAAAGATTGACAGTGATTTGTTGGTGGCATTTGCATCATAGCAACTTCACTCATATCTTCCATAACTGAACAAGAGAAAACATTTTACCCTATATTTACAGGCAAATGTACATATTTTAATAATATGAAGGGAAGCAATAATAGCAAGAGGTTATGAGACAATATTAACACTCCCAGCTCTTGTCTATATAATTTTAAATACACTTAATATTGTTTCTTTAGTTTCTTAATGACAATAAGTCAACACTTCCATGCATGCTCAAACCCATTAAGGGGAAGTGGGCAACCTTAACCACAGAAAGGACAGTCACTGTTGCTAGCAGAAAATTCACTTTAGCTTACTGAACTTATTTCAGTCATCTAATTTTTACTGACATTCTTGTCTTCTACATATGATCTGGGATTGGCCTCATCTTAACATGTTTGGAACTATCTCACAGAAGTTTTCAATGAAAATTTGGGGAACTGCCACTTTTTCAGATAATTGTTTGCTTCAAATTATTAAACAATACACATGAAATAAACATACAGAAGTGTTAATGTATTGCTTTAGAAACAGTATGACAATGTGGAATCTGAAAAATTATATTGAATGTACCTTTTTACTTGGAGAAATCTCACACCAAAGGAAAATGCATACCAATATTCAAATGGGAAAGTGAAGGAATGTTGCCTGATATGGAATTCCTTTAGTGAACACATTACAAACAGAAAATGAACATAAACTCCTTGAGGCAAGGATCTTAACTTCCTCAAGTGTTTATCTAGGATTGAATGCAGCAAATGATGAAGTATATTGAATAAAAAAAGTTAATGTGACACACTATTTTAAATATACTCTAACAAGGAAGAAGGGGAAAAGCTGAGTCTGGGTGGAGCACTTAAATCTCAGTAGTTTAATAATTTATTGGATGTTATGTGATATACAATACCATAATTATGCCATATATGTGGCAGTTTTTCTGCATTTTTCACTTTTTAATTAAAATACATCATAAAACTAAATTTCTTATCTTTAAATATAGCTGTGAAAATAAGGAGCAGATATGCAAACTGTTCAGGAAACATCTGCTGCTACAGAAATGTTATCTCCATTTCAAGGAAACCTTTCTCTCTAGTTATTCAGAATAGGTTGCATGTGTTGAGAGAAGGTTTTGATCAGCCTTTAATAAGGGGTCTCTCAGAATACTTACCACATTTCCTTCTGGTAACTTATATATCACTTCTACCACTTTGTTTGCAGATTTTGTGTGTGAAAAACCTATGTCTGAATTTTTGTAGGTGGAAAATGTAAACTCTGGCTGGAGATTGGCTTCAGATTTGGTCCTATATGTTTAAAGAAATGTTGCTTCCAGATCATTGTAAGTTCCTTGCTGATCCTGCAGTGAAATCATAAGTGGTGCTAGAGGTTAAGAAGTTTCTATTTTTTTCAGAGATGCATCCATAAGTTGAAGTAATTGAAATTATCCAGTTGTGTAGGTGCAACTTTCTTTCCCTCCTTTTCCCCTCAATCCATGTGTCTCTTCATGGTCTTTGACTTCCTCTCTGTCTGCTGAACTCTCCAACAAGTTTTAGCTTTCCCATATTGAATCTGCCAGTCACAGAATACTCACCAGTATTTCTTTGGGTAGCAGATCTCTTCTAGGTGAGGTCTACCTTTTGGAGAAGGAGGTCAGTATATCCTGCTACTATTGGAGTGAAATTCTACATAAGCGACACAGTGTTAGGACTTTTGTATACAGGAAATTATTCTGGAATAACTATTCCTGTTTAACTCCTCTTGTGGACCCTTTTATCCTGGAATAATCAATAAATGCATTAAACTAATTCAAAATAAGACATACTCAATCTGAAATAAAAGCATCCACATATGGAGTTAATCAGGAATAGTTGATACACTTCCAGTTCATTGCTTTGGTCTGGATTAATTTTGTTATGTAGATAAGTCCTTATACATTCCAGAGCATGTGAAAATTTAATTTATCAATAATTGGGACAAACTCAACTCTCTGATAAGGGATTAGAGACAAGACGTGTCAATATGGGGAAGTAAAAAAGGGTGAGAGATGCTGGCAGGACATAGTTTGGTGGGTTGCTGGGGAGGGTTCTTTAAGAACATTTTTAGAAACTTTAAGAAGAGTCTGCTCTGATGTGGTTTGTGAGAAATGTGAAAATGTGCTTCCTTCCTTATTTTGTTCCATTTGGGCGATAAGACGAAAGAAAAGTGGCACAATCTTCCACTCACATGTCATACATTATGGGCACATGAAGTCCAGGGGTTAATGTTAGGCGGCACACAGGGGAATGCCATTCTGGGGCCCACTATTTTAGGAGTTCAGCGTTCCGGGGCCCCTAAAAATAGAAAATGGAGCTTGAATGTTGTGTTCTGGGGCCCACCATTGAAAAATAGCAGGCCCCAGAACGCAGCGTTCCAGCACCTGAACAATGGGCCCTTAAAAATAGCAGGGCCTGGAGTGGCATTCCACCACATTCCAGCAGGTGGGGGGTGAGGCCAAGGGCTTTCCTGGGCAGGGCTCAAGCCTCGCCCCAAGCTCCTCCCCTTCCAGGTCCCACCACTTCCCTACCTCCCCAGCCACACCGCTGCTGCCAGTAAGTGTGGGGTTGGTCCAGCTTGCGCTGGGAGGGTATTGGGAGCAGGGGTGTGCTGCCACGTGGTGGAGCAGGAGCTGGACTCCGGGAGGCCCCTCAGCGCTGGAGCGTTCTGGGGCCTGCCAAATTATACTTTAACCCCTGATGTAGTCCCTTCTTCTGGGAGAGCAGAGAGGATGGTTTTGTGGATTCTGACATGTTGCACCCCACATACACCCTTGTAATGTGAACTGTGTACCTTTCCTGTTCACCCTTACAGTGTAACTTTATAGGATCTAATCCAAAGTATGTAACGTGTCGTGTTTTTGGAATGCTCATGGCATGCTTTGCCTCAGGGGTCTCAAACTCAAATCACCACAAGGGCCGCATGAGGACTAGTATGTTAACTCAAGGGCCACACCACTGAAACCTTTTCATACAACGATGCTGTATGTGGCCTGTGGGCAATGAGTTTGAGACCCCCTGCTCTGCATTATTGCTATGGTAGCATGTTTCCTGCAACATTATACATGTGTACAGTCAGGGCCATCCCTAAGTGGGGGCTGGGCCTGAGGCCAGTCAGCCTGTGGGGGCCCCCTGACCTCCTGAGTTGATCACTCTGCCCTGGGGGTGGGGTGGACTGGCTCAGAGGCCAGACTCCATTCTCCCATCCCACCTCTAGGCCGGCCCTCCTTGCCTCCAGACTGGAACACCCAGCCCAGGGGCAGAGCAGGAGAGCAGAGCCCAGCATCTGGGCCAGTTGTTCTACTCTGGGGGCAGGGAGGGCTGGCCCAGAGGCAGGGTTCTGCACTCCCACTCCTCTTCACTGTCTTTGGCTTCCCACCAAAGGCAGTGGGATGGTGGTGAGGGTCGGGTGGGCACTGCGGTGGTGGAGGGGGCAGCAGGGCCCACAGAACCATGAGGCCTGCAGCAGTCACCCTTTCAATCTGCCCCCTCCCAGGCACCTGGGATGGCTCTGTGTACGGATATGAAACTTTGCCTGGTTATGTCTCTAAATGTATCTTGTATAGTTTGAACAGAGGCAGTCAAACAGAACTGGGTTCACACATTCAGTGAAGTTATGCATATAAGAACAAGGCAGCTTAAGCATCCTGGCTCAGGAGAGAAGGAACATGCCCATTGCCAAACATGTGAGCAATCACCTGACCCCAGTGGCAGGTCAACAGGGTTTGGACTAAAACAAAAAGAGACACTTTGAACTGTATGAGGTTTTTTGCTAGATGCCAGATGCCATATTCCAAGCAACATCAAGAACTTACATCTCTCCACAGTGCAGAGTCTGGCTAAAGATCATCATAGACAAGCCTGTGTATTAAGCTGAACGTAGGGCAGGGGTGGCCAAACTTATGAAACTCAAGAGCCACACAAGTTGATTATTAAACCTTCGAGAGCCTAACTGAGACCTATAGCCATATTTTACCTACTCCAAAATTACTAACTTTAAAATTCACTGCATGCTTTAATTTTATCATGAAAAGAAGGCAAATATCGATCCTACTAATGTCAGATTCTAATAATTACTTAAGGTTACCATGAAAACTAGGCCTATCTATACAGTAAAAACTTTGCTTCTCCCTGCCATCCTGACCATGCCACTGCTTCCCCATTGTCTCTGACCATGCAGCACTTCTCTGCACCAACCTAGACTATGCTGCGCTTTTCCCCGCTGTGCTCTCTGTGAGCCACACTTTTTCTTTGAAGAGCCACGTGCAGCTCATGAGCTGCAGTTTGGCCACACCTAACATAGACTATTACAGTGATTTAGTTTAGAATGTGATTTTCTTTTATTTAATTGTGATTAGCTTCTTGACGGAATGATTACCTGATTTATATTGATTTGACTTATATATTCACTTAAAATCATGTTGTAATCAACAGACTTATGGTTTTTTTAATGTGACATAGGGCAGATCTTGGAAGGAGAGCATGTGGATTAAGTCTGACTGAGAGCAAAGCTGGTGCTTATCAGTTTCTTCATTAAATTGAGGGACAGTGTAAATGTGCTTGCAAGATCCAGTGGAGACACCCTGAACCTTACAAGATGGAAATGCCCAGGATTGCGTCTGGGACTGGGGGTCTTTGCTGGAAGACTAACCCATAAGTGGCTAGTGAGAGCACTCTTCTGTTGAGTGGGAGTCTGTTTACATGCAGGAGGCTGGACATGAACTGACCCAGTAGAGGGGATTCACACAATAAGGTGGGATAAGTCAGGGCCCTGGAGAGGAGAATGGGGTGGCACAGCTACACGCCAGCCCAGATAGCAGGAGAGGAATGTTACAAGGAAGAACTTGAAAACTTAGATCTATATTGACTATAGCAGGAATATATTCTACCCTGTTGAGTTAATTCAAGTGTACCACAGGCTACATCCATTAATGTTATGAAGAATCATGATAGAAGGGAGATGTGAGCATAAATGAACTTATACAGAGTTGTGTCAGGTAAGTCACCAGTGTAGTTTTTGGACCGTGAAAGAGCCAGCATGGATCCTTGAAGCAGACAATCATCAAAAGTGTGCGCTTTACTGAGCTGCCCATTCAAAAGGATGCTATCTATGGTAGACAACATTATGGATAGGAGTTGCATTGTGCTAAGATATTTGATGGCCACTGATGTTGAGCAGTAGTGCATTTCTTCATACTATGCTGTAGATGAATCTATCAGCACTTTCCTGTTTTTGCTTTTGCTGGAAGGTGGCCTTGAAGTGACTGGTCGCACCAACTTTGCTCCTTTCTGAAACTGATCTGTGCCTCTGGCAAGATGCCCTTAAAGGTAAGGGTGAGATGGGCAAATAAAACTCCTCTATTAACTTGCAAGTCATGGAGAGGAATGATATTTGGAGGTAGCTGACAGCATTATTAGGTCACTTCCTGATGAGGTGAGTGACTTGCTTGACTGTGTGTTTGTGTCTTTCAGGTGATTTTAGTTACTGTGTGAATTGTAATTGTGATTGTGTATCTGGGGTGCTGTTTTTGCCATTGTTCCCTGCTCACCCTTGATCAGCCTCAATCAGTCTTGTGGTCACCCTTCTCCTGCATGCTTAATGAGGGAGCAAGGACTGGTGTAGGAGGAGAAGGCCTTAAAAGCCAGAGGCCAAGTAACAAGAGGGAGCTCGCAAACAGGGAACTGGAAACTGGGAGTTTGTGAGGGAGTTGGTGAGAAGTTTGTGGATTTGTGAGACTGCTATGGTTAAGAAAAGCCATATCACCTCTGCCAGCACTGTTTCTGTCTCCTCCACCTGTGCTTGTATCCAGACAGATATTCTGTCTTTACTCAGATCCCGGCCTACATTTCCCACTTAGAGAAAACCGGGCTGGGGGGATCATCCAGTGTAAAATGTGCCTTCTGGTGGAATCTCTCAGGAAGCAGGTAGGAGAGCTGCAGGAGAAGGTGGCTAGGCTCAGAAGCATCTGTGCCCATGAGGAATTCCTCAAGAGCATTAATAAAGAGACATCGAAGACTGAGGAAACTGCCCAGCTGTGGCAGACTGCTGCTGTTATACCACTGGAGGAGGAGGAGATAGCTCTGTCACTGGGAGGACACTGGCAGCTGGTTGCTTCTGAGACCGGGCAGTGCTCCACCCCTGCTCCCAACCAGTATCCTCTCCAGGACTTGAAATTGGGGGGGGTGTAGGAGGAGGTGTTTGGGTGCTCACTAAACTGGTATAACACTGTTACTAGCTGACAACTGGGGGGGTGTCAGGAAATTGAGGGGGGTATTAGGGAAATCCCTGTTCCCAACTCACCCACTGTGATGATGAAGAACTGTTATGCAGCCCTGGCAATGAGGGATGATGTCAAAGAGGAGAAATCATGCATCTCCAAGGCTGGGAGGATCACAGCCACCACACCCAACAAGAAATGTAGGATAGCGGTGGTTGGGGACTCTCTTCTGAGAAAGATGGAGGTACCCATCTGTCACCCTGATATGGCATCCCAGGACAGGGGCATCGCTGCCCCAGGGAGGGACCTGGGGCACGGGCCCAGGCCCCACCCCCAGCCCGCAGGCCCCACCCCTTG
The DNA here is from genome assembly GCA_007922195.1 of Podocnemis expansa. Lineage (NCBI taxonomy): Eukaryota > Metazoa > Chordata > Testudines > Podocnemididae > Podocnemis > Podocnemis expansa. The sequence continues at coordinate 49,593,689 of ML681966.1, read as the reverse complement.
GTACTGCATCCTCGGCTGGGGACGGGGCTGGAAGTGGCCACGGGTGGCTGGGTCCCCACATCATGGGCCGGGGATGGGGCCACCGCTGCCACGGGCAGCCAGGTCCCGGATCCCCAGCTATGGATGGGGCCATGGTGGCCACTGGCAGCTGGGCCCTAGATCTCCAGCCCGATCAGGCCGGAGACTGGGAGAGGGGTGGCCCTGCCAGATCTGGGGCACCGGCGCTAGGATTCGGGGCACGTGCCCTGGGTGCCCAGCACCAGCGACGCCCCTGTGCCAGGAGGTATTCTGCCTGGGGCCTGTGTCCGAGACATTATGGAGGGATTATCAAGAATCATCTGTCCCTCTGACTGCTACCCCATACTACTCTTCCATGTACACAGTAATGATACTGCAAGACGTGATCCTCAGCAGATAAAAAGTAACTATAGAGCTCTGAGAGCAAGGATGAAGGACTTTGGTGCACAGGATGTGTTCTTTTTGATCTTTCTGATCAAGAGTAGGGGCCTTGGCACAGACAGATGCATTCTGGAGGTGAATGAGTGGTTGCAAAGATGGTGTTAGCAAGAGAGCTTTGGCTTGACCTTGGCCATTAACCACTTATTCCAGTGGTTAGTCACCCTGACAGTAGGAAGTTTTTCCTAATGTCCAACCTAAGCCTCCTTTGTTGTAATTTAAGTCCATTGCTTCTTAGCCTATCATCAGCAGTTAAAGAGAACAGTTTTTCTCCCTCCTCCTCGTCACTTCAGTCTCCTTTTTTCCAGACTAAAAAAGCCCAGCTCTTTTAATTATCCCTCATAAGATGAGTGTTCCAGACCTCTAATCATTCATGTTGCTCTTCTCTGGGCTGTCTCCAGTTTGTCCACATCTTTCCTGAAATGGTGGACCCAGAAATGGACATAATACTCCACCTGAGGCCGAGTCAGGGCCAACTAGAATGCAAGCATTACTTCTTGCGTCTTACTTCCAATACTCCCATTAATACACCCCAGAATGTTGTTTGCTTTTTTGCAACTGTGTTACACTGCTGACTCATATTTAGTTTACAATCCACTATGACACCTAGATCCCTTTCTGCAGTACTCCTTCCTAGGCAGTCATTGTCCATTTTGTATATATTCATGGGATTGTTTTTTCCTAAGTGGAGTACTTTATACTTCATTATATTTACCTCAGCCCATTTCACCAGTTTGTCCAAATTATTTTGAATTGTGATTCAAAGGACTTGCAACCTCTTCCAGCTTGGTATCATTGGCAAACTTTATAAGTGAACTCTCTACAGCATCATCTAAATCAGTGATTTTCAAGCTTTATTTTTCTCAGGACCCAGTTGAAGAAAATCATTTAAGCCCACGACCCAACACGTACATTTACGAGCAATGCATTCCAGTCTTTTGATGGCAGCAGCAAGCAGTCCTGCGACACAGTGCCTGAGGGTCTGTAACCCAGTACTGTGTCCCCACCAATGTTCCCTGTAAGCTGCACAGCCACGTGGCTGTGCAGCCCACTGCAGCTCCCCAGTGCACAGCCGGCAGCCAGAGTCCCAACTGACAGCTCCTCTGGCACTGGGAGTTATTAAAACTCCCATACAGAGAAGCTCTAACGGAGCATGCTCATAATGTCTGAGCATGCTCTGTTAGTGCTTCCCCAACCAGAGGAGCGGTGGCTCAGCTGCGCTGCTCCAGCAGCTGAGTAAGACTGCAGGGGGGGTCACGCCAGCTGGGGGGCGTTATCAGGGAAGCAGGCTAGGGTGGGAGGAGGGGAGTGGGCTGGCTTGAGAGGGGCTTACTGGGAAAGAGGGGCTGGCGGCAGGATTGGGCCCATGCAGGGGGTGGCAGGATTGGCCCCACGGGACTGGCAGGATCAGACCCATGCAGGGGGGGCACCACGCAGCAAGCAACGTGAGTTGCTCAGCTGCCTCTGGCTTTTAAGGGGAAAACCACTGATCTAAACATTGATGAAAATATTGAACAGAACTGGACCCAGAACTGATCCCTGTAGTACCCTGCTTGTTATACCATTCCAGCATGACTATGAACCATTGATAACTAGCCTGTGGGACCAGTTATCCAAACAATTTTTCACCCATCTTATAGTAGCTCCATCCAGCCTGTACTTCCCAGGTTTGTTAATGAGAAGGTGATGCAAAACCATATCAAAAGCCTTACTGAAGTCTAGATACACCACATCCACTGCTTCCCCTCTATCTGCAAGGCTTGTTACTCCATCATGGAAAGCTATTAGTTTGGTTTGACATGATATGTTCTTGACATATCCATGCTGACTATTCCTTAGCACCTTGCTCTCTTCTAAATAATTCGCTAATTGATTTCTTAATTATTTGCTCCATTATTTTTCTGGTTGCAGAGGTTAAGCTGACTGGTCTGTAATTCCCTGGGTTGTCCTTCTATCCCTTTTTATAGATGGGCATTATATTTGCTCTTTTCAAGTCCTCTGGAACCTCTCCAGTGTTCCACGATTTTTCAAAGATAATAGCCAAAGGCTCAGATATCTCCTGAATCAGCTCCTTGAGCATTGTAGAGAGCCCATCATCAGGCCCTGGTGACTTGAAGACATCTAACTAGTCAAGGTAGTTTTTAACTTGTTCTTTCCCTATTTTTTTAGCTTCTTATCCTGTCTCGTTTTTACTGTCCTCCCCTACATCAGGCATCCAGTCACCACCAACCTTCTTGGTGAAGAGCAAAATGAAGAAATCTTTTAGTTCCTTTGCCACATCTGTTATTGTTTTTCCCTCTTTGTTGAGTAATGGACCTGTACTGCCCTTAGTCTTTCTCTTGTTTCTAATGTATTTAAATAGTGGGGGGGGAGAGGTTGTTGCCTTTTATGCCTTCAGCTGTTTGATTTCAGTTTGTGCCTTGGCCTTTCTGATTTTTCCCCTACATAACTGTTATTTGTTTATAGTCCTCTTTTGTGATTTGTCTAAGTTTCCACTTTTTGCAGGACTCTTTCTTCATTTTTAGATGATTTAAACTCTCCTGGTTAAGCAAGGGTGGTCTCTTGCCATACTTCCTCTCCTTCCTGCACATTGGAATAGCTTGTTCTTGTGTCCTTAATACTTTCTCTTTGAAAAACTGCCAGCTGTGTTCAGTTGCTTTTCCTCTTAGACATGCTTCCCATGGGATGCTACGTACCAACTCCTTGAGTGAGCTAAAATCTGCCTTCTTGAAATCCATCGTCTTTATTTTGGTGTTCTCTCTCCTACCATTCCTTAGAATCATGAACTCTGCCATTTCACGATCACTTTCACCTAAGTTACCTTCCACTTTCAAATTCTCAAGGCATTCCTCTCTTTTTGTCAAAATCAAGTCAAGAATGGCCTCTCCCTTAGTAGCTTTCTCCACCTTTTGAAATAAAAAATTGTCTCCAATACATTCCAAAAACTTGTTGGATAATTTGTGCCTCACACTGTTGTTTTCCCAATAGATATCAATGTAGTTGAAATCCCCCATCACTATTAAGTCCTGTGCTTTGGATAATTTTGTTAATTGTTGGAAAAAAAAAAAGCCTTATCCACCTCCTCTTCCTGGTTAGGTGGCTGGTGGTAGACCCCTACCGTGACATCACCCTTGTTTTTAACTCCTTTTATTTTTACCCAGAGACTCTCAACATGTCTGTGTCCTATTTCCATCTCCACCTCAGTCCAAGTATACATATTTTTAATATACAAGGCAACACTGCCTCCTTTTTATCCCTGCCTGTTCTTCCTAAGTAAGCTATACTCTGCTATGTTAATATTCTAGTCAAGTGTATTGTCCCATCAAGTCTCTGTGATGCCAGCTATGTTATAGTTGTGTTCGGCTACTAGCATTTGGAGTTCTTCCTGCTTATTCCCCATACTACTTGCATTAACATATAAACACTTATGATACTGATTTGATATCTGCCCCCAGTTCTGACTAGTCTCTCTTCTTATACCTGCTGTTAGAGTTCAGGATCCCCCCATCTGTACTTAAAACTTAATCCACTTTTGCCTGGAATGAAACATGCAAAGCATCCCTTGTCATACAACTTGCACAAATACTCAGTAATTGCAGGTGTGCATTTAAAAAGTAGAAGCATTTCTGAAGGTTTAATAAGGGAATGGATAAGGGATATAGTAGGAGAGGCAAGGTTTAATAAGGGAATGGATAAGGGATATAGTAGGAGAGGCCTCCTGAGAAGATGTTCTGGACAGCACCACTTCAGAGAAGAGACTGAGTTTTCAGGAAAACTGGGATCTCACATGAAAATCTTGAGTGTTTCAGACAAAAGCATGATGCGTATACTGGGTCATGGACAGGCAGCCACCTCATTATGTGCAAATGACAGGTTCTCTCCAAATCAGTGCTCTTGATTATTATTAGAATTAACAGTTTTAATATTCATTGTCTGAATATTTTTTGTCATGTTGAGTAGATCAGTTATTAGATGTAGGTTAGAATGAAGGCTCTGTTTTGCCAGATCCCGTGCAAATAAGTAGGGCTCTTTCCTGCCCAAGTGACCTTGCAAACTAATTTGAGATGACAAGCAAAAACTGAGTGGGACCAGTTTGAAATGTACTTATTCCTTTTCAGACCTTAATCATCAGAAGGTTATAAAAATAAACACATAGTACCATTGTGGTTTGGGTTATAATTTCATTGCTGATCTGCATGATTCATGCGTAGAACACCGGGGTTTCCCCAATAACAGGTATATCCCTGCATGTGGTAGCTCAGGGGATTTTCCTTTCATATCTGCGTAGTTCACCATCGGTGTGCAGTCTGACTCTTCACTCTGTCTTGTTTGGGAGCGTAATGAACGCTGTTCAATTGTTTGTGTGTATTTTAGTACTGGTTGGCTTCCGTGGGATTATTCATGGGGGGAGAGGTTTGGTCTCTTGCAGGGATAGGGGCTAGAAACTCCTGTGTAGTAAGTCTCAGGTTCTGACGTTGGCTCCCTCATTACCTTGGGCAAGTCACTGAATTTTGCTGATCTGTTAGCTTCCTCATGTATATGATGAGGAATGAAAAGGTTTCGTACTGTATCTCACAGAGTATTGTGCCTGATTCTAAATACACTGGCCAAATCCAGTTTTGCATTGACTTCAAAGGGAAAAGGATGGATTAGGCTCATGTTTTGCAATACAGTTTTCGGGTACTGGTTATTGAGTTCTCTTCTCCCTGTATGTCCCTCCCTCCCCACCAAAGTTCTCAGCATTGACCAAACTTTGTTCCCACTGAAGTCAGTGGTAATTCCTAAGCCAATGCAGAGCACGTCTGAAAATCCCATCCTTCCTCTTCAGAGCACTAAGAGGATAATGTTACTGTTAATAATTATTTTATTGCATTTAAATCTGAATTAGAGTTAGATTCCTGAATCACACAGTGAAAATATACTCAATTCAATACTACCAAGGATGTTTGAGAAATATATTCTTAGCTATCCTGTCTGTACCAATGCTCTAACCATCAGGCTTACTCTTCTTCCAGAGTTACATACAGAACCTCGGTGCCAGTTGCTCCTTGAGATCAAGTGGAAGAGGTATGTGCTGTGGATCTTGAGATTCAAGGTTTAAGCCCCTGCTGATTGTGCATGTGGGGGGAAAAATAATATACAATCTTTTAGCTAAGAATGTCTGTCATAGTGTAGACAGGGGCAGAATGGATGTGGCATGAATAACCTTAATTCCGACATTTCCTATCTTTTGGCTACTTGACCCATGTTTAATGTAGGGATTATGTTTTGTGTTTTTCCTTTGTACGTTCATTGCCTTCTCTGGCATCCCTACAGTGACTCTGTCTAAAAAATTGGTTTAAGGCAGTATCATCTTTTCCAAGGGATCTGCATAGGATCTGCCCTAGGACATATGCTGTTGCTTCTCTGTCCTGCCCACCTAAGCTCTTGCAGCCCCCAGGTCCTGCATTGAGTACTCTCAGCTGGACCCAAAGGTTTGGCTGTACATCTGTGCATTGTGATAAAAAGATTACTTTTGCTTATACGTGTTAACCGTCTGATTTATTTGTGCATATGTATTAATATAGGAGTTCATAAAGGAGAGACATAATGACATTATAAATAGTCAAATCATAATCCTAGATAGCAGGTTTAAAATCTAATGTTGAATGGCTTTGAATTCTTCCTGTAAGGTACTGACTATCCTCAAACCACACTGGCTTCCATGAGAATTGAGCGCATGCAACACTTTGCATGACTGAACCTTTAATTTTAAATATCTTTGGTATCTGTGAATGTGGTTATTGCTCATGGAAAGGAAGGGGAATTCCCTTTAAATGGCTATATAAGACCTACTTCTTCAGGTACTGCCAGGAACTTAATGAATTCTAACCCTTAAAGCTGAATAAATCATTTTTAGACACTCTTCAGAAAAATTAGAAAAAAACAAACAAAAAAAGCCTTAATAGGCCATCTTGTCTCTTGATACATAAAATATCATGCATCATACAATATATTTTTGGTATTGCATCCCCCCAATTCTTGGCTATATGTGGTTGAACAAAAATGTCAAAAGATTCCATTTTTAATGTCTAAAAAAGAGATCTAAGTGAAACTGAGATCTGTGGGAGACAAATTTCCTATGCTGGAAGGAAGTGTCCCTGTTTAACATAAACGTTAATGGTATCTCCAATAACTCGATAAGACTGTGGGTGTGAAACTTTTTCCCGTGGAATTTTATTTTTCTTTCACAGGGAACGTCAATGGAAAATAGTATTACATAATTGCAATTATGGTCTTGAAGCTAGGAAGATGGGAAGAATATAGATTATTGTTTATCATAATGGCTCAAAATCTCCTCACTGGCTAGTGGTGTGAAGTAAATTACCAGACGCCCAACTGATTATTGGTCTAATTCAACATTAATTATGCCTAGCTTTTACAATATGCAAGTTAGTTATGTGGCTTCCACAGCTTATTATGGAATAATAATGATAACGCCGATCTCTTGGATGATATTTTTCATCAATGGAGCTCAAAATACCTCACAGAGAAGTCAAGTAACATTATTGCAACAAACCACGCTTCCAAGTCTGCCAACATATGTGCACAGTAGATACCATCATAGTTCTAATCAAGCCTGCTACTCCGTCAAAGGCTCATTTACCTGCTCATCTACTAATGTGATCTATGCCATCATGTGCCAGAAATGCTCCAACACCTTATACATTGGACAAACAGGATGACGCCTGTGCAAAAGAATAAGTGAATATAGAGCTGATATCAGAAACCACAAAACAAAAAAACCCAGTTGCTAAGCACTTCCATCTTTCTAATCACTCGATAAATGATTTCTTAATGACCGTCGTCAGAAATGTGACTGGGACATCAAGACTTCAAAGAGAAACAGCTGAACTGGAATTAATATACAAATTAAATTCTGTGAAAGCAGGATTGAATTGAGACTATGGGTTCTTTTCCCATTACAAAAGGTAATTTGACTTCAGGCTTTCCAGGGTTTGAACCTAACAACTGCTCTGATTTGCTGTTACTGTATGACCTGATCCTATGTTTTACACCCCTTGCATTTATTTTCATTCCGTTCTGTAAGTTCACCCATCTTCGAAGCATCTGACAAAGTGGGATTTTCTCCCACGAAAGCTCATGCGAAAAATAAATCTGTTAGTCTTTAAGTGCCACACGACTCCATGGTTTGTTTTTTTTTTTTGCTGGACTAGACTAACATGGCTATCCCTTTGGAAATCATCCTGTTTTACCAACGGGGAAAACTGGGATACAGATCAATAAAGTGACTTTCTCCAAGGTCATTCAACAAGCAGTTGCAGAAGCAGGAATAGCACCTGGTTTCCTGAGGTCCAGAATAATATCATATCCACTGCATCCATGCCTTAATTTCGCTATTTGTAAAGGGAGGGTCATTCTCTACATCCCAAAGGTGGTGTGAGGCACAGTTGGTGTGGTACAGGTAGCATTGCCAGCAGACAGGGTTGCCTGACACTTCCATTATATGACCCTGTAAGTTTCCCAAATATGAAGTATTTGGATTGAAGTTCTCCATGCTGGATACCTACCTCATACTGCATTATTCTGGAAAAATGTCAGCAAAAATGATGCTGCTATTTTTGAGAAAAAGATTGGAGAAAATATTTTGGCTTGCCCATGTTAACAAATTGGTTGCCAGTTTTTGTTTTTATTTTATTTTTTACATGCTATCAAGGCTGTTTCCCTACTCTGGCACTTTGAGTGCAGAAGGTGGGGACCTTCAATAGACCTTAAAACCCACTGGCCATAAAGCCTTGTCTTAAAACTCCCCAAGGTTTCCTGTCCATGGAATGGTATTGCTGCCACCACCCAAATGCAAAAACCTCTTGAAAACCAAGGAAGGCGCACATAGGAATTCCTTCCTGTGTGGTACCATCCATCACTTTTCTTCCTCCCTCAAGTGAGTGACTGAACCTCAGCTGTGATATCAGGTGAAAATGGGAGAGAATCCCCTTTAGTAGTTGGCCATGCAGTAGGAGACATGCAAACAAAACCTCTTGCCTTTTAGGATGCAGTACCAGAGTTTATTTTAAAAGGGTATATTCTTTAATTAAGAAGAACAGATAAGAAACACAGACAGTTGCTTCTCTGGAATTTAACTTGGGTAGTTACAGGATAATGGGAGGAGCTACATGTGCTTAGCACAGAGGACTCCAAAAACAAACCAAAACAAAGAAATAACCTGACCAAGTCTAACTAAACATTCCCTCTTCTACTTAAGCATGGTCAGTTACGGACTTGAGCATATCTTAGGCAGAGATGTTTCTGGATCCTCTAGGCCTTTCTCCGTGGCCTCACCCTAATCCTTCCAGGAGCTGCTGCCCTCAGATAGAAACAGGCAGGGCTGCTGGTCCAATTAAAAAACCTGTACTTTGTTTCTGTTGGCTCTCCTGGGATTTACTGACCATGTGTTAATCCCTTTCTCCCCAAGGTTACTACATATGCTTTGGAGGATGAACTTAAAATTTGATGGTGGCTGGGGGTGGCCTTTGAGTCAAGGATGTAGCTTTTGCTGTTCCAGTGAAAAATTTGACCAAGTTTGGCCAACCTTTGAAAAATCTCAGTTGAAATATGCCCAAATGTGTTAATGGATAAATTCTTGTTTGGCAATTAAATTGTCAGAAGATTCTGTCTACACTGAACGTGCTGCCCCCCAAAGCAGCTGCGGCTAAGCAGGACTTTTGTACAATTTGTTCCTACTTTCTGCAAGCCCGGATGAGGCCCTTGTGTTGGAACAAAAAACAAGACGACCATCTATCTTCTGCTCTGAAGTTTCCACCTACTTCTCCATGAGGGCACCGATAACATTGCCAAGAATGACCTTGAGTGGACCATTGCAGACTATTTGGCTCTGGGAAGAAAGCTAAAGGAGCTTGCAGTGCAAGTAGTGTTCTCATCCATCTTCTCAGTGGAAAGAAAAGACCCCAGTAGGGACCATCAAATTGCAGAAGTAAATGTGTGTTTACACAGGTGGTGTCTGAGAGAGAATTTTGGATTCTTTCACCCCGGATCTTGTTCCAGAAAGAAGCATTGCTAGGAAGAGATGGGATCCATCATAGGAAGAGAGAAAAGAGCATCTTCCTAGACAGTCTTGCTAGCCTGGTGAGAAGGGCTTTAAACTGGATTTGCTAGTGGATGGCTACCTAAGCCCAGAAGTGGGTGCAGAAGTGGGACACCAAGAGGAAACACAATAAGGGTAACACAGAAGATGCCTCCTGATTCATACTAAGGAAGCAGAGCAATTGGCTGATTATCTTGGTGTCTGTAAACAAACAGAAGAAGCCTTGGAACTGAGGAGGAGGAATTGGAAGACCTGGCACAGTCAAGGAACTATGATGTAATTAGGAAAACTAAGATCTGGTGGCATAACTCATATGACTGGAGCATTGTAATGGATGGATATAAACTGTTTAGGAAGGACAGGCAGAGTAGAAATGGTTGCATACTTAATTCTTCACTGTCAGTAAAGTTCTCAGATGCTAGTGATTGCAGTGGGTGGTTGTAGCAATGCAAATTGTCCCTTTCATAATGTTAAATTTGTAACAGAGCAATAGGATTGATCTGAGCACCTCAGAAACTGGAGAAAAGAGTGTTGAGAGTCTCTGGGTTAAGTTTAAAACAAGAGGAACAGTGGTAATGTCATGGTAGGCGTCTGTTATAGACTACCAGACCTGGAGGAAGAGGTAGACGAGGCTTTCTTCAGATAACTAATGAAAGTTTCAAGATCACAGAATCTGATTCTCATGGGGACTTTAAACTGTGGGCCGCTTACAAATGGGAGAAGCAACCTACTGACAGATGACATGGAAAAAACTTGCTCTGCTTTTACTGCCTTCTGTCTTTACAGTCAAAGTCAGCTCTCAGACTAATGCACTGGGCAACATGGAATGTAGAGAAGGTGAGCAGCCCTCAGTGGTAAAAGGAGAGGTTCAGGACTATTTAGAAAGGCTGGACAAGCACAATTCCATGGGTCAGGGTGCAATGCATCTGAGAGTGCTGAGGGAGCTGGCTGATGTGATTGCAAAGCCTGTGGCAATTATATTTGAAAACTCATGGTGACTGAGGGAAGTCCCAGATGATTTGGAAAAGGCAAGTCTAGTGCCTGTCTTCAAAAAAGGGAAGAAGGAGAATCCAGAGAACTACACAGCCTCAATTCTGACCCTGGAAAAATCATGGAGTTATGTCCATAAGGAATCTATTTTGAGTCACTTATAAGAGAGGAAGGTGAACAGAAACAGTAAACATGGTTTCACCCAATAGAAGTTCATGTCTGACCAACCTGATTGCCTTCTTTGATGACATGGCTGACTCTGTGGATGTGGAGAAAGTGGTAGACATGCTGTCTTGACTTTAGCAAAACTTTTGATGTGGTCTCCCACAGTATTCTTGCGAACAAATTAAAGAAGTATGGGTTGGAGGAATGAACTGTAAGGTGAATAGAAAGTTGGCTAGCTCATTGGGTTGAATGGGTAGTGATCAATGGCTAGATGTCTAGCTGGAATCTGGTAACAAGTGGAGTAGCTTAGTGGTCAGCCCTGAGGCCTGTTTTGTTCAACATCTTCATTAATACTCTGAATGATGGCCTAGCCTGCATCTTCAGCATGTTTGCAGATGACACTAAGTTGTTGGGAGTAGTAGGCATGCTAGAGGGTAGGGATAGGCTACAGAATCACCTAGACAAATTAGACGAGTGGTCAGAAGACATCTGATGTGGTTCAACATGGACAAGTGCAGAGTCCTACTCTTAGGATGGAAGAATCCCATGCACTGCTACAGACTCCGACGAGCTAGGCAACAATGTTGCAGAAAAAGACCTGGGACAAGAAGTTGGATATGAGTCAACAGTGCACCTTTGTTGCCTAGAAGTCTAAGGCCATATTGGGATGCATTAGCAGAAGAGCTGCTAATCCCTTCTATTTGGCACTGATGAGGCCTCATTTAGAGTGCTTTGTCCAGTTCTGTGCTGTGGACTACAGAAAGGGTGTGGACAAATTGGAAAGAGTCCAGTGGGAGGCAGCAAAAATCATTAGGGGGCTGGAGCACATGACTTATAAGGAGAGGCTGAGGAAACCAGGCTTCTTGAGGCAGCAGAAGAAAGGAGTGCGGAGGGATTTGACAGCAGCCTCTACCTACAAAAAAGAGGTTGCCAGGGAGGGTGAAGCTAGCCAGTTTTCAGTGGTAGCAGATGATGCAACGATGACCAATGGTCTCAGATTGCAATGGGGGAGGTTTAGGTTGGATATTAGGAAAAGGTTTTTCACTAGGAAGGTGGTGAAGCTCTGGAAATGGGTTACTTAGGGAAGTGGTAAAATCACCATCTTTAGAGACCTTTAAGGACTGGCTTGACGAAGCTCTGACTGGGATGATTAACTAGGTTTGGTTCTGCTTTGAGCAGAGAGTTGGAGTAGATGACTTTCTGAAGTTCCTTCCAGCCGTAATCTATGATTTTAGGTGCCTAGGGAGCCAAGAAGAGGAAGCTGCCTGATTTAAATACAGAGGAGAAAAGAGCTGAGCCTTGGGAGTTCAGGGGAGTAAATTGGGAGAAAAAGGCTAGAACTAGGAACTTGGACAGAGAAAGAAGAGGAAAAATTGGGATGGGGTGGGCAGGGAGACCCAGTTTAGGAGTCATTGAAGGGAAAATGGGAGTGACTGGGGACCAGTGATAGGAAAAACAGAGCAGATGAGAGGAGGTGGTGGTAGGAAAATGAGGAACAGTGAGGGAAGTTCTGGGTGGCAGAAGGGGTTTTTAGATTGGATGAGGAGCCAAATAGTGGGTGAGAGACTGGATCGTCAAGTCAATTGGGAGAAAAAGTAGAGCACAGGAGAAGAAGGGAGAATGGATGAGAAACTGGGGGGCAGTGGGACTAGTTGAAGAGACCTAGAATTATATTGTAAGGAGGAGTGTAGGGAGCGAGACTGGGATTGTCAGGCAATGGGGGAAGGAACAACAATGGAAACAGTACTATAGGTTTGGGGAAGATGGCATTGCCAGTCTTTAATTACAGTTGTGGGTACTATTTTTTCCACAAGACCCCTGATTAATTCAGTGAAATGATGGACCTATTTGGAGGACAAGTCAGGGTTGTATAGTAAATGAGATTGTTTGTGTGACCCCTGCCTCACTTTTTTGCAGAAGTTGGAAAGTATGCAACAAATGAGGCAGGGGACAACTGGAAGTAAAATGATGGTCTCACAGCTAAGGTAGTTGAATGCTGCCTGGAGAACTGTGTTCTATCACTGCCTCTGCTACCGCCATTGAGTTCCTCTGTGATGCTGGACAAGTAACTTAAATTAAATTTTTCACAGGTGGTCACTAATTGTTTTATCCTCATTTTCTGGGAGGCTGACTTGAGACTCTGGGGTCCCCATTTGCAGAAGCACTGAGAGGGAGCTGTTCTTTGAACACTAAAGTGTTATATAATGCTCAGCACTATGAAGAATCGAGCACTAGGTGTCCCAAATTAAGCACCCAAAATTAGTGGGTACTTTCTGGCTGTAATCTCTCTGTGTTGCAGATGACATCCCCTAATCTCACAGGGAAGTTATGAAAATAAAATAATTGATTCATGTTAGTAAACACTTACTTACAGCTGTAATGAGTGCCATAGAAAAACTCATGAGAAAATTAATTCCTCTGCATTCAAAACAGTGTTTGAATATTGTGTAGTAAATAAGGCCTGGGGCCACATACTGGACAATAAGGGGAAAATAAAATATTAAATAACTGCTAATTCAGCGAGTATTGTCCATCCTGTGCATGGATTGACACAGGGATATTGAGGGAAAATATTTTATGATTACATAATTAGAGAACACACTATAATCCATATGTGCAAGTGGAGCAAATTAAGATTGCACAGGTAACATTAATTCTGACATTTCCTAACTTCTTATCTTTGCAACCTTAATACTTCTAACATTTAGACAACCTTCACAAAAATAGCAAATTAATGATCCAGTTAAACACTCAAGCGTTGTATATGCAGCCTGCTTATACTACTTAGAACATTTCTTTGTGTGTTCAAGAATAGCAATTTACATATCAAATATTGCTCACTGCTTTCTTGTTAAAATATACACTCAGAAGACCAAAAATTGATGTGACTCCAGTGTAAAACTGAAGTAATTCCATGAGTCAGTGAGTCACCATGGGTATAAAATACAGTAAAAAAGGCCAATCAAGCCTCTTGGATTCAGTGGATTATCCAGATTCACATGCGTAGAGACTGAGTGTAGAATTTGGTTCACCATCTGCAGAGGAAGGATGTGAGCACTGAGATAATGCCTATGATTCATTAAACTGAAATGGTTATGAGAATCCTGAATTCTGAACTGAAATTGCCAGGTTTGCTTTTACTTGTTTTCAAATATTTATCTGATGTTTTTCCATCTAGGAGGTGAATGAAAGTTTTTACAGAGAAAACAAAAAAGAAAATCAAAATGTAAGAAAATGAGTGGGATTTGACTCAACATTTTGTAATAATAATAATAAAAAAAAAAGTACAGGTCTCTTAGTCATATCCTCTAAAGGATTTCTTGTAAAGCAACTTTATCTTTTGTAAATACTCCCAATATGATTAGTTTAATAAGGAATCTCTTGTTTTAAAAATTAATAATTTTTAAGAAAGTGAATTTTTAGTACTCAAGAAATTTGCTGAACTGATAGCTCCAAAAACAGAAGTCAGCCCTTTGTGCCTGATCTTCAGTGATGTTGACTGTTAAGAGGTCCATGTAAAAACTTTTCCAGAGTACAACATCAAGATCATTGGTCCTATAATATCCAGGGACTGTGGTACAATACTTGAAAGCCATTTACTGGCACCTTATATATTGAATAACAATATAGAGAAACACAAAGCATGCCTGTAACAATAAGCACTTACATCTCTTATTTGACTTAAATTGAAGTTGAGTGCTAAGCACTTCTGAAGATTAAGCCACCTCTATTTTGTATTCAACAGATACAAGGAGAGTACATTAGTGGCCAGTGCAGTAAGTTGATACTGCCCCCTGCATGTTTCCATTTGTAATGCTGACCTAAGATATAATGTTATGAAATAAAGACCAGCAGTTCTTTAACTTGCATCTTTACTATATTATGCAATAGTAAATTAAATCTCTGGGAAAAAGGCACAAATGAATGCACTGAATTCCTTGGTCTGGAAGAGAACCAGCTGGAGATGGTGCTTGCAGTGCTTCCAGAGTTTTCTGGAAAAAAAGTGATTTTAAAGAGAAATTTGAGAATGTGAATTCTTCTGTAAGGCTAATGACTTTAAGGCTCAGAGATACTGAAAATGTCCACTACATTGTAGAGGTCTCCAACTGCTAGACAGAGGCATTCACTAATTTCAAGTATATTGTAATGAATCTGCTAAGTAGTAAATCGGTTCCATTCCTTTATTTTAGCACTAGAGATAGGCACAGAGAGTTGAGGTCCCAGGCAGTTGGAAGGCCAGAGGCAGCAGTGTGGGAAGTGGCTATGAAGAGAAGTTCATGCTTTCTGAGAACCAGGACTGAACTCTGAGAGCTAGTCAGGAAAGTAGCCTGTTGCTGGCCAGAAGCTAGTATAACCTGCTAGGGTGGGCTCAAAGTCATTTATCTGCCACTCTCCAGTGCCTCACAGAAAGCAGAGACCTGCAAAAAGCAGCTGGAGAGCCAGGATTTAGTCTGAAAAGGGGCTCACAGTGAAGACTGTTCAGAATTCATAAAAAAAATAAACAAAAGCAATGTACTATATTAAACATTTACTTTATAAACCTTCTGATGAAAGCAGAAGAAATTATTAGCATATAGATCTATAATACATAGTGGCTATTTAGCAGTATCCACATCAGGGGTGTCGCTGGGGTGGGGAGGGACCCGGGGCATGGGTCCAGCACCCGCCCCCAGAGGGCAGGCCCCGCCCCGGCCACAAGGCCCCGCCCCCTAGCCCGGGATAGGGCCGGGGGTAGGCCGCACTGCGGCGCGGCACAGCCTGGCCCAGCCCGGCCCGGCCCGGCCTGAAGCAGTGGGCCCGCGGCCGCAGCCCCGGATCCCCAGCCGGGGATGGGGCCGCCGCGGCCGCAGCCAGGTCTCGGATCCCCAGCAGAGGACGGGGCTGCTGTGGCCGCGGGCGGCCAGCCGGGCCCCAGATCCCTGGCCTGGCTGCTGGTGGCCACGGCAACCCCGTCCCCAGCCGTGGATCCGGGACCTGGCTGGCCGCCCACGGCTGCAGCGGCTCCGTCCCCCGCTGGGGATCCGGGACCTGGCCGCCGGCGGCCGCGTCCCTGGCCTGGGATCTGGGGCTGCGGCCACGGGCCCGGCCTCCAGCGGCCGCTTCTGGCAGGGCCATGCTGCGCTGCAGCCTAGCTGCCGGTAGCAGCACAGCCACCCCCTGGTCCTATCCCTGGCCAGGGGGTGGGGCCTGCCGGGCAGCCAACTAGGCCCCAGATCCCTGGCCGGAGATGCGGCCGCGGACCGCCAGGGATCGGGCCCCAGATCCCCAGCCCGATTGGGCCGGAGATCTGGGGCACCAGCACTGGGACCCGGGGCACGTGCCCCGGGTGCCCAGCGCTAGTGACGCCACTGATCCACATGAGTCTGTTATGGTCTCAAATCACCAAGTCCAAAGGCTTGTGCTAGAAGAAGCAGCTCCCTCCTCTTTGGCAGCAGAAATCCTCTGTATGAGTCCTGGAAAACCTTTCTTCCTCTGCTGGGAGCACTGCTGGCCACACAGCTTACTCAGTCCACACTCATTTACGTACACACATGTATAAAAAAGCCTGTTACAAAGGAAAAATACATCTCTGACAATAAAATATAATTACCTCTTTCCCCTTATTACACAAAAGAACTGTAGCTAAGCCCATAACCCAGAGTATAAAGTTAAAAGGCAACCCCTTCTTTTCCCAATAGTTGCTTCTCTGTACCCACTGCCTCCAGACTTCCCTGCTGCAGGGTTAACAAGGCTACTGACCTGAAGGAAAATGCCTCAGAGTGGGGAAAAACAGCCTGCTGTCTGTTCCTGGCTCAGCTTCTCCCCTTGCACAGAGCACCAGTGCTCTCAATGCAACTGTCCAGGCTGCTTGATCTCAGCCATCTGACCACTGCACTGGCAGGGAACCTTGCTGAGCATGCTCAAAACTACACAGAGCATGTTGAACTTCTGGGTCTAGACAGCTAAATCTGCCCAGCAACAGTGACACAGCAAGAGCAACTCAGACACCAGCAAAACTCAAAGAAACACTCCTCCTTTAAGCCCATGGGTTACACTAGGAATAGCAGAGGTAGGAGATGAACACAGGACCGTACAATTCAACGGGGAAACCTGGGATGCCTTCATATGTGAGCAGCAGGAGGACAGGGAGTCCCAAGGGACATTACTTTTATATTGCTGCGACTTCAAGAGATGAGTTAGAAAACGAGTACCCACCAGAAAGCTAGTCTGTGATGCCTAGAGCTTGGGGCAGTTGTGTCCCTCCCACAGATTACGTTTTTTGTAACCTTGACATCCCTCATGTCAATATCTGGAGAGGGTCAGGACGTGTGCACTGCTCTTGCTAATGTTCCTGAATGGTACTAAAAGCATGTCTTTGAGCCTTTTAGATGGTGTGGTTGTTGTGGATTGCTTTACTTTTATGACTGGAAACATTCTGAATAGAGAGATAGATAACTGCCTTCAGAATTTGAAGTGTGCTTCACTATGGGTGGGACTAGGTAATTCACACAGGATAGTCATCTGTCAGAACTTGCTACTTCATTTGTCAGTGGAGGAAAATCTGATAAGAAAGTGGCACTAGTTAGAACCTGCAGCCTGCAGTAATAGGGCATGTAGCAAAAAACAAAAATGAAAGAAACAACAACAACCAAACAAAACAAAAAAAACTCCATACAGTAACAAGCCCATTGGAGCTGAACATCAACAGATGGGTGTGGTTGAGGTTATAATGGCAGCATGGCACCAATTAAAATTTAGAAGATTTTTGTCATTATTGTTTAAACATTTCTAAGATTTTTTTTAGTCCTGTGGGGAGAAGCTGACTGTCAGATGGATGGTATTCTAATATTATTATTGTCTGAGTAAAACCGGATAGCAGAGAAGAGAAGCAAACAAACAAATAAGAGAGAGAGAGAGTTGGAGGACTGTGCATCAATGGGAATTTTTGGTCTTAGTTGGAATCTCCCATTTCTTGTATGGTCTGTTTCTTTCATATTTCATATTCTTTCTTTCTCATGTAGTTATCTCTCTCTCACTATCTCTCTCTCCCCCCATCTCCTCTTCTTTCCATTGTTGTCTCTAACCTCCATATCTTCCATTTTTTTCCTCCCCCCAACTTTTGTACATATCCTTTAATGTTGTTGATGCACATAAAAACTATCAAGTAGGAAACTCTGACAGGTAGAACTGAGAGTTAGGTGGGTATGTTTTTTTGAATGAGCACCAGACAAGCTACAGTGCCACATAGTGATAGAAATGCGGGATTACAGTTACTGTTAAAATGAATGGGGAACCCATAGACATAATCCAGAGAGGGAGCCTTGTTAGTTTATTGCAGCAAAACAAACAAGGAGTCCTGTGGCACTTTTAAAGACTAAGAAGTTTATTTAACCTTCCCTCTAACACACTGTTTGAATCAAAACAACTTGTCTACTTTGCAGAGACAGACTAGCAGTCTGTCCCTCTGGATCTGTTTTAATTAACATTGTGGCCCACCTTTCGCTATATCCCTATATTTACAGCTATCATGCTTTTTTCCTCAAACTTGGATTGTGCCCACAAAAGCTCATGCAATAAATAAACTTCTTAGTCTTTAAAAGTGCCATGGGATTCCTTGTTTGTTTCATAGATGTATTCCTGTTTATTATACACACAATGTTCTTTATTTTCTCTCTGCTTTTCTTCAGTGCTTTGGCTTTTCAGAACATCTGTATTCCCTCCTACCAGATGAAGTTGGAATATGTTGACTTTAATGGTGTCTTTAATTATTTTTTAAAGAAGGAGAACTACTGGAAAGGTGGAAGGGGCAGAATGGCTAATGTGAAATAGAGGCAGAGCCATGGGTACACAGAGTAATGGTCCTGAATTCTTCATAGGACAGTTTGGGTTAGGACTTTGTAAAATGAGCAGTCTCTGAAATGATGGGGAAAGTGCAGGTCATAGGTCATGATTCAAATCACTTTGTAGATAGCACTGGAAATAAAGAAGCATTTTATTTGAATGATGTAAAAAAAATCATGGCCAGTTAGCCTTTTACTATTGTTATTAGGCTGCACACTGCCTTGTATGGCTCCTTGACAGGCCTAAAACACAAAGCCTGTTTCAGAAATGCAAGTGCCAATCATTTGAGTTATAAAGAACTTCCATTTGTTGTTAATAGTTTGGGACCCATGACTTTAAGCTGATCAGCTCTTATTCCATCTGATAATCAAGACAAGATAACTGTATAGTTTTAGGGGGAATTATAATCCAATAAGTAGAGGCAGCATATTCAGAGCTGTGTAGGGAATCTTTATTGAAAGAGAACAGAGAGAGAGGGAACCAGACAGGCAGTTTTACCTAGCACCTAAACCACCCTCCCATTTATCATTATGACAACCCCAATGACCCTAGGTAGTCCAAAACACCACAATAATCACTTTTACTTCACAGTGAATTTGCATGAGTCTACAGTTCATGATCTCTGCATGCATTACCTTAAAATCCATGACAATCATGCAGCTGTAGGCATGCCTCGCTACCTCGTAAACCCCATTCAGAAGAACTTGGAAGGAAATCTGCAGGACGACTGTCACATACTTTCCCTTCCCACAGTGCCTCCTACCACAGATACATCCACATAGAGAAGGCCCTCAGGCCACATGTTAGCAAGGGGACTATTCTGAAGCTAACTTTTACTAATTTATGCTGGATTGTTGCCTTTGCAACCATAGAAAGTGTTGTGATGATATGCTGTACATTAATAGTGCGATTAAGGGTAGGTCAACACTGAGCAGTTTGAAAACCACCTTAGCTCTCTAGCAACTTCGTCAGACACTTTGAAGATGGGGGAACTACATCTTCAAGCATCTGACAAAGTTCTGTAAGTTCTCCATCATCAAGAGTCTGACAAAGTGGGATTTCTGCCATGAAAGCCCATGTGATAAAATAATGAAGAAGGTTTATTACGATAAGGAAAACGCTATTAAGCCTCATGCAATGTAGTTCACTACTGCCAAGATCATTTCACCACTCCCTCCTGGCTGGTTTCCTGCAGTTTTAAATATGCAGGCTACATCTTTTCCCAAAGATCAGAATGCTTTTATAATTAAATCTCAAAACCACCCTATAGGAAGTAGATGATTGGAAAACTATATAGGAATCACTCTACTGCCAGTAGAGTGGACTAAAACAAACAAGGAGTCCTGTGATACTTAAAAACTAACAAAGTGCCACAGGACTCCTTGTTTGTTTTAGTGAACCAGACTAATATATCTGTCCCTGTAGAGTGAAATACACAACCTCTTAACAGCACATAGCAATATGCATCTGTAACCTTTCTGCTGGGGGGAGATGGCAGAAGAAGGGCTGAGTTCTATATCTAGGGGGTTTTGAAACAATGTACAGCACCAACCGGCTCAAGCCCCCACCCAGTCTTCTGGAAATCCTTCGCCTTTCCCTGGGCACCCCAAAGAGGTAATACTTCCCCCTTGCAAGCAAGGTTTAGGTGCTAGGGAAAACAGAGAGTGTGGTATACAGAACTTTAAATAGTTATGAAAGGGATGTAGAGATACAATAGCAAAACTGACACTGATTTGGATAATCAGTGCAGAAACAAGATTTCCACCAGAATCCTACACAGCATAACAGAATGTGTGAACTCAATAGCAAAACCAGCACTGAGCGGGAGAATCAGTGCAGAACAAGGTTCCCAACAAAACTCAGGGTATGTAGAGAATGTCTGTTACGCCAGTTGTCTGTGCCAGCACCAGCCACTGGTCACTCACTCTATCCACTTGCACTGTCCCTTGGCTCTACCTGCTGTCCCCTGCCTCCACCCCCTGTCCGCTGGTTCTGCCTGCTGGTCACTCATGCTGTCTGGCCTGCTGCTACTGCCTGCTGTCACCATCCACTGGCTCCGCCCACTGGCACCATCCGCCGGTTGCTACTGCTGTCCAGCCATCCGTTGGCTGCTCCCACTGTCCGCTAGCACCACCCACTGCTCGCTTCTGCTGTCCAGTCTTCAGTGATTTCAGATGTGAGTAGTGGTGGAGCGGAGTGGGGAAAAGAATTTCCAAAGGACCCAAGAATCAAGGAGATGGAGGGTAGCAATTTGCTAATGGGGAGCAGGAGAGGGAGAATTTCAAATAAGACAAGATGAGGTCAAGAAGAGAAATGCACAAGTGTTGTGGGAGGAGGGGAAATGCCGAAAGGCAGGCAGGGCAGGAGGAGGGGGCAGAAGGAATAGCCATAAAATGCTGGGAAACAGAGGGTAGAACCGGGTCCCATGGGGGAAAAAATGCATGAAGGGGGTCAGCTAACTGACATAACTGACAGTTAATTGACAGAAATTGCATTTACTTTAAAATCCTGTTAATAGGTGTGTTTAATTTTGCTAACTAAAAAGGCATATTCTGCAGTAGGACAGGATTGTACAATTTATCTCTTGCCAGTTAGCCTTTTCCTAGTCCAGTCTCTCTAACTGAAAGGCTAATTCATAGAGCTGGTTTTAAAAAAAAAAATTCACATCAAATTTTGATTCTCTGTGATCTACTCTAGTTTTCCTATAGAGGTCAGGTTCCCTGGTTGGGTGACAGCCTCCCATGATGCACCACGGTTACCTCTCTAGGAGTGGGATGCAGAGTATAATGAGAATCCCTAGCCATGCTGCAGTATGGAAATACAGGCTAACTGACACAGAGTCCTGCATGGATAAAAATATGCAGATCCACATCCAATCTGCATCCATAGGAAATTGTCTACTGCTATCCGCATTGCTTCTGTGGATATGGATATAATGTGTGGAAAACCGCAGATTTGCAGGGCTGTACTCACCTGTAGAACCCTGTGTGGATACAAATATGTGGATCAGCATCTGAGCTGCATCCACAGTAAATGGTCTGTGGATGTGAATAGCTCAGGGATCTGCATGTGGCTCGTTGGCTGTCCCTTTGCGGGTCCAAACTCCAGGACCTCCACCACCAACAGGGGCCCTACGGGTGGCCTGCATACCAGTTCTAGGCCTCCCCTGACACTGGAGGACCCTGTGGGCAGCTCATGGCTGGCGTCGGGCTATCCACCACCACTGGGAGACCCTATGGGTGGCCTGCTGCTGGTTCCAGGTTCCTCCTCTGCCACCAGGAGACCTTGCAGTTGGCACCCTGGCCCAGTTCCCTTAACCCTCCCCTCCTCCCCCCCGGAGTCTATACCCACGGAGGCTCTCAAAACACTTGATTATTGAAGGAATTTTTTTAAAAATGGCTCTTCTTGGGTTGCCCTTGCCAACCCGTAGGATAGCTGCAGCTGTAACATGGATAACCACAGATTTGCAGGGCTCCATGGAGTGGTGAGCTTGACTTGTATGGTAACCTGACCCCTTGATAAGATTGGGACCATGAGGTAGCTGAGAAACAGCATCCAAGAGCCATCACAGCAGCATTTTCAAATGAACAGTTTTATGTGGAAATGACATTTTTTCATGAAAAGTCTCTGCATTCTGCAGAAAATTTTGTTTCATTTTGCCAGAAACAAATGCCCCGAAACCAAAATATTGTCATTGAAGTATTTTGGGTTTTGGTGTTTGGAAAATAAAATTTTTCCACTATGAGCCTACTCTTTTATGAAAAATTTTTGCTGCAACAAAATTATCATCAGCCTCACTCATGCCACACTCCTGTATCAGAGAGATGTAGTGAATCATGACTGGGGGCTTTGGGCTCCTGTTTATCTTTCAACAGAAGCCAGTCCCAGTCCCATTTGTCATCCTCTGCCTGTTAAAAACCAGCAGCAAAGCCATCTTTTTCTTTCTAGAACATCTATGGTATAAAAGATTGTAAGCACTACTCTTCTGAAACAGCTCGGCTACAGGAAGGGGACTTAAATTATGGCAGGGGAGATTTAGGTTGGCCATTAGGAAAAAATTTCTGTCACGGAGATTAACCACTGGAATAAGATGCGTAGGCAGGGTGTGGACTCTCCATCACTAAAAGTTTTAAGAGCAGATTAGGCAAGAACCTGTCAGGGATGGTTTAAGAGCGGACTTGGTCCTGCCATGAGTGCAGGAGACTGGACTTGATGCCCTCTCATGGTCCCTTTCAGTTTCTGTGATTCTATGATTCTATGAAAGGACTACAAAGATGGGGGGGGGGGAGGAGGAGTAAGAGTATATAGGGATTTTTAAAAGTTTTCATTGCAGATGTACTTGCTTTTGACCAGGTCTGAATGTAAGAATGGCTTTTTGGATACAAAGTGAACAGTGTTTGAGGGTGGGTATTCTACCCTTCAAAAACATGCATTAGCTTTTACCTTAAATGTTAGCCGACACGACAGGGTTACCAAAGACATGAGTGTCCTGCCTGATGCCTCACACTTGGAGGACTGTGGTAAAGAAATCAGAGTGGGTCTTGGAAGACCTGAGTTCATTTTCTGCCTCTACTCCAGACTTCATGCATGGCGTGGGGAAAGTCTCTGCATTACTCTGTGACTCTGTTCCCCATCTGTGAAATGGGGGATAGTGGGCAAGGTAACCATATCGCTTTATCTCATGGGGTGGGGGTAATGTATTGTTTTTGGGATCCTCAGTCACTATGGTGACAGAGCCATGAAAGACCTCAATAGACAACAGAGTATTCTAATTAAAATTATTTTGTAATATTCCTTCATATCTCTCTCATTCATCCCCATTTTGAGCTTGCCACCGCTAAGATTCTCTATGCCAGCTGGTATTCCCTTAATCAAAGAGCTCTTCAGGATCCATCAATTTTGCTTCTTGATTAGAGAATGTTGTTAAGTGACTATGAGGTCTTTCTTCTCTCTCTTCACAGTTAAAAGCTAAATCCTCTCCTTTCTCATCACTCCCATATACGAGGAATCTTACATGCATGAAGAAAATAGAAATATAATTAGCAAATTTATATTTTTTTATGAATAGAGCCTTTCCTTAGGCTTAGTGTCTAAAGGGAAAAAGAAAAATGGATTTCTGTGGTGCATTTAAATAAAATCTTTCATAGTGTTTTTTGCCTGGCAGTACTGTAGTGGTAGGTTTAACTTTCACATTACCTTTGGTCACATCTGTTCTCAGTTTCTTTATTCTACTTTGCCATCTAGTGGTGCAAGTGCAGAACTATTCTTTACTTCAATATACTAAGTTCCAAAGGGGAAGCCATGTTAGCTTAGTCCAGCAAAACAAACAGGGAGCCTGGCACTTTCAAAGACTAATAAATTTATTTATTGCACGAACTCTCGTGGGAGAGAATTCCACTTTGCCAGATGCTTGACAATGAGGAACTTACTGTAAGTTCTCCAGTTCCCCATCGTCAAGCAGCTGACGAAGTGGGGATCTCTCCCACAAAAGCTCATGAGATAAATAAATCTGTTAGTCTTTTAAGTGCCACCAGATTCCTTGTTTGTTTCAATATACTATTTACTTTCCTCCCAATACAGTAAGATGAATGCAAAAATAGCTTTGCTTGCTGGTCTATATGAAAGACAGTGCAGGTATGTAAATATCAAATATTCATCTGAATTTCCCCTCCCATTCAGTGCAAGTTTTGAGTTATGTCCCCTTTGTTAATGAAAATACTTCTGTCACTCTAGCACGTCTTTATATGTTAATTGTTTCTCTGATCATTTCAGACACATAAGGGAGAAATGAGGTGGTTGTTCAGTGACAATACGATGCTCAAGGAAATTATTATGATCAATTGTGGTAAACGCGATGTGCAAACCCATGTCTCATCAACATGTTTCTTGTGGTCAACTGCTGAGCCTGTCAGTTTCTGCAGTATTTGCATTCACTTGTTAAAATTAATTTTTCTACCTCTTTGGTAGTAGAGAGACTCTTCTGAGTGTGAGCAAATGCAGTTCTGTCTGGAGAGAAAGACTGAAACATGGGACAAGTTCATTCTAGTTTGATTTATTTTTGCCTCCCTGCCAGTAGATCTAAGCACAATGCACACATTGAGTTGAATGAGGAGATTAATTTTAAAGCATAACAATGCCAGCATAAAGTCATGTTTGCTAAGTATTTTACCTCCAGAAATTTAGCAGAAATATTCAGTTTCTATACTGTTTGTAGAATGTGGTGTCTGGATATCCTAGAAAACAGAAAGGAAAATGGAGAAGGCTAAAGGACAGAATGAAGGAAATGAGGGGGCAAATGCAAGAGAATGGGAAAGAAAATGGGGAGAAGACATGAGGAAGCAAGAACAGGCAAGGAGAATGGAAAGGCAAAGTTGCAGAGGGGGATAGTTAAGAACTGTGTTGTGCAGAAAGAGTACCCAGGATCTTTTCAAGGGGAGAAAAGGCAATGAGCCACATTTATTGTAAAAGTAAGAGTAGCAAAAGGCAGTCACACACATACACGTGAAGTTCTGCAAACTGGTGTGACATAACTACCCGTCCTTTCTTGCGTTGCTTGAGCCAGCCCAGTGGCCAACTAGGCTGGGCACAAAAAGGGAGCCAGGCCTCTGTCAGTCATGAACCTGATGCTCCAAGATGATAGTTGCAGAATGAGACCCAAAGTTTTCACGTTCTTACCCATCTTTTATTCTTGCTAGCTCTCATGTAAATCTATAGGATTTGCTGTGTCATGTTGCCTTAAGGTTCCTGTGAGATCACTGGTCACCAGTCACTTGCAGACTTGATTGTATTTTGTTTTCTTTCTGGGATGGCTCCTTCTTTTTGCTTTATTCAGAGATGTCTGCATTCTTCAGCCAGTTAGATGGCACTTGTGCTTCATCAGGACAGGCCGGCAGTTGAGACTGATCCCTTCACAAATATGAACCCTTCATTCGCACACCTTGTTTACACATTTAAATGAGTTTACACTGCATACGCCTAAACCAGGTTTCATCAAGTACACAAAATGGAGTACAATTTTAAGCAGAAGTTCCAAATGACAATACGGAGTCATTTTGTACATTGGTTATAATGTCTATTAAACAGGGTTACAGAATTATTTCACCTGTGACACTGAAGGATATATACACATTAACTAACATATACTTTAAAGGTAAATTCAATTCATTATCTATCTGTGTCCCTACAACTGAAGAGCAAGAAGTTAGAAGCAGAGTGGCGAGAAAGAATGGGGAAACTGGAGGTTAAGGAAAAAACAGGAAAAAGAAATTGCCTGAAATAAATAGAAAATGGGCAGAAAAAGGAAATAGAGTTTACATGAATTTAATTAGCTTAATTTATTCATAGGTAGCTCATTGGGGGAAAACATATTGACCCACAATTTCCATAAATGTTTATACAAATTAGTCTCAGTCATAGGTTGTGTACAAGTTAAAAAAAAAACAAAACAGTCCAGGCCTTCATTGTCTCATAAGTTATGCAACACCATAGTAAAGAAATTATGAATGTAAAAGTATGGCATTTGACCTAAAGTTATTTGCTGGTGCTCAATTTGTGGTGACCTCCTTGAAAAGACAGAAGGAGAAGACCCAACAGAGACAAACCACTGACAAAATATGCAAAGTAGTTGTGGTTACTTATTCAGACTGTTGCAACCTAGCAGCAACTTGTCACTGAACTTTAGCCCTTTTTATGTGGAAGAAAGACATCAATACTAGCAGAGACATAGAAATGTGGGGGTAGGGAGAAAGAACCTCAAGAAGTCATCAAGCCAAGCCCCCTTCACAAATTTTTATCCAATCTGTTCATTAAAATCTCCAGTGACGTGAATTCCACAAACTCCCTTTGAAGCTCGTTCCAGAGTTTAGCTGGCCTTTATAGTTAGAAATAGATTTTGTTAAATCTTCTTAGCTGCAGATTAAGCTTGTTTCTTCCTGTCCTTCATTTAATGGACATGACACAGCTACCCCCTTGGATCCTGGAGAACAATTGATCACAGTTGTTATAGCAGTCTTTTACATATGTGAAGACTTATCCAATCTCCAGAGTCGTCTTTTCTCAAAACTAATTATGCCCAGTTCTTTTAACATTTCCTGAAGTAATCTGATCAGATGCAGTAAAATGTAATCGCAGGATTTATCTTCCCCGCCATAGTGAAAGGCTTTTTCAATGTAAGGTTTCTCCGCTCTGGCATCTGACAAAGTGGGACTTCGCCCATGAAAGCTCATGGGATAAATAAATTTGTTAAGCTTTAAAAGTGCCACAGAACTCCTTGTTTGTTTTTCTCATATGGCAGGTTTTTCTAACCTTTTCTTATTTTTGTTCCTCTGCTTCCAGTCCTTGAGTGCCCAGAGCTTCAGGCTGTTCAGACACCATGATGTTGTACGGGGGAACAGGATACGCATTATTTGTTGAGTATAATATTTTCAGCATATACAGACCTTTCTTTTCAGTTCTTCCAGTTTGACAGCTGCTTCTTATTTAGCCTTATTAGAATTTAGTAGGTCATCCACACAGCACGTTTCCCTTTATGAAGGAAATTATACTTTTACATAAAAGTTTTATGGCATATGAGTGGCTGCTACTTTTAAGTTACTCTTTCATTTATTGAGTATGGCCAAACTCCTCACGATGCCTTTCTTCCTAGCTGTCCTGATGTTAGATAACTGACCTGTCAAGGAGAGATGTGGTCTGTTGTTGCTTGAAGATAGCAGAACATTGATTGAAGGTGGATGCTGAACAGTGGGTTTAAAGGAGTCTTCCATTAAAATAATGAGAATGCTGCTTTGATTCATTATGTGCATTAGACTTTGTGGAGGATAAACTCAGGCATTGCTATAAATACTTGTCTCACTAAAATGTTGCAGTGAGCCTTCTTTAAGAATTCTTGCACATCACAAACCTGCATAATAAAGAAAAAAATTATTTTGGGGGCAGAAAAGTCAAAGAATTGGAAAAGCCAAAAAATAAAATTTGGAAGGTCTGACACTTTGCGTCAATTCATGTGTGCTTTAAAACTCACTGCAGCACTGCTCACATTTATTTTTGTGAATATGTGTTTTGATGATGGCTATTCAATCTGATGTATGAAATCAAATGATGAATATTTTAAGTGTTACTTTGATAGCTATACAAGGTTTTAATCTTTGCTCCAAAAAGGATTTGGTCAAATGTGAGAACATAATTAATTGCAATAAGATTGTCTCTCAGAACTCTGCTAAATGAGATGATAAATTTTAAGACCAGAAGGGTCCCACTGTGATCATCTAATGATGTCTGATCTCACACGTAACAGAGGCTAAAGAACTTCCCCTTGGTATATTGTTCCAATGGTTCATTATCCTCATTTTTAAATTGTCTGAGTTTCAATCTGCATTTGTCCAGCTCCAACTTCATTGTCATTGTATTAAGTTGTACCTTCCTTTGCTAGAATAAAGAGCCCATTTATTCCCCATATGAATACTTGACTGTGAACTAGTTTCCCTCAACCATATCTTTATTAAGATAACTATATTAAGCTCCTTCAATCTGTTACTATAACGTGCTTTTTCATCATTAATCATTCTCATGGCTCTTCTGATATCTGGAGTTTGGGATGGACCATTGAATATTACTGGGTGAGAGTACTTTGCTGTCTATGGTGTAGCTGTTTCTCTTTTACCACAGGTAGGGCTCAGACTAATGGTCATTTCCAGTGACCTTCCACAACTTTCCTGAGCTCCCTAGGCTTTCCCCATGACTCCACTTCTGTGCATGCTGGGCCACCTGAAGGATAAGTGTGTTCAGAATCTGAACTAAGATCCAGATAAAAAATTTACAGCTAGGCCCAACTTCATAAATGGTCAAACCTAAACATCAGATCTGAGCACTCCAAAGTTTTGGGAGGTCAAAACCTGGATCTGAATTCTCCAGTTTAGCCCAATCTGTATTTCATAGCATAATCTTTCAGTTAACATGTAAAAAGACTTTTTTTTTCTCTTGCAATCTGAAAGTTATTCTTTCTGGCTTTGACATATAATTAAACTTCTATATTACAACAATTGTTGGAATTTTTTCCGTATAAATTGTACTCCACTGATTGATTTCTGTCCCCTTCCCCTTTAAGGTACCCTCTCTTGCTGTGCTTGTTATTGTATGACTGGTCAGAGTGTTACTTTTGGAGTCTGGAAATGAAGCAATACTACTTCAAGATACCTTGAGTAATGGTTTACCATGAGTCTACCTACTGCTTGTGAAGAAGCCCACTGCCTGAATTCAGTACACCATTGCCAGGTGCCACATGCCTCCTTTTGCTAAATCCTGTGCTACAGATGCTGCTATATGACATTTATAAACTGATCTTCATTCTCCTCAGATTTATGCCAGTTTTACTCCAGTGCAACTCCATTCACTTTGACAGTACTGCTCATTTAATTGCTAGGAGAAAGCAGCCCATTTTCCTCTGGAAAAATACTTGTTCAAAAGATGAACACTCCTACAAAGTATTAACATGTCTCGGTTCCCAACTGTCCTATAGGAATTCTTTTTAATATCACATTGCTTTTTGTATTTGCCCCAGAGAACCTGAACATGACCTAAGGAGCCCATGTCACACTAACTGTATCACTCCGATCACAACATGGGATGGGAGCACCTTGGAGTTGGGGGAGAGAGGCAGGACAAGCTGAACTCCCTGCAGCCACCCTTGAGACCTAGTGGTCTTGCTCATTTGCTCAGCGTCTGTCTAGTTACCATACATGGGTCTGGGAAAAAAATTTTCCCTAAGTCAGATTGGCAGTGACCTTGGGGTTTTTCCATCTTTCTCTGCAGCTTGTGGGTATGGGTCACTTGTCAGATAAAGGGGTAGCCGCGTTAGTCTAGTCCAGAAAAACAAACAAGGAGTCTGGTGGCACTTTTAGGGTATGTCCACACACACTGTTTAAATCGAAATAATGCTGGTTATTTCAATTTTAAAAATTGTAGGTCCACACAACGTTCCCTTATTTCAAAATGAGGAGCTCCCTCATTTGGGTATAAGGAAAGTAATATCAATGTAATAAAACCCATTATTATATCAATATGATGGTTAAATTGAAATTGTTATTTTGAAATAACACAGTGTGGACATGTTATTTTGATTTAACTGTTAAATTGTTTTAATACTTTTTGCCCATCTCCTTCCCAGGTGCTTTCCTTTTTCTATATATTGGGTTGGGGGCATGGCCCAGTGAGGGGGCCATGTTGCCACACCTCCCATGGTGCCCCTCTCCTGAATTGAAATAGCAAGTCCTGTGTCGGGACATGCTATTTCAATTTGGGTTTTTTTGGTGTGGACCTGTTAAATTGATTTAACTTGTATCATTTACTGATTTTTATATTGATTTTATTAAATTGATATAAGTAAAATTGATTTAACCATGTATGTGTGGGCATAGCCTTAAAGACTAACAAATTTATTTATCACATGAGCTTTCGGGGGAAGTCCCACTTCATCAGAACAGGGCTGTAACTATGGTGGGTCCGATGGGGTTTTGCCAAGGAGCAGTTCAATCAAGCTGCACTATTAAAGGGCACACTTTGTGGCACTGCCCCCAAGAGCTGCAAATGGCAAGGGGCGCGTTCTGATCGCCACATTACAGCTCTACATCAAAGGCTTTGAAGATGGGGGAACTTAAAGAATGGGGGGAAAATGAGTGCAGGGAAGTGTAAGTCACAGGATTGAGTCACACTATAACAGCAAATCTAAGCAATTAGTAAGATTCAAACCCTGGGTCTTAACAACTGCTTTGATGTGCTGTTACAGAGTATCCTGAACCTATCACTTATACTTCCCTCCGTTTATTTTCTTCCCATTCTGTAAGTATCTTCATAGCATCTGACAAAGTGGGATTTTCCCTCACAAAAGCTCATGCGATAAATCTGTTAGTCTTTAAAAGTGCCGTGAGACTCGTTTGTTTTGTCAGAATATGTGGGTTTATTTCATGTTGCCGTTTCCCTGCTTTTGAGAGAGAATTTGGCCTGGGTGAACCTTTGTGCCTTCTATTCTATGCCTATCATACACAGTAGTTTAGCTTCCTGTAGGCAGTAATACTTAGGTTAAATTTCCATTGCTGAGTTTGGTGTGCATGTACTGGGTGGGTGGTGTAGATAGTCTGTGATAGACAGAAGGTCAAACTTTTGGCCTTAAACTCTGTCACTGTTTTTCCCCTTTTGAGATAATAGCCTTTTGCTGCTGCCAGGCAGCAATGTGCACAAGGTGGGAGAGGCAAGCAGGGGCACTGGCAGGGTGAGGAGGGCACACGTCCCTCTGTATCATTGGTGGGTTAACAGCTCCACCCAAACCATGCCCCTCCAAGAGTTCTGGAATTTAAATTTCTGCTCATAGCCCTGCTGCCAGCTAAAGTAGTTAGGCTTCTAGCACAGGAGCTAGCATTAAGGTGACCACATAGCAAATGTGAAAAATCAGAACAGTGGGTGGAGAGTAAGACGTGCCTCAATAAGAAAAACAAACAAGGAATCTTGAAGTTCCCCATCTTCAAAGCGTCTGATGAAGTGGGATTTTCTCCCATGAAAGCTCATGCTATAAATAAATTTGTTAGTCTTTGAAAGTGCCACAGGACTCCTAACTTTAATTTGTATTTATTCTTCAGTTTCATTAAGATTTAAAGCAACCTAAATGTCTAGGTGTTATTTTAATTGTTATTTTTCTGACTTTATAGCCTGTCTATTACTCTAGTAGATAAATGGATACTGTAGTGAGGAAAAGAATCAGAGAAGAAAGCCAAATTTCTCTTAAAAATGAAAATATTGTATGTAAAAAAGGAGGTAATCCATATTAATCAAATACATAAATGAAGGCATAAAATATCAACATTTCTGGGTCTTTAGTGTTAAGAGGTATAAAAAAGGAAACCAGCCCCAGAAAGATGGAAATAGGACCTGCTAGCAAAAGCAAATGTAGCACGCAGACTAAACCTTCATAAAGGTTAACAGGAATTTCATAGGGCTGTCAGCGATCTGGTCTTTCACACTTGAATAAAAATAGCAGGTAGTGACCAAGAAGAGGAATTATGGATACACTAGAAGTAATTTAGGTTCACAGATTGAGTGGTTGCAGGGATAGTCCTTTTCAGACTGGAGCTCTGATATTTGCTATAGTTAGAGGGGAAAACCGAAAGAATATTAGGGGAAGGAGGTATTGTAAAAATAAGAAGGAGCAAGAGATTCAAAAGTAACCTCATAGAGAGCAGTCTAATGTTGTTAATAGATGAAACTTTAAGGGTTCATGCCATTTATTTTCTTGTGATGGATATGGTACGCTGGGCAGAGTGCAGTCAGGCAAGATGTGTTCTTATCAATGTTATTCTGTGTCCGGTGCTGATATGAGTTTGGCTGCATGTGTGAATGCGTGCGTGAGCAAACTGAGGCAACACTCACGATCAAGGAAAACAACATGAACATGGATCTTTGTAGAAATGAAGGTGCCAGGCTAGGCTTTATTGCAACATAGCACTATGGCAAACAATCCATATCAACAGATTTGTTGGCAGCATTGGTGCTCTCAATGCAATGGAACAGCTCAACTGATAGCAGGACTGGCTGTCACCCTCTCGGCTGCATGAAGTCTGAGCTCTAGGATTCCTACTTTTATACCTTATCTGCCTTCACCTTAATTGGCCTGTGCATCCCTCCTTTGATACCACCCCTTAATTTGATAGGTTCCTGGTTACCTTAATTGACGTGCATCCCTCCTTTGATGCCACCCCTTAATTTGATAGGTCCCTGGGCATCACCATCCATCCAGGTGTCATGATTTGGCCAAGCCTCTCCTTTGCGTAGGTTACTTAGGCACAGCATAGCTCCTTATCTCTTTTGGCATGAAACTGGGTTGACACCACTTTTCTCCAGCTACATTCTCATCTTTATCCATATCTAAGTACATTCTCATCTTCAGCTTATTTCACGTCAATTTTGATGAGGTTATCATGGTCCCTTCAATTCATGCCCAGTGTGCATGCCATTCAGGGCTACTTTCCTGGATTGCTTTGTTAGGCCTTGAGCCAATACCTAGATGCTTCTATTTATCTTTCTTAACCTTTTACTTTCTCCTTCATTCCCCCAATTTTGTCTTTTTATGGGGAGGATGTTTGCCCATCATCGCAGAAAAGCATAGTGTACAGACAGAGGGTGGCCCAGTGGGCTGAACACTGTTAGGTGGCCATCCTTAATACATTGCCATCTATACACTCATGCCGCTTCTGTCCCTTAGTCTGCACATTCCCTCATACAACTGGTGGACAGATGTTATTAGCCAATTATTGATAGTCTCGTATAATGGACCTGGGAATGTCAGGTCTGAGATTTTGATTGGGGACATAGTTTTATGATTGAATGAACAATAACCAATTGATTAAATTGCTTTGTAAGGACTTAATGTTGGTACCTGAACACAGAGCAAGACTGTTTTGAATTATATATGCCCTAGGTTACAGTGATTCTAACCCCAAATTGACTAGGATCAAAAGGACTAACAGGTGGTTTGTTATACAGTTTTAACATGTAACTTGTTCTGTTTGTTAACCACTTTGGTTTTTACCTGATTTTATATTAGCTGCTGCCTTTGGTTTGTTAGCTTTTACCCGTGGTTGGTTAAACAATTTAGCGCTGCTGTGCATATTGTAACAGATACAGCAAAACAGGAAAAATACAGCAATGCAACACAATAATACAATAGGAATACAATTTCTTTTAAAGTAGCCAAATGTAACTTAAATGAGAGATGAATCTGGTCCAACTTTAGGTGATTGCCAACTTAATTGTCTACATGTTGTATACTGAGGTGTATACCAAACCAGTCCATTATTTCTGAAGTCCTTTATTTTCCCTTTTTTAATATTTAGGGTTTCTTCACTGTATATTGGTGTCTTCTGGTATCTTTAGGGTATGATGTCTTCTGGTGTCTTTGGTCTGTTGAATGCAACCTTAAACAGCTTAACATAATTACACTTTTAAATGTTTGTTTTAATTTTTTTGTTTGTTTTTGTTTTCAACAGCCATTAGTTTAGTACAGGGGTCTCAAACACACAGCCCATGGGCCACATACGCCCCCTAAAGCTATTTCCTGAGGCCCACAACACCACGATCATTACTGATATTTGCAATATCGTTGTATGAAAAGGTTCCAGTGGTGTGGCCGTTGGGCTAATGTACTAGTCCTCATGCGGCCCTTTCCTAGTCCTCATGTGGCCCTCATGTTGATTTGAGTTTGAGACCTCTGATTTAGTACAACACAATAGGAACTAACTCTTCCATAACATATGCTAAACCTGTTGAAATTGTTTGGTTAGCTTTAACATTTTTACCAGACCAAGTATATATTATATATTTTACCACAGAATTTTTATGATATTTTTTGTATTTTATAAAGGTGTAGATAAGTTTATAAACATCCAAATTAGAAACTGATATTTGTTGCCATTACCTTTATATCACTGTTTTTCCTTATTGTTGCTTTTTTTTGAAAAAGGAAAAAAGTGATTAATAGAAAATATTGTTGCAATTGCATTATTTGTTGAGGCAAAAATGTACATGTACATATATTTATTAATAAGACCTTTTTGAAGTTTTGGGGAAAAAATTAATGTTATAAAGGTTTTCCCAATTTTAATGTTATAACAGTGTGGTACCAGTTATAGTATTTAAAAAAAAAAAAAAAGTAGAAATTGTGTTTTGTTGCAGCAAGAAAAAAGTAGTTACATGACACATACAACATAAAACACAGGACAACATACAGGACATACAGGACCAAGTTACTATTACGAACAAATGGTGCCAGTTAGTGGTTAGGATTACACACAGTTTGTACTTCGGCTTGGCATCATGTCTTTAAGATAGATGGCATACTTCCAGCTGTTGCATTTTGAAGAGTTAAAAATAATCTTATTGCGTTTTACTTTTCTTTTTTACCTGGTTCTTCTGTACCTGTGTTCTGTTCTTAGCCGCTTCATCTTTTTTAGAGGGGTGGTTTCTGTAATAAACTTAACTGGTATGTGAAAATATTTAAGAAAGAAGATTTGAACTTTGAATGTGGAGTTGAGCCAAAGAAATTAGGAACCTGCACCCTTGGTTTTTATCCGGGATCTGAAAGAAAGGGGGGGGGGGGGGGTTTTTTCCCCCTCCCGCAAAAAATGAATTTGTTCTCCCAGCACCTGTTGCTCCTGTGTACAAGCCAAATGGGCTGCAGCAATGCCCTCGCTTGTAATAGTTAACCATTTGTTGGAAACTTTGTGTGTTTGTTTATTTTAGATGTTAAATTTTTATCTTTAGTTTTTTACTTTGAAATTTTATTTTATAGCCATTCCTCTGTGATAGATTTGCAACTTTCCTGTCTTGTAATGTGCTCTGTGAACTATTCTATTTTTCCCTTTGCCTGATTTACCAATCCAGTAAAAGTATCTTTTGCTTCTTTTTCCTTCTGTACTTATTTTTCCGATTCTGACAGGCACCAGTCTAGGTTTCAATTTAAGTTTTATCCGAATCTGGTTTTTATTATACGGTTATGGTTGCAATGTGGTGTGATGGCTTTTGTTTTATTTGCTTGACCCCCCTCTTTTTTTTTTTGCTATACACAATTACAAAAAGAAATTGGTTTTCTTGTGATGTGGTGGGTAATTGTTCCACAAAATCAACCTGTAATCTTTGGAATGGCCCTTTTAAACTTTGATGCATGAGTTCACTCCTCCTTTTTTCTGAACTGGGTCCTGCTTGGCACAGGTTAAACATCTGTGTATACAGATATTTAAATCTTCCCTCATTTTTGGCCACCAGCCTACTTTCTTTAACCTTTTTATTGCCTCCTTCAGCTTTGGGTGTCCTCCCAATAAGGAGCCATGGATCCGATGCAAAACTATGTGCTGCAGTTGCTGTGATATTACAAATACCCATTCATTATCTGGTTTAGCTAAGAAAAAATTATTTTCTCTTTTTAATTGAGTACCCTGCCAAATAGTGGGACATTGTGTAATCCACTGCTGTAACAGCTCATCCTTTTCTTGTAAGGCTTGCAAAAACTGTTCTGCTGCCTGATCCTTTCTTTGTGCCTCATACTTCTCTTTTGCTTGTGCCCGAGTTGTTACAGCCACGGGCAATGTTTGCCAGATTTTGCCAGTTAAAGCAGCTTCCTTAGCAAGTTTATCAGCCTGTTCATTTCCCCATTGCAATGGCCCCTTTTTCTTTTGGTGGGATTTTATTTTAATCATTCTAATTTTAGTATATTCTTTTGCCAGGTTTTCCAGTTTTTGCTAGAGGTCTCTATGTTTTATTTCAGACCCTTCTGTGCCTTTAAAATTTTGAGAAGCCCACCATGTCAAATACATAGTGGTACCTTTATAAACATAATCTGAATCCATTCCAATAATCATCTCTGTTTCCTTGCCTTTCCTTTCCTGTAAAACCTGTATTACTGCAGTACCTTCTGCAGCCTGGGTTCCTCCTTTTTCTAATTTATA
Source organism: Podocnemis expansa (assembly GCA_007922195.1). NCBI lineage: Eukaryota > Metazoa > Chordata > Testudines > Podocnemididae > Podocnemis > Podocnemis expansa. The sequence goes on along the minus strand of ML681966.1, from coordinate 49,557,671 downwards.
CTGAAAGGATTGCTCTATCTGCATATCTTTATCCATACACACAGTTGCAAACCCAGTAACTCGCTTTCCTTGTTCATAATATGAACTACCATCCACAAACCATACTGATTTTCCCACTACTTGCTCAACTGGAGCAGCTTTAAATACAGCATGGGCTTTTATCTCTTCCTGTGGTTTACAGCTGTGTGCTAGACCGGTAAGAGTTAACCCCCATACTACTACTTTGGGTTCTTTGAGCGTAACTAGCTGTGCATTTTCTTCCATAAGTGCAAAAACCCAAAGAATGGCTTTATCCACTCTTAGATGTCCTTTTGACAAATTTTCCTGACTTAGTAACTTTCCCAATGCATGAAGACTTTTAACAATTACTTTTCTGGCTCCAATTATTGCCTGAGCTTTTTGCAAGGTCCAGTATGCAGCAAGGGCTGTTTGTTCACAAATTCCCAACTTACTTCCCAGAGCAGTTAGGGCACTACTGTAATATGCTATAGGTCTCTCTCCTGCTCCAGTATCTTGAGTAATTATACTAACAATACAGAAATTTTTTATGCTGGGGTACAGTGAGTAGGGAAACTCATTATTTGGTGCAGCTAAAGTAGGCGCTTCCATTAACTCTTTCTTTAAACTTTCCCATGCTTCAGTTGCCTCTTGTGCCCAGGTCCACTGCGGTCCTTTTAACACCTCATACTGTGGTCCTGCCTTTTCTGCATAACCCACTATAAATTCTCTACAGAAATTAGTAAGACCCAAGAATGATTGTAAGGATCTTTTGTCCACTGGCGTAGGCAAATTGATAATACACTCTATTTTTGCCATTGCCACAGATCTGCCTCCTGCATTTAGTGTAACCCCCAAGTACTGCACCTCACTTTGTTTAATTTGTGACTTAGAAGGGTTGTTTTACTCCATAGGCTTGGCAGCAGAACAACAATTTTTTAACTAGTTGCTCATGTTCTTTTTCTGTTTCACTGACAACCAAAATATTATCTACATACTGTACTACCTTCCCAGTTTGTAATAATTCTTTTTTCAACATTTCCCGTACTACGGTGTGGAATATAGTGGGTACATCGCAGTAAATTTGGGACAAAACTTTGAAACAATACATGTCCCCTGAAATACAAAAGCTGTACTGTACTGAGACTTAGGGCTTAACGGCAGACTCCAAAAACCATTTGCAATATTAAAAACAGAGAACCATTTCATCTCTAGGGAAACCACCTCCAGCAGTTCTGGATAGGCAGCCACTACTGGAGCTCCTCTTTTGGCAGTTTTGTTTAACCCCTTGTAATCAATAGTGAGCCTCCAAATTCTGTCTGGCTTTTTTACTGGCCAGACTGGTGCAGCATTAGGTGCTGAACTCCACCTAATAACTCCTCTCTGTTCCAATTCATTTACAACTTGTCATAGTGATTGCTTTGCCTTTTGTGGTATTGGGTATTGCTTAATAAAGAGGGAGTGGTCTCTCCCGCTAAAGTGACTTCCATGTCTACTTTTCCTGTATCCAGGGAATTTTTAGCCCAGACATTTGTCAGTTTCCTCTACCGGCTTTCCCAGCCTACTGGTGCTGGCAGTGGGTCTTTAGGTTGGATTGATTTTATAGTTTTAGTGGCTAACCCCCATGGGAATAAAACTATTAGCGTCTTTCCCTTTTCTTGTATAGTGCAGGTTTGCCCGGTACACATATTTGGAAAATTTATGATGATTTTTAGCATACTGACTGTGTTTGCTCCAATTAGATTTTTTATGTTCTTCAATGGCACATTTTTCCTGAATTATATGTTTACCAAATTAAAGGGTAATGTTTTAACCTCCTAATTTTGAGATTTACTGAGATTCCCAATATGCATATTAGTTCTACTGCTGTATGTTTATTATACATTCCTTTTACTATGGTAATTTCTGCCCCTGTGTCTCACAAAAAATTTACAAGCCCATCCCTGACTCGGATGCTTAAATGGGGGCATTCCCAGACACCTAAGGTCATGAGTTACTGGAAAATACACTCCAAGTCCTGGGGAGGGCATTTCTAAGCCCTAAACTTTGTGTCTAAATTTCGGGTTCATATAAGCCTGAGACAAAAACTACAGGTGTTTCCAGTTTCTTTTTCTTATTATCTCTGTCTTTACCTCCTCCTGTAATCCTGTCAGCGCTAGGCGAGTCACCTACCTCCCCAGTCCTGACAGGAACAGATCTAGGTTTAGGTGTAGGTGTCACTGAAACATGACTCTCGGTGTAAGGTGGTGGTTGCGGTGCGGTGGCCCAGATGCACGGCTCCCCAAGTAGCAATTGGTCAGGATCATTCCATATGTCTCCATCCCAGTCTTCCCAAGTTCCATCCTTTAGTTTTGGAAGGGTCACCTTTTTCCACTTCTTCCCTCATGTACCAGGCACTATGAAAGTACCTGGAGTTAGCTGTTGTGCAGCCGGATTAATTACTGGGGACTGTACTTCTCTTTTTTGTAAGTTTTCAACAGCTGTCTCTGGAGATTTATTTTCCTTCTTTAATTGCTCGAGCATATTATGTATCTGACCTGCTTGCTGCCCTGCCAGCAAAGCCTTATTTTTCCAGGGTTCAGCTGTCTGAGTTGCCTCTTCCAACTCATTCATCACTTTTGTAGCTACTTCGGACACTTTAAGAGCATGGTGCATTAACCATATCACTGCCATGGCCATACATCTTTTACTCTTATTATTATCTTTCAAAGCAACAGTTTCAGCCATGGCATTACAGATACCTGTCCATGTGTCCCCCACTACCTTTTTTAAACTCATATGGACCACCTTTACTTGCTACCCAGTGAGTCCATAGTTCATCAAATTCTACAAGTATCTGAAGGGTAAGGGTAAGAGGGTTTCCTAGCTCTGGATTTGCTGTCATGTTAGCTTGCGATTCCTACAGAGGACAGCTCATTTACTCACCAGATCAGAGATTAGGGTCCCAGTGTGGTATGCTGGACAGAGTGCAGTCAGGCATGTCAGGCAAGATGTGTTCTTATCAGTGTTATTCTGTGTCCAGTGCTGATATCAGTTTGGCTGCATGTGTGAATGCATGCATGAGTAAATTGAGGCAACATTCATGATGGAGGAAACCAACAAGACCAAGGATCTTTGTAGAAATGAAGGTGCCAGGCTAGGCTTTATTGCAACATAGCACTATGGCAAACAATCCATATCAACAGATTTGTTGGCAGCATTGGTGCTCTCAATGCAATGGAACAGCTCAACTGATAGCAGGACTGGCTGTCACCCTCTTGGCTGCATGAGGTCTGAGCTCTAGGATTCCTACTTTTATACCTTATCTGCCTTCACCTTAATTGGCCTGTGCATCCCTCCTTTGATGCCACCCCTTAATCTGATAGGTCCCTGGGCATCACCATCCATCAAGGTGTCATGATTTGGCCAAGCCTCTCCTTTGCACAGGTTACTTAGGTACAGCATAGCTCCTTATCTCTTTTGGCATGAAACCGGGCTGACACGACTTTTCTCCAAGTACATTCTGTTCAACTACATTCTCATCTTTATCTATATCTAAGTACATTCTCATCTTCAGCTTATTTCTTGCCAATTTTGATGAGGTTATCATGGTCCCTTCCATTCATGCCCAGTGTGCATGCCATTCAGACCTGCTTTCCTGGATTGCTTCGTTAGGCCTCGAGCCAATGCCTAGACGCTTCTACTTATCTTTCTTAACCTTTTACTTTCTCCTACAATGGATAAAGAAACCATGTAAGAATTTGTTTTTTTGTTGTTTTAGCAAATCAGCGCCTAACTATAATATGAAAGATACTTTAGTCACTGGAGAACCAGTGAAATGAGATATCACAAGAGCCATTTTTGATATTTCTAAAATAAAAACAAGCCTTTACAATGTAATTAAACTAAATAGAATTCACAAACAAAAACCCCAAACAGCACAAATCCAGCTCCAGTTCAAATTTAAAGTTATGGTTTAACTGATATTCAGATTAGAAAACTGCCAAGCCACGGAAGTATGGTGGGACTTTCATATGATTAGTGTGGGGGGAGGGGGGGAGGGGGACAGGATTTATTTAGTCTGGAAAGAAAAAGAACGAAGAAAAGGGATTGCACTTAGTTTATTTAAGACTGTAAAGGGCATTGCAAAAACTGATCAATCCTTCCTTTTTATCTTATAAATAAATTAAATTAAAGGGGATACATTAAGCAGAAATAAAAGAAAACACTGCATTATACAGCATGTTGTCAGTTTGTGAACTTCACAGTTTCATTGGTGCAATAAATCAAGTCAAACGCTTTGGGTGAATAAATGCCATGACCATTAAAAACAATGATCGTGTTAGCAATCAGGGCATATTTAAATTAATTACCTGACTGGGTGAGGAAGGTATTCCTTTTAATATATAGTAGTGGACAATTATTTCTGTAAAATGCAAGAGAAGGTAGGTTTACCTTCCTTGAATGCATCAGGTACTGATCACTTGTTCAGGCATGATACCTCAACTGAGTAAGCCTGTGGCCTGCTCTAATATAGTAAACTTATGGGACAGCAAGGGACATCTTGTAGACTCAGACTTGCAGACTCTAAGGTTAGAAGGGACCAATAGGATCACCTAGTCTGACCTCCTGCACAATGTAGGCCACAGAACCTCACCCACCATCAATAAACCTTTAATTATGACTAAGTTATTAAAGGCCTTAAAATCGTGATGTAACGACTTTAAGGTACAGAGAAGCCATCACCAATTGAGTCATGCCCCGAGCTACAGAGGAAGGCAAAACCCCCCAGAGAATCTGCCCTGGGGTGAATTTCAATATGGCAATCCGTTAAACCCTGAGCATGTGAGCAAGACTCATCAGTCAGACACCCAAGAAAGAATCTGTAATAACTCAGAACACACCCCATTAATCGTCCCATCATCATATCTACCACTAGGAGCCAAAGATGAATCAATTGCCAAACTAGGCTATTCCATTATACCATCCCCTCCATGAATTTATCTGGCTCAGTTATGAAACCAGGTTTTTTGCCTTCACCGCTCCCTTTGGAAGGCTATTCCAGAATTTCATTCCTCTTATGGATAGGAACCTGTGTCTAATTTCAAGCCTAAACTTCCTGATGGTTAGTTTATATCCATTAATTCTTGTGTCTGCATTGGCTCTAAACTTAAATTTTTCCTCTCCCTCTCTGGTATTTATCCTTCTGACATATTTATACAGAGCAATCATCTCTCCCCTCAACCTTCTTTTGGTTAGGGTAAATAAGCCAAGCTCTTTGAATCTCCTCTCCTAAAGCAGGTTTTCCATTCCTTGGATCATGCTATTAGTCTTTCTCTGCACTTGTTCCAGTTTGAATTCATCTTTTTTAAACACAGGGGACCAGAATTGCACACAATATTCCAGATGAGGTCTCATCAGCACCTTATATATTAGTACCAACACCTCCCTATCTCTACTGAAAATATTTCATCTGATGCATCCAAGGACTGCATTAGCTTTTTTCATGACCACATCATATTGGCAGTTCATAGTCGCCTTGTGATCAACCAATACTTTCAGGTCATTCTCTTCCTCTGTCACTTCCAACTGATGCATCCTCAGCATATAAGAAAAGTTCTTGTTATTAGTCTCTAAATGCATGATCTTGCACTTTCCACTGTTAAATTTCATCCTATTTCTATTACTGCAGTTTACAAGATCAGCCAGATCTTTCTGTATGATATCCCAATCCTTCTCTGTATTGACACCACCTCCTCACTTGGTGTCATCCACAAACTTTATTAGTACGCTTCCACTTTTTGGGTGAAGTCAGTAATAAAAAGGTTAAATAAGATTGGTCCCAGGACTGATCCCCGAGGGGCTCCACTAGTAACCTCCCTCAAGCCTGATAGTTAACCTTTCAGTATGACCCCTTGTAATCTCCCCTTTAACTAGTTCCTTATCCACCTTTCTGTTTTCATATTAATCCCCACGTTCTCCAATTTACATAATAATTGCCCTTATGGAATCGTATCACGTTCCTTACTAAAATCTAGGTAAATTAGATCCCCAGCATTTCTTTTGTCTAAAAAATCTGTTACCTTCTCAAAAAAGATCAGGTTGGTCTGACACAATCTACTTTTTGTAAAGCCATGTTATATTTTATCCCATTTACTGTTGACCTTGATATCTTTAACTACTTTTTCTTTCAGATTTTTTTCCCCAATACCTTGCATAGTACTAAGGTCAAAATAAGAGGCCTATAGTTACTCGAATTACTTTTTATCCCTTTCTTAAAAATGGGAAAGATGTTAGCAATTCTCCATTCCCAGTACAACCCCTGACTTTACAGATTCTTTACAAATCCTTGCTAATGGTCTTGCAGTTTCTTGTGCTAGTTCCTATAATAGTCTTGGATGGCTTTTATTCCCATTAAAGATATGTAAATTTGGCTTCTATCTTGGATGTGGTAATTTCCACCTCCATATTCTCAGCCTCATTAGCTGCTCTGCCGCTATGTCCAAGCTCATTGTTAGTCTCATTAAAAACAGAGGCAAAGTATTTGTTTAGCCTCTGATTTTAATGACTATGTATTTAAAGAATAGATTCCACAGATGCCCCATCTTGGCCCACAGAAATAAGGTACACATGCTACAAGTTTTTAGTAGATCACAAGAAACAGTCATATCAGCTGAACAGGATTTAATGTAATATGTTTTTAAATAAATTTTATGACAATATATAAATATACAACATCGTCCTCAGTCTCAGCTTCCCATGAGTAGGCAATAAATAATCATTAAATTAAAACAGATAATTGATATAAAAATAGAAAATTTTCTGAAAATGTAAATATTATACATGAATTATATAAACCATGTTAAAACACATAGAGGCGTCTGCAAAGAACACCTATGACTAAAATCATAAATACATTCTTAATCCTCCCTAGGAGGTAATGAACTGGCTTGCTTTAAGCACTCAGAGTGCTATAGGAACTTTCATCCTTTGCAGTAGATAGTGCTGCAAAAGCCATTAATACACAGTTCAATTCATAAATGTGACTACATAAAAACTGGGTGCACAGCTCAAATACTTTACAGATCAACTCTTCCTACATCCTGATTTCTTCATGGGGTTTCTTCTTTTTTCTTCTAAAGATGATTCCAGAAGAAGGAAACACACATTTGTCTTGAGTACTGATTTGCTCCTGGTTGATACTGCTGTTCCCAACTTAGAATTCACATAATGCATCGCTGTCTAGTATGCTCCATTTCTCAAATTCCGGTGAGAACTGTACATATACATTAACCTGCTCTATACCTTCAGCAACCCATTGATAAAAACACTTATCTTTGGGATGCTAGGATCAGATACATTATATGTTCAATATAGCTTTTGAGGTGAGAACTTCTGAGACTAAATGTAAATACTGATGTGGAAGCCGGAGTAAAGTAAACATATGACTCTAGAAGAGAAGTGAAAGCTGCAAAAACTAGGATTCTTAAATTTTGCAGTTAAGGTTTTTAATGATCTGGTTAGCTAATTGCCTGTGAAATGGAAGCAAAGTGTAACTGTCTCTTTAAAGGTGAAAGTCACCTTTTGTAACACAGCTCACATGAGATTTATGTACTTAAATTATATTTAAGGCTTATTTTGAGGGCTTAAATATAATTTAAATAGTTCACAGTTCTTCTGTTGGACCTGCATAGAAGTGAATTTTACCTTCTAAGCAAGTTTCTTTGTACATAATCTAGAAACTCAATCTTCCTAGACAATTCCAGACAGTACTAGCCAGACAGGATGTAGTTTGTTAATTCTTCATGGTGTTAAAATAATCTTGAAAAAATTAAGTGTCCTGTATTTCAGTTACTAACATTTTTTAACTGATCTTAAGGTAGTCAAATATATTCAAGGATTACATTTTCCTCCAGTGTAATTATTTCATTTCAATGTTCTAGGATAAATTAAGTACAATTTAAATACAACTACAGTGTCACACTAAGTCTGCTTGGTTACTTAATTTGAAAAATGGAGCAATTCATCTGAAGCGAATGCAGGTATAGTGCTTACAATCCCACACATTCTCTCACATAACAGAAACAAATTGCTTTTCATTGCAGACAGAAATCACTAATTAGCTTATGACATTCTGATAAAAATTGCTTCTCTAGAGCAGCCTTACAAAACTGTCATAACACTTACAAACCCAGGGACCATATCTGCTTGCCCACTGTTTTATATTGCTTATTGATGAATATGGGAAAATAGTTCTCCCCCTACAAGAGGACAAGGAGATTTTTGTAAGGATGCTCTAAAGTACTGATTGCACGCTTGAATGCACACAGAAAATTACTGGAAAAGACATTTACAATTTTTTTTTAACTAATATCCACTTTGTGTGAACATTAGGTTCCAGTCCTGCAGCCCACTTTGTGAAAAGTTCCCACTAAAGTCAGTGAGCTTTCTGCTTATGGAGGGCTTTTGAGATCACTCACTTCATCTATAAGCCAAGCATAATTTAGTAAAAGGAGAACTTGTTTTCGGTGAAGTAATAGATTGTTCTAAAACATGAGTGACTTGTTACTTTGCAGTAAAAAATAAAGTCTAAGATTGGAAGTATCAGCTGACCTGTTGAGATTTAAGGTCTGCCTTTAATGGCCTTCAGTTATCATTCTAGAAAATATTTGTTCTGATTTTCTTTAACTATTATAACCGCAAAACCTCTCAGCCACAGCAACAATTCTGCATATTGATTACCAGTAGATTAGCTGAAGGACTTTGTGCATAACAAAATTATAGAGATTGGAATAGAGGAGTGCATAAGGGCATTTAAATGCTTATATTAGATACCATTACTTTTTAGAATATTAATACTTACACAGTAAAATGGAATCACTGACTTAGAAAATGAAATATTACTTAAGGAAACAAAAGCTTTCTGAAATATAGCAAAAATGTCTAAATCAAATTAAAAATTTCATCAACCAAAAAGCAGAGATGATGCAAGGGAAAGTTTATCCTATGTTGGCTGACAATCTTTTTCCCTCTTCTGTTACATGTATTTGAAGTGATGCACATTCCAGGAAGATGCAAGGCACTTGAAAATGGATATTGAAAATTTCTCTGCTCACTGACTTATCTTTACCAGAGTTTAGTCTAGAAATCAGTATATGTCTCTAATGCTACCAATCTCTCCCTTAATAACTGCAGTTAGAAATAGGTTTATTTCTAGTTTTCTTCACCGACAAAACATCCCTGTGAAGGAAAAATTAAAGCAAAGGAGGCTGTTGGTGGAAGTCAGAAGCTGTGTTCCAGGTTTTGTTACAGACCTGTGTGGCCAAGTTGTTTGCACTTCACTTTTCTCATATGAGGATGAGACCTACTTCATAGGATGTTTTCTGTGGCAATAATAATTGATACTTGTAAAGCATGTTAAGTTCCTCAATTGAAAGGTTCCACAAAAGTGCACAGTATCCATTTAAATAAACTATGGGGATATACAACTAAGCAGCTCAAAACTAGTTTTAAAGTGTAATGGTATTTGTTTTTATGAAGGCATAAATGCTACCTTCAGTTTTATGCCTCAACTCATCTATGTTGATCAGGGCTGAGAGCTAAAACCCAACGTACTCATGGCTATGTTGACACACACTTTTCTGTTGACTGTTACCACCTTTCAAAGAGGTAGAGGAAGTGAGAAGCTTCTACCAATGATGTAGGAAGTGTCCACATATGGTGGCACAGCTGCAGACTTCTACGGATATTGTCAAGTTTCAGAACTTGTACCAAAAAAAAAAAAATCACATTATATAATTTTGACACTTTTGGAAAAATTGCAGTTAAAATTTAAACCATAAATATACTTGAATGATAAATGAGAGACATAATGTTCTAGAAAATGTCTATGAATACAAAACAGTAAATTGTTGCCCTTCTAAGCAGACATCATGCTTTTGTGCTGCACAGCATTCAGGAATTTTTATCCACTGTGAATGCTTGATCTTATGCATGACGGCCAGACAAGCCAATTATGTTTAAACAAGTACCTCTGCTATCTTTTCATGTTAATTTGTATCATTGTAGGCTTTTATTATCAGAATGATTCCTGACTTCAAGCTTCTGAACATTACTGTGTGTATCCAAGAGATTTTAGATTTCCACTTTTTAAAATTTAAGGCTCAATCCAGAACCTCAAATTGTGAAGTAAATGGCAACACTCTCATTGACTTCAGTGGGGAAAAGGACCAGGGCCATATTACACAGTTTGAATTGTACATGTATTTCCAGTAATTTTAAGCTAATGAATATCAAACTATAGTCTCTATACAATATAAATATTTCAACATGTATTTTTGGAAAAAAGTAAAATACAGTCTTTCTCAGTAGTTGACTGGCAAAATGCTCCAAAACCCCATAAATAAAATTGTGTGTGTGAGAGAGAGAATGAAGATAAACAAACCAGATAAATTCAGAGTTAAACTCTTTTGCCATTTTAGGAATTCTGATTGGCATTTCTTCTTTGCCTTTTTTCTTTTAATTTTTTAAAAACACCAAATAACTCTGTTTCTTTAGTTCATTTGGAGTCAGAAACAAAAACAAGGCTACTCTCATGGTATTTCTAAGCCAGCTAAAATTGTGAAATCCTTGAAATTTCATGAGAGAATCCATTCCAGCCTAATTTCCAGCATGAGAAAGGTTCAGGTAAGCGTTGAATAACCATCCAACTCATCTGAGCATTTTGAGGAAGGTACATTACTAATGTACTCCCTCCCACACACACAACACATTACAATGTCAGTACATAATATTTACATTTTCTTTGTTGTCTTACATAATATAGTGTCTGCTTTAAATAGTGGATCTCCAGTAGCCTTCATATCCAATGCATCCTAAATGGAAAGGTTTCTGATTTGCTGTGAAAACAACATATTGTTAAAAACAGTGTAAAATAAAGGATACCACAATAAATCTAAAAGACTTAAGCAAAATGAAAGACAAATGCTAAAGATTTAAAATGAAGAATGAATGCTAATTACCTCCTGTAGCAGCGTTAGAAAGCTGTCCAAAAATTTTCTGGGGGCTTCTTTAGCATAAGATTCACATGGAGAACAATTCTGGAAGACAAAGAAAAGGTTTCTTATCACATATTCTGTGTTTGAAAAGTGTGTAATAACAATAAATAGCAATTAGATATCATTGAATGAAAAACATGTAATGTACTAAGAATGGGTAAGTAGCGTTATCTTTTTAACAGTTGGGAGAGCTGAGGTACAGAAAGATTAGGTAGTAACAAAGTTACCAAACGGCAGTCAAAAGAAGTACCGACAGCCACTGATTCCTATTCTCTATAATCAATAGACAAGCTGACCTCCAGATCACGTTTCCCATTATTTAACTATATCTGAACAGCTGATTAGTAGGACCAGAATGAGTGTGATCCTAGAAGGAAGTACTGAGAATATTTACATCATTAGCTCTTAGTATAATGAAAAGAAGAATTTGTTCTTCCATCAAGCTTTGCAGTTAGGATACAATAAACTCTATAAAATGCTGCACTTGTTGCAGTTAGGATATAATAAACTATATAAAATGCTACACTTGCTGCAGTTAGGATACAATAAACTATAAAATGTTGCACTTGTTGCAGGTAGGATACAATAAACTATATACAGAGATGCACTTATAAAGTTAGCAAACATGTCAGACGGTCCTACCATGTCTGTTGTATTCATTGATCTCTGCAGCCTCTTAATCATGACTTCAAACTTATGTTGGTCTTTTGCATATTCTAAGTATGAGCTTGCCTGCTGAAAGCAGTTCAAAGACATGCATTTATCCTGGAAAAGAGACATTGAAAATATTAAAATCAGTGTCAAATATTTCTAGAAAGTAAACATGCTTTTTTTAAGACGTGCTTTTTTTTCCCTGATGCCACATGCATAGTTCTCGCACTGCAGCAAATCAATGAGATCTAACTTTTTTTAGAAGTTTATTTATTTTGATTTATACATGTCCACTCAAAAGACCCTTACTCTAGCTGCTCCTTGACAGTTTTAAAACATATATTTTTAAAATAGACACCTTCTAAAATCTCGCTTTGGCCATTAATCAACACATTAACAAAACAAGACTTTAATCCAGAAATTAATCCTGCTACATCTACTGTATTTTTACATAAATACAAATGTTGTCTCCTCATAAATAAATGTTTATTTATTAACTTTTTATTTCTTAACATTTATTAACTACAAATCTTTTCTTCTCATAAATGTACAGAAATCCCTCTATTTAGTGTATACACAGATATACATTTTGATTGTCCATGCCCTTTCCACTCTTACATAGAGTTTATGTACAGCATTGTACTTTCAAAGCAGTGAACAAATCTCAAGCATCCCTGTTGCACAGATGAAGGAATGGAGATGGAGAAATTTAGTGTATTGCTTAGCAGTTCTGGTAGTTATCAACAAAGATGGGGAAAGAATTCAGGTCAATCTGGTTTCCTCTTAAATCACAGTATCATCTCAACTATAAACTCAGAGGAATCTTAAACAAGATCAGCAAGCTCTTGCAAGATCAGCAAGCAACAACTATTTACTCTGAGAATATTATCTACATTTTCTTTGAGCTTTGATGCCATGGCATAAATTTTCCTGTTTGGACTTCTTATACACAGAGAAAAAGTTGCCTTTTTTTTTTTGCCCCCCTGCTCATGTTGCTAAGGTATGTTAATTTTATTAAAACTGACAGTATGACACCTTCACCCCTCCAGATTCTCCCATCCTGTTCACTGGTCATTTTCCTCTCTGTGTACTGCTGTGGAAAATAACACTAAGACAAATTACTCAATGGAGAGAGAGCAGCATTGTTTACTGTAGCCAAATTCTAACCTGCTTTGCACTTTCCAAAGAAAGAAACTTTAATAAATGCTGATTGTGCACATCAAGGAGGAGATAAAACTGTCATCTTTGTTTTGCATACCAACTGCTACCCAAATTCAATCTCATCCGGTCTGTAGTGTCAATGAGATTTGCTTCATGTGCAAGGACAAGATGATGATCTCACTGTATATTTCTAATAGAAAACTTTTAACAGAAACCCTTTATGTCAGTAAGCTACAACATTATATTTTCCTTAAAAACCACATATTCATATTTGTCTCTGGCTTCTTACTGTAACCAGTGTAACTTACTGGAAAAAAAAACATTCATTTTAAAGAGTTCAATTTTCCAGCTGAAACTGAAAACATTTTCGGTCTCATCTATGATGAGCTGAGAAACCAGCAGCATTTCTCATATAGGCGCTGCTCTTTTTTTTTTTTTTTTTTTTTTTTTTTGCTGACTTACTAATAAGCTGTAGATAGGCTAACAGTCAGCTAAATGCAAACAGTTTGTCTCTAGACTTTTCATGCACAACTAAGAACGATGTGCCCCAAAGTCACGAGAAGCTGGTGACATCTGAGAATGGGAAGGCAAACATATACAGTTGCCATATCAGAAGTAATTTATAGCAATAGGTGAAGGCTATTCTACATTTGACTCAAAATCATGTTGCTACTTAACCTGAAGAACATTTACTTCCTGAGCTAGTAGCCATGGTGCCAGAGTCTCAGCTAATGTAAATTGGCATGGTGTCATCACTGGTTTTAGTAGAGTTATGTCTGTTATTACTAGCTGAGTATTTGACTACATTCTTCTTTGCAGCTGAACCGATTTTGCCGTAAGACTATAATTTTAACTTCTACGTATGTGGTCTTATTTCTTAAACTTGTCCTCCCCTAGTACAGTTTTATCATTTAGTTGATGAACACACAAGGAATTGTTTGGGGTTGCACTGGGGCTAACACTCAGTCCACTCACAGGAAGCTCCAAGGAAGTAAAAACCAACAGTGACAAACCACTGAATTTTGGGTCATGTATAAGGCAACCTTCTTCCTGTGTGTACAGGGCCAAACTCAGACTTGCTGTAAGCAGATACAATTTAATCCATTTCAATGTAATTGCACTCAGTTACACATTTGATTTCATGACTGAGCTATTGGAAAAGTTTGTAATTCACTCAGTAAAAATTTAACACTGATAAAAAACCATTTGCATTGCTACAACCACCCACTGCAATTTAGCATTTGAGAAAGTTACTTACAGCAAGTATGATTGCTTTTAATGCCCTTTACCTGTGGACTAAAGGCTTGCTACAGTGACAAGTTGAATGTGTTCTCTAAGAAGTGCTGAGCTCTTAATGAAATCAGAGGTGTTCAGCCCTCGCAGGATCAGACCCTTAAAACTACTTTGAGTTGTAGTGAACCACTCTCTCTCTTCCTGAGCGGGGCTGACAATGTTGTTCTGACAAAGGTTATGATTAAGCAATTAGTCACTAGCTGTAGTCACTTCATTTCTGGGATAGTAGCAAGTTTATCTCAGTGACACGATAGCTAATCATCCAATTCTTTTCATTTTGACATGAAAATTTAGAAATTCAAAGCATTAAAAAATCCCCAACAATTAGAATGTGGTGGGGCTTTGCATTGTGAATATTCCCAGCAGTGACATGGAGTAGGTCTCTGTGGGTCAAATATGCTTATAAAATTGGTTTTCTTTTCTGCTGTAACAAAAAGAAGCTAAGATCAACAGGACTATCATTAAAGCTGTGCGAAACAAGGTGAGCTTTTCCTCTATTTTGTTCTGCAGTAGGTTCATGAAGCTGATAAAATAGCGTTACAATTTGTGTATACTTTGGTGAATCACCATTCCTATTATATGTCTTTGTATGCGAATCAGAAAAAAGTTGTATTAAGTTTTCTGCCATTTTTTGCTGTTGCTCTAATCTGTATATTGTAGTTAAGCTAAAGCTCCTGATACTGTACTTAAATGTATATTCAGTCTCAATACATATTAGGTCTAGAATTTAGTTCTTCATTGGGGAACGTCAGAAGAAAGCACAAATGGAACTTATTCACTTTCTACATTTTTTAGCTGTGTGGACTTTATTTTGTTCTTTGCATACTGTGCATGAAACTGTGCATGAGAATTTAAAATGACTTATGTCTTGTTATTTTAATGCTAGGAATGACGTAGACTGAAAGTTGAGCCAATATATAGATTATAATAATTTTGTCATCTCTGTTTGACTAGTAGAGCATTGCTTTCTTGTAGGCTTTAAGGTCAGACGGGACCATCATGCTCATCTAGTTTGATCTTCTGTATATAACAAGGCCACAGAACCTCACCCACCCACTCCTGTAATAGACCCCCTAACCTCTGTCTGAGTAACTGAAGTTCTGCTGATTCAAGCATGGGCAGTCTCACAGAAGTCAGTAGGACTACTCATGAAAAAAGGCTGTCAGGGCCTGTGTTTCCACGTTTATTTCATTTTAGTGAGTATTTTTTCATTGAGAGCCTTCAAGTCTACTAGAGTCTATGTTAAGTCGAAGGCATACAGTATCTTCACAGGACTGAATCTTTGAAGAGTAGCATTGATTATCAAGCAGCTGTGTGAATGTATGGTACTACTATTATGTTTCAAGTAGAAGGAATACATTCAGATTCTATGGCAATGGGTGCTTTAGAGATGTATATTATAATAGTAATAATTCAGCACTATACTATATTATTACAGTACTTTAATATTAAAACTAATCAGATATTTTAAAACACAGAAATAAGAAGCAACTTTTATTTAAAGTATTTTCCATTTTTAAAAAAAATTTAGTGTTAAGTCTAGTATTAAGCATACCAAGTCATAAGTATTAGGAAAAAAATGGTTGTCACTTTTTAAAGAGAATGAACTAATTAAAATAAATTCAGTATAGTAGAAAGAAATGCTAAAGCAACCTTACCTCAGAGTTTTCTGGTGCAGACAGTTGGTTACCGTCCTAGGACAAAAAATTAAGTTAGTATTTTTAATATCTCTCCCACTGTGTTTATCCTTGACAGTATGTACTAAGAACAATTGTATAGACAAGTTTTTCCATATTGCTGCAAATACTGTACTTACCTTAACTTTTATTATTTTTTTCAACTCATTGACTGTCTTTATAAGCTCCTTGTATCTTAGCTTTGTTGGTGCAGGTGCAGCTGCAGTCAGCAGCATACTGGAACAGAACAAAAACAGACAGAAAACGATCATCCTCTCCATAATGATGGGTTTAGTTTTAAAATATGCCCAGAATAAAGACAATGCTATCCAAGAAGTACACTTCACTTTAACTGTGCTCAGGTATGCTGCATACCTACCTATTTATTGATCCTTACTGAAGATGTAAACCCACCCATTTCAGTTTGGAAAGCTTTGTAGAATGGATTAATGAGTAACCCTTTTTTCTTTTCCACTGGCTAGGTGTATGTGCATGCGTTAGTGCGTAGGGGGCAGGGATTGATGGAGTGAATAAAAATATGCCCCATCTGCACATTGGACAGGGAAAAAAAGAGAAGAGGTGAATTCCCATTTTCACTTTGACTCAAGAAATGAACACAGTAAATAATAGGTACATAGAAACCACAAACCTAAGTAAACAAAGATGCATTTTTTTCTGTCTTCTACAGCATCTTACCTGTTCTACTGAACATATGCGTGTTTGTAATAGCACTACAGTAATGAGTAATGTGGGAGCACTTACTACTTTTCATGATTCTTATATATATTTTACTCATTACTATAGTGTCCTTATACATACAGATACACGCACACATTTAGCCTACTTGCTATGTGATTCCTATTGACATTATTAGTTTCCTCTATTTTTTGTGGAATACCATCTTTTCAGCTATTAAAATTATTTTTGCATTTTCAAAATAAAGGGGTAAGCTTGGTTTCTGGGGCTGAAAATATGAGTTCATGCACCATCTGAGCTAGCCAAAGTATGCTATAATAAATAAATTAACTTCACGAGTGATACTGTGTTATAACTATATACTAGAAAATATAACCACTTTGCTGAGATGCACAATGAATGTTTCTGATCCTGCAATGAGCTCCAGGAAGTTAGATCCCTGCACCTGTGAAGAATCTTCTCAAAGTCAGAGGTGCACCAACATGGAGTACATTGAAGGATAAGGGCCTAATATGCCAGTGAATCCAAATAAGTATTACTGTTGGACAGCAGCAATTCAGCAGCTGTGGTAACTAAACAAATTCTACCATATTATACATTATGGAAATACAGATCAAGGTTCCATAGCAAGGTTGGGTTTAGTTTTGCACTTAAACCAATTTGTTGTGTATGAAGCGTACTATAGTGCTCATTATTTGATTAAAGAATGTATTTTCTGATAATTTACAGGTAAATCAGTTATTTAGTGTCAGTTAAAAATCAATTAAAATGGATCTTTTAAGAATTTTAGTACCCTGTGTTAGACTATATTTTTTCTCCCTGAGTTACCTTAATTATGAAATAAGGCTTCAAACTTTTCATATAGTGAAAGTCTTCAAACTTCTCATATAGTGAAAACTCACTACAATTTAGAAAACTGGCTTTATTTAAAATTTATTTAGGATTAATTTCCAAAGGGGTAGCCGTGTTAGTCTAGTTCAGCAAAACAACCAAGGAGTCCTTTGTCACGTAAAGACTAACAAATCTATTTATCACATGAGCTTTCATGGGAGACAATCCTACTTTGTCACTTCAGAGCATCTGACAAAGTGGGAATTTTCTCCCATGAAAGCTCATGCACTAAATAAATTTGTTAGTCTTTAAGTGCCGCAAGACTCCTTGCTTTTTTTAGGATTAATGTTGAGGGGGGAAGTGTTATTCTCCATCACTGAATAATCCCAAATAATATTTTTTGTTATTCCCTATAACTGAAAGTTTCTTTTTCAGCAGAGACTCCAAAAATTGCCCATTTTCTAAATAACTGCACTCTTCCATTGTTTTGAAAGAAAGTGAAGCTAAATGTGCCCTAGCCAAAGATGCTTTCTTTCAAAATAGCCACTGCCTGACCTTGGGTCTAAATTCTATAATTGATAGTGTGAGGTAGACTGCTACACCTGTGTGGAGCTTCACTGTCTTGAGTGCAGTTTTCTGTGTACCCTTACATTGTCTGTGTCCCCTTACACATTGCAAATGCTGTACTAGGGCCATACCTGGACCACCACATAGGGGGCCACCAGGTGCTTCAAAAGCAGATTTGTTTCACACCTTTGTTACCAAGAGTGATGCCATTAAGAAGGGAAAAATGCTAGTGTCTGAAAATCAATTAAATCTGGAATGGAAACGCTATTATG
Organism: Podocnemis expansa; assembly: GCA_007922195.1. Lineage (NCBI taxonomy): Eukaryota > Metazoa > Chordata > Testudines > Podocnemididae > Podocnemis > Podocnemis expansa. Next base: position 49,539,491 of record ML681966.1, on the reverse strand, counting down.
CAGTGGTTATGGTATTATTACAGGGCAGAGTTAAGGTTATTTGAGTAACTTAACTGCTTTTCTTTTGAATTAAATCTTAACCTTTGGATTTCCTGGATCTTTAACAACTGTTTTGGGATAATTACAAAATCACTGTAATATTTTTATCCTTCAATTAATGATATGTACTCAACCCTAATTCTGGTTTGACAAAACTATACAAAGTGCGTGCACGCATGTGCACACACATACGTACAGGGCAGGTCTTATGTTGATTCTTTTTGCCCTGTCAGCACAGAGCTGGTGAAAAACAGGGAAAAAATATTCACTCACACATGGGCAAATTCAGAAACATTTTTATGCCTTTGTTTTATATGGTTTGATTTTTCATTTTCTGCATATTTTAAAACTAAATTTAACTTTTTGAAATTGGGAAATTTTCAGAGAAAAAAAAAATTATTATTATTATTTTTTTTTACTTTAACCAAGTCCCCAGTGGCTGACAGAGCCACTTGAAATTGGCAAAACAAAGAAACTGCAAAAACCAAATCTTAAAAAAACCTAAAAACGAAAAAACAAACAAACAAAAACTACAAAAAAAACCCAGAAAGTTTTAAAATATTTTGCAGGACAGTCTGTTTTAAAAATGGCCTTTGAAAAATTTTCACATTTTTGTGGAAAACATAATTTTTTTTTTATTTTGAAACATGTATTTTTAAATGCATTTGGGTTTTTTAAAGGACAATTTTTTTGTACATTTTTTAGACTAAAGGCTGGCTTTAGGTGACGGTCTTTGGTGTTAATAACCAAGATACATGTTGATACCAAACGAGCAAGTTATTAAAAACTAAACTTCATTTATGGACACTGGCAGAAATAGAGGAAATCTTTCCTTTCTTCTTTTCTCTCTCAAAAAAAACCATGGAGATAATATTGGACTGTTTTTCATCTACTACATAGCTATCATGTGGAGTTCTACAAGATTCTGTTTTGCCCCCTCAGTTGTTCAATAGGTCTGTGCACCTACTGGGGAGATGGTGAGGCTATTTTAGACTTCAGTGCTATCAATATGTAGATGATACTTAAGTCTGTTTCCTTTTTAATGGGTCTGGATATGCAGGTTCTTTGTTCTCCCATCACCTAGCTAAGTTTGCAATTTGGATCATAGTGAGTTGGAGCTCTGTCCAGACACAGGTGAGGCTGTTGGGATGGGAGTATAGTGAATCTCCAGAATATATGCCCTCTGTTGGTTTTCTGAAGGAAGGCCACAACCTTGGGGTCTGCTTGCCCCATTAGCTGGTCCAGAATTCATAGGCAACAGTGGCAAAGAACAACTTTTTAAATCGTCATCTGGTCTGCCACATTTAATGAGGCTTTTATAGTTATGTCAGTTTTCCATGAAGTTGTGTTACTGTAATGTGCTCTGGATGGTGCTATACTTAAAGCTCTGTCAGAACCTTCAGTGAATTCAGGATATGACTGCCTGCATATTTTAGCTGCTTTTCACAATAAGAGTAGTACGTGGGTGCGTCAGAAACAGCGCTGTCTTATCAATATGTTCCTGGGTGTAATTCCAGTTGTTTGTTGCGATCTGTAAAGCCCCACATGGCTGCATCCTGAGGCTTTCACAGCAGAAGAGTTGTACAAAACCATGTTGGTGCAGCTAATAAACGTTGTGATTATGGTATTCCATAATCCTACTAATACGGATAGCAACTCTATATTTAGTGGTAATGCCATACTAAACATGGGCAAAATTGATTTTTTAATTGCATATCACTCAATTACTTTAATTTTTCTTTTTCAGTCAGGAGTAGCCATTGAAGAGCTTCAATTTCAGCTTAATAATATCAGTCCTTTTTGAATTATGCATTAACAAAGGCTATGATTCAAAGCCTTTTGAAAACAATGGAAAAATGCTCATTGACTTCAGTAAACTTTGGATCAATCCCAAATTAGTACTTTTAAATCTACCTACAGCTCACACTGGGGGTCATGACCCCTCAGGGGCTTACAAGGTTATTATGGGGGTTCACAAACTGTCAATGCCCACACATGCCACTGAGGGTGGATTGGCATGGGGGAGTCATCACTTTTTGGGGAGGTTTATCATAGCCTGAAATATTTTCTAAGTGTGTCCTAGCAAAACAAAGCTTGAGAGCTCTTGACGTAGACTTCAAAATGGGCAAGTAAATTTGCTCAAACTTTCAAAAAAAGAATAAAAAAACCAAATCCTTACCAGTACAAGCTGTAACAGTGAAAGCATTTTATTAAAACAATATTTTTCTGATACAAATTCTCACTAAAGGAAACAAAGTAAATCATCTCTCTCTATCTAGGTCCTTATAATGCATTTATGTGGTGCTAATGAGATTTCAGGAATGTCTTTTTCAACAGTGATCAAGTTATTAATAATAAAATAAATAAAAACATAATAATCAGTGAGAGAAAATCAACAACATCAAAAATATTGGACTACTCTTCCATTCTTCCCCCTCATGCACTCTGAAAAGAGATTTCTGAAGTATTCTGTTAAACATGTCAATCACAACACAGGCCAAAGAACTTTGAGAGTGAATGCAATTCACTGGCTGCAGCTTTTTGTCTTTAAAATTGAAAGTTGTTTCATGTTTATGCTGAACTCTGCTTCCTATACACACCAGTTTATAAGACTGAAGTTGGAGCAAGACAACAGCTGTACTTACAATTAGTTTTTGTTGTTGATGGACTTACTGTGTACAGATGTAATACACACTGAATACTGGAATTATTTTCTTTTTTCAGTATGGATGATTTTGTCGCTTACTTTTGAATGAACCTCTAGAATTTTGAAATAAAATAAATTTCAGGATGAGCAGTTTAACTTTAGCAAACTTAATTACTGTCAAACTTAGGAGTGTGTTGAGATGTTTAAATATATTATAGACTTTTACCTAGCTGACCGTCTCTCAGCCTGGCATGTATCAATCCTCAAAATTAATATGCTTGTATATTTTCTAAGAGGGATCAAAGCCAGGGATCTAATCTAATATCTGTTCACTTGATGACTGGGCCCTAAGGCTATGACTTTTCTTGAGGTGCAATCTGAGTAATAAAGCAGTAAGGTGGTCAAGATCATGTAATTAAAAGATTTAAAAAATTAACCCTATCTGAGTGGTTTAGAGAGTCTGTTGTTCACAGGAAGTTAATAAATGATCACAATAAAATAAGGCAGCATTAGACATACTGGTCCAAATTCAGGCATGCCATGAATGGTTTAAAATTAACTCTTGATTCAAAATAATTTCAAGGGTAGCCAAGCATTTATAAAGTTTATATTTTAGTGGAGCTATATATTGTGCTTATCCCTTTAAACTTAGGTATATTTAATGAGATTGCAGAATGGATATATGGCAGAAAGCCCCAATGATGGGCTGCTAACCAATATGTATGTTGTTCTAGGTCTAGTGAACCTTTTGGTACCACACTGCATTACAGGAGGTCCTTCATGATGTAATGAGAAAAAGGCATATAGATTAAAGATTCTTTATGTAAGAGCAGACAGTGGTGAGAGCATAGTTTATTGCAATGAAAATCAGCTGTGTGAAATAGGAGATGTACAATCTAACCCATGTGCAGTACTTTTACAAAGGGCATATAAGCATGGCAGGCTTCACTATTACATCAATGGTCCAGCAGGTTAGTTTGAGGATATTGTGGGTATCATGGCTGGGCAGGTGTTTCAGTCCAGCCTGTTTCTAACTGTAATCGGTGATAATTTAAAAGAGCTGTGCCATATGCCAAGTCACAAGAATGGGAAGCTAAGTAATATGCATTTGGCAATGGAGCAGTTAACTGTTTCACGCCATTTCTCTGCAATGACATAAAACCTAGTATTTTATGTTAAGGGACATGGCCAGCGCTACACTATGGTCATTTGCAAAATGGCAGCTACAGCATGTTTAAAAAAAAAAAAAAAAAGGCAAGGACAAAGAAGAAGTTCCTTTGTGTTCATACAGCGGGGAAAACTCCTTGCTGTCCTTCTCATCTGATAAAAGCGAGTGCTGTGCTTTTTATGTACGTCACTTCTTTTTCTTGTGGCTTAGGAACATGCTGAGTCAAATAATTGCACTCTCTCTAACATTACATCACCAGTCAGGGACAGGGGGAACTGCCAGACAATGGAATTCTGAAAAACCTCAGATCCATGGCTGATGAGAGTTGAGTCTTCCTATTTCCCCTTGATGACTGTCACTAACTATCCAAATTTTAAGTGAGTTAGACCCAGAAGGCCCAGTTCCCCCACCCACATTTTCCTTTACATTGTAATTGAATAAAGGCTTTTCCTATAGCTTAGTCATTGCTCAGTTAGATACGATTCAACCAATAACAAACTGCAAATGTACAGAGTTGCTTTCAAAGAATTTTTGTAGCCTTCTGTGGAGTTTCATAATATACCACAGGAGTTGGGGAAAAAATGAGGAGAGGGTACAATGTTTCAGCGTGGGACACTGAGGCAAAAGAACTATTGTGTAACAGAGAGAAAAATGAAGAAAAAGGATCTTTAAAATATTTAACAGTTTTAAAAATTCACTCTACTGTTTTCTTACTGCCACTTTCTCTATCGTCTGTTTTTGTCACAGTGGGCATTGCTTTTTCTTTTGCGTCACTAATGTTATTTTGAAAAGAAAGCACAAAAGAACATGCAAAAAGGAAAACCAAGCTCCTTCTTTGTAACTATATTCAATATAAAATACAGAATAAATGTAATTGGGAAATGAGAGGATATAAATACTGAGAAATTAACAGTACTTACAGCACTGTAAAACTGTAGACTACAGAAATAACAGTTTTATGGTTAAAACTTTGGATTGGGCAATCAGAGTTCAATTCTCCATTCTGCCACAGGCCTTCTGTGTAAGTTTGGATAAGTTGTGATCTTCTTTGCCTTAGTTCCTTCATCTGAAAACAGAGATTAGTTTATTTCCCTACTGCACAGGGCAGTTTGAAGAAAAATTCATTATCTGTGGGAGCTGCTAAGGTGCGACGGTGCTGGAGGTCATATAAGAACTTATACATAGTCCAGCTGTAACTGTCTGCAAAACAGGGCTCTCTTCAGGCCCAACTAGGTTTTCAAGAATTAGGCTTCACAGTGTCTCTAGAAATACATGCATGTGCTGAACCGACAGGTTTTAATTTCCTAGAGGCAACAGTTATGGCAACTAGAAAAATATTCTGGTCTTTATCAAATCTTTTACTAATGATCTGGTGCCAAGCATCTGTCTTTCAACTGAACATAACCTGAATCTGAAAAAAATAACAGGCTCTTTCCTTCCTCTCTGCATTATGTCTGGCGGAAACACCCACCAGCTTCTTCCTAAGAAGCTCTTTCCTATCTTCCTCAGGAAGAGAAAGCAGCAGAAGCCATAACTCAGGATTACAGTTGTTCTCATGACATTGTCAATTGTCTGTTCTTTGGTTTTGGTTTTCTTTAGGGAAGGGATTTCACTATTTGGACCTGGAAGAGGAAATAATTAGGGAGGGAGGGATAACTATCGTAGTTCTGTTTGAAGCATGACAAAGTGGACCTGTTAGTGGGAAGTGTGGAGTCTCGAAAAGCTGGGGTAACCTAAACAAAAAACACTTCCCACCATTAGAGTCATGACAGGTCTGCACATGTCAGGATCCCCATCTTTCCTCCTTTTCCCTCATGATTTGTTACTTTCTTGTTGTGTCACATATAATTAGATTGAGAAAGCTTAGATATCCGACACTGTGTAGTTTAGCAAAACAAACGAGGAGTCCTGTGGCGCTTTTAAAGACTAACAAATGTATTTATTGCATGAGCTTTTGTGCCACAGGACTGTTTCTTTGCATAGTTTTCACAGACTTAGGAACATAGCAAAGAAATAAGAAGAGGGACATTGGTTTTATTTTAAAAAAAAGCGAGTCGTGTGGCACTTAAAGACTAACAGATTTATTTTTCGCATGAATTTTTTTTTTATTCTTTAAGTCCCACACGACTCCTTGTGTGGGGTTTTTTTTTTCCAATGCAGCTACCCCTTTGGAGAGTGGTTTTATAACTACTTTAGAGTTGGCCATGTTCTTAAGCTTCACAGCACTACTTGTCTATGTTTCTCCAACCAACCTATTGTAGCCACAACCAGTGGAAGATGTCAGATAATTTCCTATTATTGGTCCAAAAGGTACCAAAGCATACACTAGCTTTTTATTGGCTGCTCTCTATAAGTAGAGCTAGCTAAATATTAACAGTTTTTTCCTCCAGGAAAAGAAATTAATTTTTGGACCAAAAAATCTAAATGCAAGTTTGTTTTATTTTGTATTTTGAGTTTGTTTTTGAAAACGGGGAAAATTTTCGGTTTTATGGTTGGAATGATTTCCTTCTCCTTTCCCCTGTGTCATTGTCATTTTCCCCATTCTTATTCCCCAGGATATTTGCCCCACTGAAAAAAGAAGAGGTGTGGGGGGATTCTAGTTATAGTCACACTCTTCTTTTTGTTACTTTTGTGTTCTACTTTTCCCATTGAAAAAATCAATGTTTTCTCACTAAGAATTTAGTTTTAGCCAAATCCCGTGTCCCTGAGCACCCCCCCCCCCCGGCCAGCTTTACGTAAAACTCCTCAGTTGATTATCAGACTAGGATTGCAAACTAACTCAACACTCTTCCCCCCATATTCAAGCTTAAGTTTAAATAAGAATTAACTGGCTGGACTTGTTGTCCTAGAAATTGTTTGCCACGTGTGGTGTCAGTTACATAGAAGTAGTTGACAGCCAATGAAATGTTGAGTCCAAAGATTCTTTAGAATTTTCAAATATGCTCAACGTGGACGTTGCTATCAATAGAGAAACAATAAGTTGCTAAGTGCAGCCGGCGTTGCTGTCATTGAAGGGCAATTTCAACATGCTCTGCATCCCGCTGCAGCACCATTCAAATGCTTCCAATGGCTCGAGTGGAGGCCAGCGTCTGATTTACTACCACACCATTTCATGCTTGCTTTTTTGCCTTCCATGTACAGCCTGAGCACTTTGTATGTTCTGCCATGGGAAACAGGGCCATAACTATGGTGGAGCAAAAGGCGCAAGGCCCTGGGTGAATGGTTTTACAGGGCACCAAAACCATGCTCAGAGAGAAAGGTCCTGGCAGCAAGGAGGTAGAGAGTACTGTGTACTGTTCCTCTCCAGACAGGAGCTTGCACTAGCCTGACAGGCTAAGGCTAGGTATTCCCCTGCCAGGACAACTTAGTTATTTGCACCTCTTGGCCACTCTCAAGTCTCTTACAGCTCCTGGTATTGTGTAAGCCGCCCAGGGGGCATGCAAATTGCTAAGATAAGTGTCAGAGTCTGCTCTCAGCTCAGGCCCCAGCTCCAGGCTTGCTAAGACACAGAGTAGCTCCTCTCTCTGTTCCAGGGGTAGAGACAGGGCAATTTGAATCCCCCTCCAGGCAGGCAGCCTGTGCATATGGCATGGCTGTGACTCAGTTTTGCTCCCCAGCACAGGTGTAAGTACAAAGTACCAGGGCCCAGAGGAGGAAATGGAAAGCTAGGGGTTGAGACAGGTGGCAGGCCACCCAGGGGGCCCCAGCCCTGGTGTGGTGCCCCAGAGGCCAGGGCAAGGGGGAGGGGCTGGCAGAGAGACAGTTTGGGGTGAGAATTTGAGCAATCTGATCCAGAGACCTGGATGGCACAATAGCTGCCCAGCTGCAGTGGTGTGGCCCACAGGGTGGGGAAGTGGGTGGCTTTGGGGCAGTAGGGTGTGGGGGGAACAGGTGGTTTAGGGGAAATGGGGAGTGGACAGTTTTGTTTTGGGCTGGGGGGGTGGCTAGGAGGGCCTAGGTGGGAGAATAGACATTCAGGGTGGTTTTGAGCCAGGTAGGGCACTGAGTTGTGGGGTGATTTGGGGGGGCAATAGCAGGGAGCTGTTTTGGGCCAGGTGAGGCAACAGCCTGGGAGGAAGAAGTAACTCCAGCCTCCTTGTAATAGTTGGGAGAAGAGGTGGGTAGTGGGTTTTTGAGTTGGGGGGGGGGGGGCGGGAGCTGCTTTGGTTGTGTGAAGCTCTCTGGAAGAGACTGGGCTGCAGGTTCCTGGGCATACCATGGATGGGCAGGAAAGGTGAGAAGCAAGTGCCAGACTCCCTACGGTGGGTCTCTGGAGTGTTTGAACTAACTTAGGTTTCCAGCAGAACTTTCATAAGAATAATTGTAAAAAATTGTTTAAAAAAATTACCTGTTCATAAAAATAAATACTGTGCAATATAAGCCCTCCTAGAACACGATGCTATGGGAAAAGAGACAGAGCTGGGGGAAGATGCTATTGAGAGGGTGAAGGACAAAGAGGGCAAGTGCATGGGGGGAGAGTAGGAGGTGAATGAGGGGTTGCTGGTGGGTGGGGTCATTGGAGAAGTGAGTGATGGATGGAGAAATGGGATGGAGCCATGGCAGCTGGCACCTAGGGGAGACAAGGAGGAATGGCGTGGCTCGCTATAAAGTCATAGTCACTTATAAAGAGTCTTTCAAAAGGCATCAAATTCTTGAAGTGACTGATCTTCCTCTGTGGCTGGCCTATGGAATCGTGCAATGGGGACACATCCTGCCATTGATAGCTCGCAGGGCAGATCCTTCTGTTCTTGCTACCAACAGGCCCTGGCACGTGTTCCCTCTAATTTTTCAAAGTCTGTGTGCACAAAAAATTTCTTTTGTGCACATTTTCAGAACCAGTATCCAAATTTGTGCGCACTCCAGTGAGTGTGGTCAAACTTTTGAGGGCAACAAAGTGTGTATGGTGCAAATAATATCTAGATTTTATTTTGATATGGTGATGGAAATGATTTTATAAATTATAAAATCTTGTTTGAAACATGCTCTTTGAAGCCACCTTCTTAAAGTAGCACAAAAATATTAGCACTGTTGAATTTTTTTTGTGCGTGCTTTATTTTGTTGTGTGCACAGCCTTCACAACCTGTGTGTGCGTGCACACGTGCATAGCTTAGAGGGAACATAGCTGGCACCTAATGCTCACAGTCTGCTATAATCCAAAGGGGTAGCCATGCTAGTCTAGTTCAGTAAAACAAACAAACAAGGAGTCCTGTGGCAATTAAAGACTAACAAATTTATTTTTTGCATCAGCTTTCATGGGAGAAAATCCCACTTCGTAGAATCCTTCCTTCTGAGCCACTCACCCAGTTTCCTTAGACACCAAGACCCTTGTGTATGTGCCTGCAGGTAGGAGGCTAATGTTAACAAAACTTGGTCGTTTTATGCCACATCTTTTCTCAGCTATGTTATGTTTCACATGAGAATAAAGAAGTGCTTTGATAGATGAATCTGCAGCTAGTCTCCTGCAGTGCTGAGGCAGGCTGCTTTAAAAGCTTTCTTGATAAGACTGCTTAACATACACATTATGGTAGCTGTTATATTTCAGGGGAATTGACTGGCTGAAGAGAGGGGTAATGAGCTATTGAACCTTTCAGTTGTGGCTAGTTCAGATCCATCTCAGATTAATAATGATTGAAGATTATGAAAGTGCTGAATGATGGTGGTATGTGAAAAAAATTGTTAGTCTTAATCCATTTCCTCATGGACAGACTTTTACAGCACCAGGACATAAATTAAGAGAAGAGAGAGCACTTGATGAATGGACCGTGGAGACTGAACTTCTAAAGGTTGAGATTGAAAGGGGTAGCTGTGTTAGTCTGTTGTAGAGAAATAGAGTCCTGTGGCACTTTTAAAGGCTAACAGATTTATCGCATGAGCCTTTGTGGGAGAAAATCCCACTTTGTCAGAAACACTGAAAATGAAGCATCTGACAAAATGGGATTTTCTCCCCAAAAAGCTCATGCAATAAATAAATCTTTAAATATGCTGCAGGACTCTGTTTCTTTCTCTAAAGTTTGAGAGTTTTCAGTAAAACACAGATATGCAAGCAATACATGCAGTTTTGTGTTTTTGTTTGTCTCAGTTGTTTCTGCTTATGCATTGGGTTCAATTGCATCACAGTGTTGCATTGTGTTCAATTCTATATCACATTTTATTTGTCATATTGTTAATCACAATATTTATTGTGTTATGCGGTGTTTGCTAGTTTGTGACAATAATTAATATAGACATAAATGTGATATAAAATTATAAATATTTTTCTGGAGTGATAACCAATGCATATGGTACTGAGAAGTGGTTGCAAATGTCTACCTGCGCATGTGCCCACACATACATAAAGGGGGCCTGGACAATACAGGAAGGTGGCCCAGAGATTAGGTGGGCTCTGGGGCCAGTCAAATTATACTTTAACCACTGGGTATGCTCCATTCCTTTGCTGCCACCCCAGGAGGGGCCCACCGGTGGTGACAGGAGAAGGCCCAGCAGTTGGGGAGGGGCACTGGTGGGGAGGCCCCCCAGTGGCAGCAGGGGACAGATCGGGCTCTGTGCTGATGGTCGGTGGTGACTGGGGATGGATTCAGGCTCCACACCACCATCTGGCAGCAGCGCAGTGTTGGATCGGGTCCTGGGTTGAACTGGGCCCTAGGTTGGGGGGAGGCGCCTTTGGGGCTGCATGCACCGAGTGACAAAAAGCCTATTTACAGTCCTGATGGGAAACAGTTTTAATGTGTGAGCTTCATGTCTACAGCCATCACAGTCTGTGGAAGCATATTGTTTCTCCTCTCCATAAAGTCTAATACTTCTTTACGTCAGTCCACAGAAACTCTTGCTGCTCTTCTCCACTGCCCTTATGTACAGTTGCCATTTCAACATCTTCCTCAGTTTTAGGATCTAACAAGAAGTTTCTCCAAAATCATTGGCCTTATCATCTGTGTAGACCTGCATTCCAGCTGCCATCTCCCTAGGCAAACCATTCATCCTGTTTTGTCTAGGAAAGTTCCTTTTTAAGCCTGGCTTGACCATCCCAACTCTTTTGGCAAAAGTGAGGTGCAGAGGAATGTGTAGGTGTAGAGAGGTGAGCAGCAATGCCAACCCCTTGCACGGAGGGAAGTGGGACTCAGGTGAGTAGCGACACCAGCCCCAGCCTTGTAGGGAAGAGTCATTCAGGGCTCAAGTAAGCACCTTGGGCCAACTTGATGCAAGGACAGAGCCTCAGGTGAGCAGCTCAGGCCAGCCTTGTGCCTGAGGGGTGCAGGAGGGGCTAGCTCCACATATTATCTCATTTTTTCTTTGGGAAATATGGTTACCCTACCAGTCCCTAGTGGTCTCTGTTTAATCCCAGGTATGATCTTAATAAAGTGAAGCCAGTGGCTATACCAGTGAATGTGGGATAGCCTCCTTTCCACCATACAGCTGATGCAAAGAAGTTGTAGAGGTTTAACTAGTGAATTAACCTAGATTTATGGCTGCACTGCATCACCAAGTTGGCACAGAGGACTGAGAGTGTACTGGTGAATCAGGTCCCACATTTGGGCATCAGTCTCCAAGATTTGCGAATGAAACTTCTGTCTGCAGGGTTGCCAATGCTAAAGAAACTATGCAGGCTCTGTTCTTGCTGCTTCTCCCTGTCTGCCCCTTTCTCAGGTCTGGCTAGAGCTCCTTCATAATGTTGCATCTTGTTCTTTTGCAATGCATTTCTGGATTCTTCAGAGTCATATTTTAGAAAAAACTGTAATGGTGAAACACAAATTTGAAGCTAATAATGAGGAATAAAGTGGTAATTGAAGGAATTACAGAAATAGTTGGCACAAGTGTAAGAAAGCATGAAGGTCTCTATCCCAAACAATGCATTACACATCAGACTGTCAGCAAAGAACAACTCCTGTCACAGATAATTCCCCTTTATAAAACAAAGGCAACTATGTGTGCAGTGTAGTTCTAGCCATGTCAGTCCCAGGATATTAGAAAGACAAGCTCAGTGAGGTAATATCTTTTACTGGCCCAGCTTGTGTTGGTGAGATAGACAAGCTTTCGAGTTACATAGAGAAGAAGAGCTCTGTATAAGCTCACAAGCACGTCTCACCAGTAGAATGTAAGCCAATAAAAGACATTGCCTCAGCCAGCTTGTCTCTCAGAGACAACTATGTCAAGCAGAATTTTATAATATAATATTAAGATAATTCCCATTAACTGGGGAATTATGAAAAAGAACGCAATGTTTGGTGCATGTGCTTGTGTTTTGAAATAAAATACTATGTCTGTTCAAATATCAGCAAAACAAATATTTTCCATGTAACAGTATCTCCTTCTCCATCTGATGAACCAACTTAAAGTGACTTTAGATCAGTGGTTCCCAACCTCTTCTCTGCCATGGCACACCTTGATACATTTAACTATTTTGAGGCACACCATCATATAGTCTCTGAATGAACTCATGAATCTTCATGAGCAATCCAGAACTCTGAGTAGTTTTTCAAAAAATTCCACAGCATACCTGCTGAAGCCCGATGGCACACCGGCTGGGAAACACAGCTTTAGAGAATTCTCCAAATCATATCAAATAGGCTCAGCCAACCTAGGGGCAAGGCAAAATACAATGTGACTTTCACCCCAAGTTTTATCCAAATATAGCAGACTCAGGTATGAAAAACTCCCCAAAAGATAGCCTAGAAAACATCAGCACTGTGTGGGGACTAATTCTGAAACATCATTCATGAATGGAAGCAATTCAAACCTGAAGCAAGATCTTTTAATACAGTAAGTCAGACAGTTGACGCAACTAAGTTGGAGGTGCTGAAGGTCAAAAAGATTTAGATTTGTACCCACTCAGCTTTCACAGTCAAGTCTCATTGCAACATAGAATATTCAGGCATGGTCTCTTGAAACCTACTGAAGTCAGTGAAAAGACTCCTATTGACTTCAGTGGGCTTTAAGGGTAGCCCTTGGTGGGCATAAAAAATTCTAACAAACCATCAGATCAAAGGCTGAACCTGCAGCAAGGCTGATTGTGGGAACATTTGCTATGACTGAAACATTTCATTCCATTCTAATGCTTACCATATGGGGGGGGGTACGTACACTTGCACTGAAAACATAATTTAAGTTTACTTTATAATCTGTTGTTCTCCATTACAGTTAGGCTTTACATATCCTGCCATTACACTGTAATGCAAAAAAACAGGCAATATAAAAATTCTAGTAACATGATATATATAGAAAAGAGCTTTCTGTGAAAGTGAAAACATATTGTTTTATAGCATGGTATACATAATTGTGAATTTGCCTTGACCACAACCTTGTTAATTTAGTTTATATTATCTTTGGTGAAAGCAGACCTTGTAAGGATGTCATGTGAACTTAAAGCTACATGGACACTTCCAACTTTGTGATCAATGTTTGGTTTGTGTCCAACTTGATTATTCTAGTATTTAGTTGCTTAGCAAAGGGGTGCACCATGCCTTTATTTATTCACTACAGCTATTTAACATTAACAGTAAAATAACGTATATTAAACTGATAAACATCTAAGGGAAAAATATGTAAGCATTAAGATGTTTGTCATGTGTGTCATTATTTCAGGGCCATAACTAGGGTGGGGTGAATGGGGTTTTGCCCGGGTGCACCGAAGTGGCTCAATAGAGCTGCTCTGTCAGAGGGCCCATTTTGCGCTGCTTGCCCCCCAGCACCGCTAATTGCAAGGGGCGCGTTCTTATCAGAACGCATGCCAGGTGCTGAAACAAGAGTGTTATAGCTCTGTAATATTTGTTTATATTTGGATTCTTGCAAAACAAACAAGGAGTCTGGTGGCACTTTTAGAGACTAACAAATTTACTTATCACTTTAGCTTCTATGGAAGAGATCCCACTTCATCAGACACTTGAAGATGGTTTCCCATCTTCCCATCTAAGTTCCCAATCTTCAAAGCAGCTGATGAAGTGGGATCTTCTCTCACAAAAGCTCATGTGATAAATAAATTTGTTAGTCTTTAAGTGCCATAGGACTCCTTGTTTGTTTTACTGAACTAGACTAACACAGCTACCCCTTTTGGAATTTGGATTCTTGTCATTCAGATAGAGACCACTGCTACAGCAACTTATAGTAATAATAGGGTACACTTATAAAATAACTTTTACTCTGGGAGTCGAGAGTATGTTAAAAATTTGGGGAGCCAATAGTTCATGAATGCATAACTGTTCACAAGATCATGGGCATCCTCAAAATTATAACTTTATTTCATCTTGTCCTCCACCACCTTTGCATGCATCCACTCCTTTTCTTCTAGTTGTTCAATTTATCAGCCATTTGGCTTTGCATCTAAATTTATGCCATGTAGACTTTTTCTACACCTGAAAGTGAATTCACCTTAAGAAGTGTACAAATTTAAAGTACAAAGCTGTTCCTGAACAACTCCATGTGTGGATGCTATTAGTCCAAAACAAGAATGCCTTGTTTCTGTTTAGCTCAGCCCACTGCCAAAGTGAATTAAACTAAAGTGATTTAAGACCACTTTAAGTCTGAGTGAAGTTTAACTACTAATCCACTTTAAAAGATAATTCAGATTAATTTTTCTGACCATACTGGCATAGACAAGCCTTAATTCTTGGAACAGCACCACACTTCCTGGTTGCCATGCCTCTTTCCTTTTTCTCTTTGTTAAAATGTACTTATTTCATGAAGCACTCTCATATCAATCTATTCATCAATCCATCAATAATACCTTTGAACCTTCTCCTGCCTACACCATGTTCCCATATGGTCTAATTATCAGGTTATGACCTTTACAGTGTAGGAACCCAGTTTTGCTATGTCTTTTATAAAACGTTACATATACTTAATGTATTGTAGTAATAACTTTCACTACCATTAAAGTGCAGCTGTAACTGGAGTGTAATATAACACTTTAGGATAGGAAGTGAAGAACACTGTGACACTTAAATGAGAAATTTTATGGAAGCAAAACATAATTGTGGAAACTGGAATTTGGCCAGTCTCCAGATGATGGGGTTGGGACTGATGGTAAGAGAAATGATAGAGAGGAACTCCTCCTTCCTCCAGACTGAAAGGATTACTTGCTAATAGGCCAGTGGTCTGCAACCTGCAGCTCTATAACTTCATATGCCCCTTTGTGGCTCCAGGCTCCACCTCCCCCATTACCTGCCATCAAGGGACCCTGTGAGCAGCCCGCTCCTCACGCAACCTTGCCAATCACCACCACCGGGGGATCCTGCAGGTGGCCGGCTCTTGATTACAGGCTTCCCCACCCACTGCCAGCAAGCCCTATAGCAGACATCCTGGCCCAGCTTCCAGCTACCTTCACCAGACAGCTACACTCATTGCAGCTCTCAAAACACTTGGTTACTGAAGGAATTTTTGACTTTTGGGTTGCCGACCCCTATATAGGCCATTGTACTCCTTAGGGAGTAGAATGAGAATAGAATCAGCCCCCTAACTTTTTACTAAATTTGAATTTGGGGCCAAATGTGACCTGACAATTTTTTTAAGGAAGAAAGTGCAGAGAAGTCATAACTCACAAGCCCATCACCCTGTTATACTTAAAATTTTATCGGGCTAGCTTAGTTGGTTACTGGTATGCTTCTTTGTTTTTTAAAGCAGTGTAATTATGCTACTAAAGACCCTAGTATGGCCACAATTATCCCAATAGAAAGATGCCTCACACAATTAGAGTTATTCTGTCTCTCATATAGGAACAGCTATACAGGTATAATGTACCTTTATGCCAAAACTTCTCTCACACTATGGGGTTATACCACTTAATTATACTGGTTTAATTAAGCTGGCACAAATTTTATATATAATCAAGCTCTTTTTTTTTGTTTTCGGCAGTTAAGGTAACATCCTGAAGATGGGTAAAAGACATCCAAATATACCCTCCTTTAATACAACATATCCTGTGTGACATCCCTGGAAGATGGCTTCTTTAAAAAGATCAGTATCAAAGACCTGAAAAGTATGTGCGTATATACATTTAAAAAAATTAAAAAGTTATACAAATGTAGTTGCTTTGCATAATGAGGTTTCTTTTTTCTTCACAGATCAGCATTTTAAGTAAACCTTGGAAAAATGATTGTGTGATCAGACACCACACTGCAGCAAGAGCACACATTTGGTAATGGTAGTTGTGGACAAAAAGCTGAATGCTATGGTTTCAGTGACTTGTCGTTGAAACCTTGTGGTTTCTGTGTAGGAGGGCTGTACAAGCTGGACACGTTTGACATCCTTATTTCTGAGCTGTGAAATCTGTACATCTAACTTATGAAAATTACTTCTGCATTTATATTATTATTTTATTTAATGAAGTCAATGCCATATTTTCCTTGCATTGAGTGGAAACAAAAACAATGGAAATGTTTTAGAGTATGCTGTGAACCTGTTTTGACCTCCAAGACAGCAGGATGAATATGTTCTTTTTTATAATTAAAATTAAGATGCTTTGTGTATAGAAGTAAGCTTAAATAAAATGCTGTAACCAGTGAATTGGGGAGAGGGGAGCATTTCTCTGATGTGGAGATAAAGGAACCCAGCAATACCTTTGAGTCAGAATGTCAAAAACTTAGTGTCTTCCAAGCTAGAGTATTGTCATTTAAAGCTAAATTGTTCAGTTATTTATTTTCATTAATTAATACAGAATAAACTACAGTACAAATAATATTTAAGAGCTATGATCTTTTAGTTGTTCATAGTGCACTCAGAATGTTAAAGGTAAATTGATCCTGAATGACTGAGATCAGTTTACAGATGGACAAACAGAAATATAGCAGCAGAAGCAGATGCAGCCACATGGTCTTGAATTCAATACTGACCCACATGTCACTATCATGTTGCTCATCCTTGGTTTTCTGTTGTATGTGTGATAAGAACATAGAGCCATGTAATTGACTGTAGTTCTTGTACAGGGCTAAATCTGGTTGTTCATTACCAGAGCTGGATTACTTTGAAATGAGGAGGTATGACTAGTCACTTTGTGCTGTAGAGCAGTAGAGAAGCCACTGTTGCACTACTGTTAGGCTAGTGGTAGATCCACTGAAGTCAATCTGTGTCTTCCCCCAGGCCACTCCTCCTTTACTTGCTATGTAGATAAAATATATAGTAGGATGGAGCCCCCAAAGAGCTGAGGTCTGTGGAATGCAAAGTATTTGGGTTGCTGTGTGGGTTCAGCAAACCCTGTCTCCCCTCATTGTCCTGCATAGCAGAATCCCACTAATTGCACCACAACTGGGGCCTTCAGCAGGGGCAAAATGCCCATGCAGTCAGTGTTTCACTTTGGAGTATGATGTTTTAAAAGCATGTCCAATACTAATCATAAAGAGAAAGGGAAAGAAAGAGACTACTTGGAGATTGAAAACACATCCACAGTCTTTCTTGGGCATGTCTATACTACAAATTCTGCAGCAGCACAGCTACAGTTATGCCCTATAGTGCAGACACTACACTGATGGAGAGTTTGGGTATTTTTTTCCCTGTTCTGTAGTAAATCCATCCCTTGGAGAGGCAGTAGCTGCATTAATGGAAGCATTCTTCTGCTGACCTAGCTGCATCAAGTGTAGCACTTCAGTCTACCTAACTATATCAGACAGGCATAAGTGACATAGCCAGCTGGACATAAGTTTTAGGTGTAGACCAGACCCTGGTAAAATAGAAGAGGAATTAGTACTTCTGTGCAAAATATCCACTTAGCTCATCTGTGGCAGTAAAACCCACCTGAAAGGATTAAAGACAACAGGAGCCTTTTGCATGCATTTTATGTTAACAAAGATTTAGAGCGTGAATACCACCAAAAAATCATTTTGGAGAAGATGGCCATGAGAAGCTCATGTTTCTAATTCTGATTTTTGTATCAAATGCATGTCTTCCCATGTAAAAAAGATCAGATATGTTGATTTTGACCTACAAACTTGCTCAATGATCTCTGTATCAGACATGTTCCTTTCAGGTAAAAAGATGTGTTTTCTAAGTGCCAGCCTTGCAAACTCCCCTTGGAGCTGAAAATCAAGGGGGTGGTAACTGTTTGTGCTTACGCATCACAACTGGAACCAAGAGAAGCACCAAATAGGTGTAAGTAGTTGAGGTATATGGTAGGAAAATAGTAAACTTGCTGTTCTAAAATATTCATGTGTCAGGGACCTTTTTCTGGTGCTTCTAACCAAGTTCTTGTAATAAATATCTTAAAGTGAAAGAGAACATTTCCTATGGAATCAGTGACTATTTTTATAGCCCAATGTGTGAAAGAATCAGCTGAACCACAAAGAGATGCACCTAAAGGACTAAGCCAATCCATGTTCTACTTAAGTCAGTGAGGTCCTTTTAAAATGAAGGCTTTGAAAGTAAGCATTATGTACAAATACCTATGCATGATGAAGGAAACAAAGAAAAAAAATCCACATTTTCAACATGCTGAAGTATAAACAGCTTCGGTGTCACAAGATTGTCTTCATCCATGCTGCTAAATCTCTAGCCCAGACACTCACCGTTTCACATCTTGAATAGCACACCACTTCCTTGCCAGCCTGGACAAATGCTGTCTTTCCCCACTCACAGCCATTCAAAGGGCTGCTGTAAGGATCACTTTCCTGGCTCATTGCTTTCATCATTTTACACAACTCATTGTATCCTGTCACTTGTTCCTTCTTTTTGTCAGATCGAACTCCAATGGCTGGTCGACTCCCATGTGCCTTCTCCTGGCCTTGGGTAACATTACAAGCAGTTTACCTCCATTTCCTCTATTGGAGTGTTCAGATAAAACTTCATCCTGACTTTTTGTCATCAAGACTACCCATCCTTGGAAGCTGGATTTATTAATATAGAAATAAACATCAACAAAACCTGAAGTCCCAAAACAAAGTACATTCAAAACAAAGTTTGCTCTTCTTCCTCCCTGCTTTCTTGGCTAGGATCTTGTTGTTTTATGCAGGCCTTACCCAGTCCTAATTCCCATGACACTCAGCTAGAAACTGCTCGGTTGGATCCTTGGGCACTCTCCTTTGTACTGGAACCGTATGCTGATCTCCCCAGCTGTAGCTCTTTAGTAGTCAAGGTTAGTTGACAATTTCCTTTCCATCCGTTCGGCAAAAGTCACCCAGTTACAAGACTCTTGTCTCTGCCCCATCTTCATCTCTTACATGCTATTGGGATGTCAGCTCCTACTGCTGCCATCTGTCACTGTCATTTTCAATCAGGCACCTCCATAGTTTCTTCTAGACTGCCCATCAGCCAGGAAGAAGCTCCATGGGCACATCTATAAAGGCACATCATTGTTCTCCATCTAAGCCTTTCTTAAAACTCTTCTCTGCAATGTCTACAGAAAATCCGATGTGCTGATACAGGCAGCTTGTGTGCTCTAACCAATGATTTCCCTGACAATCAGTTCTGAATCATGACCTTTTGCTCCACTTCTTTTTTGTCTCAAACTGTAAGTTCCTTCAGTCAGGGACCGTCTATTGTTATATGTGTGTTGATTGCCTACCACATTGCTTAGTCCCTAAGCTCTACTGCAGTACGCATAACAAGTAGAAACATAAAATTCAGCGCCTTGTGGGTTGGTTCTGTTTGAATGAGTTAAAAGACACAGAAATTCTTGATTCCAAAGGGGCAGCTGTGTTAGTCTAGTGGAGCAAAGGAAGCAAGGAAATCCTTGATGTAATCCTATGAAGGATACAGGTAGGTTCCTTGCTACACTATTCTTAGGTGAGACCCTCTAGTCAGCATTTATCTATGGAGAAGCTGCCTCACTGTTTCTCCCTTCTTTTAGGGTCATACATATAAAACTCTTTAGCTAGTGCACTCATGTAATGCATGCCAACCTCCTAGCCTGTGTTTGGAATCTCTGAGGGAACGCTGGAGCTTTGCACTACGTTTGGAGCCACATGTTCTGACCAGCTAGCTGCAGACATTCACCTCAATGTGTCCTTTAACCACCCTCTGGGGTTGCCAACAACCTTAATAAACAGCCACTAGCTCCTTTCAAAACAATAAACGCCACCTCTGTGGGATACGAGATCCTATTTCTAGATCACCTATGAGAAGATGTTATTTTTGATCATATGTGGCTGAGTTACTAAGTTATGGTGACCTTAAAATAATAAAATTTGGCTTTCTTGGTGAGCCTGGTCTGAACCAAAAAGTTTTACCAGTAAAACTTGCCTTATGGGGGCATTTTCTTGCCCATGTCCACACAAAAATTTTGCATCCTGTCAGTACAACCCTGTCATTCTGTCAGTCATATTAAACCAACTCCCCAAACAACTTAAGCCCTTGACCTGCACGGTGCTGCTGGTATGTTGCCTGTGTTGACACTGCATTACCTCAACCAGTATAAAGCATCCTCTAACAACAATCAGACAATGCCCCTATCCATATGTCTGGGACTGCTCTGGGCCAGTTCTGAACTCTGCTGCTCAGGGGTCATAGTCTGTGGCTGCAGCATGTTGAGGGTTATGTGACCAGAACCCTGCTGCAGATGTTGCATCTCCAGCCTGTTTGGGAAATTCTCTTTTTACTTGGCCACCTTTGTTCGCTCAGGGCACTGGTATGTCACCAGGTGGAGCTGCAGCTAAGAAAAGTTTAGACAAGCCTCATGCTGCAGCCTGGGTCAAGGGACAGTCCTGGACTTCCTCAACCTGAGGGAAGCAGGGGCAATGCAAGTCCAGCTGCAGAATTCCCAGAAGAATGAAGGTGTTTGTTTTGAGGTTACAAAGTAGAGGCAAATAGTAGAAGTATAAAAGGATGAGAAACAGTGCAAAGCAACAGGGAAGGAACTGTAGCAATCCTATCAAAAAGCAATGGAGGCTTTCCAGTTTCCACCATACCCATTTATACTATTGTGAAGCTGGATGCCATACTGGGCAGGGACCCCACAGCTACCCTGTGAATGATAGCCAGGGACTTCCCCCGCTAGTGCATTGTGTGCCCATTGGTGCATAGCAATGAAAAAACTCACTGAGGAGGGGACACACAGAATTCTTACTGCATAGATAACCAGGTTCTTTCTGATAGCCAGCCAAACTCAACCCTAAGTCTAAAAGTGGAACCCACTAAGGAACAGGAAGGGAACACAGATAAATGTATTAATTCATGCTGCTTTTAAAAAAAAATGTCCACAGGCCCCCTCCAAACTACCCTTTCCCACTTGCCTACCTTGCTCCATCATTCTGACAATGATGGCCAAATTTGCGCAGGGAACAAACAAAAGAAACTGTGTTTTGAAATAGTTGGTTTATTTTAACAATGTGCTTTGGCCCTCAGAGTCAAAAAAAAAAAAAATGGGGGAAGGGAGCTATGACAAGAAACAGAAAAACCATTCCCATATGTATGCTTCTGTCAGTGTATACAGACAGGATGTCTAATCATATAAAGTGATGTACTATAAACAGAATAAGAAAGCACTGAAATCTATATGTAAGCATTATAATAAAAGGCATAACAAATTTAATATTTCCCTTGCAAGCAATTCAATAAGCAGTAATTAATAGTAAATAATTGCTTCAGGCAGAGGGTCCATGTCCAAAATAAATTTTTTGTATGGCTCAGGGAAGGAGCTTTTAAACTGATTTGCAGAACCAGGCAGTGACAACAACCCTTCTTTTTCAGAGTTGAAGCTGGATCTTGAAATAATCCTTTTGGCCACTGGCCCAAACTAGATAAAGGTGACAAGCATGTATTCTTTAAGCTAACACTGAACATTCTTGAAAAGCTGCCTTGTTCCTCATGCTGCAGTACGACATTATCCCACTGCAAAGAATTTTGGTTGTGCCATCCTTGTGAACAAACTAGCAGCATAGAGGCCCAGCTGGCCGTGAGCAGTAGCTTTCTCTGGTCCTTTGGCACCCTCAGGAGTGAGATCTCAGTAAGGCACATCACTGCCTTTTATATGTTTCATACTATTTACTGCACTATCACTACATTTATTAACTGAGACACATGACAGTTCACCCATGCCCCTCATTGCTAAAGGTTTGGAAAACAGCCCTCATATACTCACCATGCTGGTTGCTGCTAATCTGTCCTGAAGCCAGCAGTTCTGAACTAAGTCTGACCTACTTCACAATTCTATGAATAGCTTCATAAGGAAAATTTAGGACATTTCTCATTTATTGTTTCCTGTCTGCTAACCTTTTAAATCTAAAATTATCTGTCTTTCTTGTTGTTTAAGAGTGGCTTAGCTGGGGTATCCTTGAGATGCAGCTCCTCCACACCTGCTGAAAGACTGGCCTTGATTGGAACAAAGAAGAAACTGGCAAAGGAGGACATCTTTTTAGAGCTCCTCAAGAGGTCTGAGTCCAGGGCCTGTCAAACCAGGGAGTGCAGGTAGCACATGCAGAAGACTGGGGTGGTGCACAGGAAAGTGCACCAGGAGGGGGAAGTTGTTTGTTGTTGAGAAACTGAGCATTAGAGACACAAGATAGGTGAAGTAATATTATGTACTGAATCAAATTCCATTGTACCTAAAGAACTCTGTGTAAGCTCTAAAGCTTGTCTCTCTCATCAACAAAAGTTGGTTCATTACACAGTATTTATTATCTCACCCACTTATTATCTCTGTAATAGCGTTGGACCACCAGGGCTACAACAACACTGCATACAACACTTAAATCAACCAAGTCAGAAACATCTAAGAGGAAAAGTTTAAGAGAAAAAGTAGTAATCAGAAAAACAAATATAATTTGATAACCAGTTAAAACATCATAATTTAAAGGGTTTATCTAATATGATAAGGATATTTGCAGAAAAACAAGTTTTTTGTGGGGTGGTTCTTTTTTTTTTTGC
This sequence comes from Podocnemis expansa, assembly GCA_007922195.1. NCBI lineage: Eukaryota > Metazoa > Chordata > Testudines > Podocnemididae > Podocnemis > Podocnemis expansa. The sequence goes on along the minus strand of ML681966.1, from coordinate 49,516,860 downwards.
TTCCCTGTCTCATCTGTCTGTTACACTTACTACCAAATTTGGCTTTCCCCTTGTCTTTGCTATTTCCATTTCTGTTCTAGCTCTGCTGAGGGCCTCTAAAGGAAACCTCTTGTCTATGTTTCACTGTAAATTGTCTTTAACAATCAGCAGAGCAGAGATGAAACAATTCTATTTTCCCTGATTCTATTTTGCCTTGCAGCCTCCTTCATTTTTCATACCCTATGTCTTCCTCTGACATGTTCTGTTGTCTCCCCTATTGCCAGGATTTTGCTAATTATTTTGAAATTAGTATGGACAGATATGTGGCACAAGGATTCACTGCCTCTTTCCTCATTTCTATTATCTCCTTTATCTCACTTACATGAGCCTGTTACCACACAACTTGTCCCACTCATCCCAGTCCCTCTCCTGTGTCCTGCTTCCTTTCTCACTTTACCTTCACTTTGCTTTTACCTTCTTAAAACCATTCAACCATACTTGCTGCTTCAGTTTCCATCCTAATTCCCTCCTCCCTTTTACTTCTGTGCTCCTTGCTCTTGATTCTGTCTTCTCCAATTCATTCCCTCACTAGCTTCATTCCAACAGAAACAGAATTTACCTTATCATAAACTGCAGATCTCTTTCATTACAAAGAAATCAAATGGACCCCTTCTGAAATTCTTCTGCAATGTATGAAAATGATTTTTTAAAATGGACTTTATTTCCGTTGACAGGATGCTTATTTGTATATAGGTTTGGCAGAATTCTGTTTTTTTAAATAATTTTGACAGATAATGTTTTTTCCTTTTAGGCATTCTTTTAAGATTTTTAATCAGTCAGTTTTCACCATTGTGGGAGATTATGGGGAAGTTTATCAGACAGCAGGGGAGTGGTCAGACAATAATTATTTAATGACAGTAGAAGCTGAGATTCAAAAAGTTAAATCTTTGTAACAATTGACATACAAATTGTCAGCATAAAATGTCAAAATATACATAAAAATATTCTTAAACTCTAATAAGTTTTCAAGCTGCATTTTTCTTACTTCACCTATCTGTAAATATCAGTTACTGATTGAACTATGTTTAGTGTGTATACAGTTTATACTAATGCTAAATGTAATCGTAGATGACCTGGACTTGGATCATTGAAGCCAAACAATGGAAGAAGGATCAGGCCCATAATAACTACTCTTCACTCAGGGCTTGATTTTGCAATATACAGAGAACTCTCAGCTTTTGGTCTTTAAATGAGAATCATGGGGAGTATCAATCCTTACTAAAGAAAGATCCTATCAAAGCCAGTCCCACATACTGCACCTATGTTTTTTTCATTTAAATAAAGTGATCCATGCCAAGTGATCCAAGATCTTCAGCCATAAAACTATACAGCTCAATAAGACTAATGATGTAAATGGGTATGAGTCAGAACAACCTTTAAAAAGTGATCAGGCCTGCACTTAGAAAGTATTTGGGGCATTATTAATCATTAGAAAGAAGTATGATTGTTGCAGAAACAGGTACATAAAATGTGGGGTTTAACTGCTCTGTAGTGGACTTGTGAGTGGTATCATACATATAAGCAAGATCTACATTTAAAAAAGTAGTCTTCCAGATGTTCTCATGTGAAGAAACAGAATTAAGTTCTTTCTACACATCTGAGCTCATCTTCTACTTCTTTCTTACTATCTCTGCCATCTCAATTTAACTGAATTACAGAAAGGCTAAGTCTGAGTAACAAACATTAAATGTAACTCTTGAAAAATACCCATACCCTGTGCTGTGGTGAACAATATCTCGTATTATATTTGGCACATCTATATGGGCCAGTGTTTACCTGAGCTTCCTGTTGGAAAATCAGTGTGTTATTACTGTCTGTTTTGGAAGAAAAAAAACAGTTAAAAGTTGTTCTTGAAAACACAGTGCTGATTTTCTTAAGCTAATACCTTAGGGAAAAGGCAGAGATATAAACATCTACTGCTTTGCTAGTGTGTCTATTTCATCAGAACAATAAAGTCAGCATATTTAAAAAGGGTCAGATCCTGCAGAGTCCACTAAGAAAAAACTGCTGTTGATTTAACTGGAAACAGAGTCAGATAAAGACATGTCCAAACATAAAACCACATATAGGTCTTTGTCCTGCAGTAAGAATGGGGTTGTCGTGAACTATGCAAGAAACTTCTGTCTTGTATTTCAGCTGTGGAGTGCTCAGGACAGTGCTCTAGATAAAGGTTGTGCGAAGATGCAGTTCCCCCCCACCATTTTCCTTCAGTCCTCCAAAAGGTTGCTCTAATCTCTACCAGCAGCCCACGGTGCTCACTCTAGCAATCAAGGTAATGGTGCATAGGAGCCAGCCCACAAAGGGAAATAACAGTAGTTGCATTAGAGCTGCTATGGTAAAGGCCATCCAAGTGTAACTCTGGAAACCTCACGTAAGCCAAATTTATGGCTAATTTTCATTACAGCAGGAGGACAAATCTGTCTTAGCACAGCTGAAAGTCTGGCCCACAGGTCTAACATGTATCTACTATATATGTATATTGTGAGGTGTGTCATCTCTGGAAAAATTTTAGAACAAATTCCAGTTATGCTCCTTCACCAACACTTTAAAAAAAATCAATGCCACTTTTTGTGAGCTGTCCTATGATACTGAAATAGATGGCTGACAAGGCATTATTGTAAATGACAGACAAAATATGTTATTAAAAATTGTGAAAAAATGTCATCTTCCATTTCTACAGTATCTCATTGAAATATGTAGAATTGTCTTAAAAAGTTAGTTCTTGGTACACACCAATAAAGTTATTATACAACAGGTGAATAGCACTATGCAACTCATTGAAATAAGTAAATGGAGGTGCAGAGAATTTAAGTGACCTTTCTCTTTGTCAAATAGTGAGTTAGTAAATCCTTTGCTTTAACTGCTGGAAACCAGAAAATACCTTGGGAATAGCTGTGACCCAGGCCTCCTGGGATAACCACCTGAATATGCAAAGATCAGGGCAAGCTGCAAAAAGGAAAGCAGATCCTCCCAGCACTGGTGGGTTACCTTGAGACAAGCTCCCCCAATCAGTCACAAACAATGCTTCTGATCCCCCACAAAGGATATCAAGAAGCCACCATATAGTATACCCAGCTCCCTTTACTGCATTCCAGTCACCGGTCCCCAGTACAGCCAGTAGGTCTGTTAAAGAAATAGGTTTTTCTGAACCCAAAGGGCCAACCACATCACCCAGAACAATATAAGCTTGGATCTTACCCAAAAAATCACTCTGCCAGCCAATCCTTTAGTAACTACAACTAAAGGTTTAATATAAAAAGAAAACAAATAACATATGAGAGATTTTAAAGGGTCAAAGTGAATCACATACATACAAATGGTTTAGAGTCCATAGAAGACAAAACCTCGAAGATCCTGTAGTTTGCAGATTAGTCCCCCTCCTCTGGGTCCCAGTCCTTTGTTCAGTCCCAGAAGAATAGTTCCAGAGGCAATTGTTGGTTGCACATAGACTGAAGACTAAAGACAAAATGGAGAATGGGCTATGGCCTTTTATCATCTTCTGGCCCTCCCCATGCTCTCAGGGTCCTTGCCAGATCAAAATGTAGGTGGGCCACACGGTCAGTCTGGATAACTGGTCCAACAGGTTTCCTCTTGAGCCCACTGTAGCTGAGAGGCCCTCCTCATGGGCCATTAGTATGACAATAGTTTGCAGACACCCAGTCTGGGATTGCCTCTGCTCAAACAACTTGGAACACAAATAAGATTCCTAGATTCTATTACAAATATGATACCTACATATAAATCATATAATCATTCCTAGCATGTTACAACCCTTCTGTTGATACCAAACATGGCATATTGCAGACAGCATCACGATAGCCTCTTACATAACTGCATTTTTATAGATATATCTATACCCTTTCAGTGTTGATAATACATCACTGGTGACTTTTATATCAAGTTTGGATCTTTTTCTAAAAGATATGCCCTAGTTGAAAAAAGAGTAAACTCAGGGAAGTTCTACAGTCTATGTTATTATGTCGAGGTCAGACTAGAAGGGCATCATAGGCCCTTTAGACCTGGGAATCTATGAAACCATAGCATGGAAGAACCTTGAATACCTGTAGCTTTGGGGGCTTGATCCAAAACCTGCAAAAGTCAATGGAAGACTCCCACTGATTTCAATGAGTGTTAGAGCAGTCTCATCGTAAATGATTATTTATTATGGTAGTGAGCCCAGGGCCTGACTGAGTTGGGAGCCTCCTGATTGTGCTAGGCATTGCAATAAATGCATTTTAAGAGTAATTTAGTCTAGTCCAACATATTTACAAACTAAACAGGCAAGCCCTCCAAAAGAAACATTGTTATCCCTATTTTACAGAGAAGGGCGGACAGAGAAATTAAGCAATTTGCCAAAGAGAAAGGTGGTCTGTGGTATAGCCAAGAACTGAACATTGAGCTCCTGAGCTTTGGTTCAGTGCTTGCATCACAGGATCAACCTTCCTCTCAAACTGAAAACTTCATATTCAAACACAATGTGTACAACTTGAACAGTGAAACCAATATGAAATAGCCTTTGTTATACATGTCCAAGAGAAAAATGTCAAGGTTGAATCCTCACCATGTTCCTGTGAGACAGGGAAGCAATTGTATCCTATCCCCATTTTACAGATGGGAAAAGCAAGTTGCAGAGCAAATGGCTAAACTGCAGCTGGGAGTGTGTCTCACAGCCCAGACAGTCACCTGTTTGCTAGCTCTGACTGAACTAATAAAGCAGTCTGCAGGGCTGGCCCTGCCTAGACCAAATGGTGCCACAGATGAGGAGTTCCCTTTGTCCTCCATTTGTTAAACTTTGGAATTTTTACTGCATGTGAAGCTCATTGCATGATTTTGATGCATGATTTACCCCTGTCATATAAGACAATACATTTGCATACTAGGTTCTGTAAATCTGTATTTATTTATGACATATAAGCAAATAAAAATAAACATTTTCTCTAACCTTATAAAAACTTACTGCAAACAGCTGAACTTTTCACTTCCTGTATTGTGCTCTTGAAGGCTTCTTTGGGTGCATCTTAAAAGGAAAAATGGAAACTTTAGGGAAAGCAAGTCTATGTTTTGCAGTCACAGAAAGTCATCAAACATTATGTGGTAAGCATGGCAAAAGGAGTAACAGTATTTCATTTATATTGTTTTGAAAATAGGGATTTCATAGATATCGCTGAGGTCTCATTAAATACGTATTTTATTAGTTGCTACTTGCATTCTTCACACCTTAAAACACAAGTACACTTTCACAATTACACAATAAAACAAGGTTCACAATATCACAGCTGCATAGGCAGTGAGTAATAGAAGAGTCTTGGACAGAAGCCTTCTCAAACAGGTGCCTACAGAAGCTCCTCTGGCTCCATGTCGCTACCAGTGCTGCTTCCCTTCTTTCCCCCCACTGTACCTCTTCCCCAAAGCCCCCCCATTGTTTTTGCCTCTCAACACCCTCCCCTGAGAGTGGTGTGCATGAGGAGTCTTGTGAGGCAGACTGAAAAACCACAAGTGGTGGGAGGTTTGGGGCGGGGGGATAAAGAAAAGCTAGTGATGGGTGGTTGGGCCTCTGGAGAGGGGATGAAGATGTGTGAGAAGCAGGTGGGGAGGGGACGCGAAAGAAGGGGGGTGAGTAGAAGTGGAGTGTGGCGTGAGCGGGGGGGGGAATGTGTGTGGTGCCTTGTGGGAAGGAGCCCTGGCAGGGATAAAGCAGGGGACAGGCCCATGGTCCAGGAGGTGAAACTCCCCAGCCAGCATACCCAAAGGCAAGAGTCACATGTAATCCACACATAGTGGGCTTTCACTTCACCTCACTTTACTTCACTTCACATGTCACTGACTGACAATACCCTGCCTGTACAGACCAGTGCTAACAACGTTCGAGGCAAATGTAGTTCTCAGAAAGTCTGCAAAGCTCCATGCGATTCTACATTCTAGGAGGTCAGTAAAAAAAAATGAACCCAAATAGAGAATACCTGCAACATTTTACTTCATACATTCTGTTTTCCCTTGTGTTACTAACACCAAAAATAGCAGCCCAAGCCTGGCATTCTTTCAAGCCTGGAACCCCAGATGATCCCCTGGGTCACCTGCCTCCAAATCTGGCCTTGGCAATGTAGACCAGGGGTCTCAAACGCACAGCCCACAGGCCACATGCGCCCCTAAAGCTATTTCCTGCAGCCCGCAACGACACTACCATTACTGATATTTGCAATATTGTTGTATTAAAAGGTTTCAGTGGTGCAGCCCTTGGGCTAACATACCAGTCCTCATGCGGCCCTGTACTAGTACTCGTGGTGATTTGAGTTTGAGACCCCTGGTATAGACATTGCAGCAGAGATGGTGGCTTGTGCTAGCCACTAGAGCCCAACCCATGCTGGGTCCAAGCTTGGATGAGCCACTGCCCATGCATCAGTGCTCATGCTGCTATTTTAGCATGATAACCCCAGCAGATCTAGCACAAATCTTTCTATCTGGACTGGGAGGCACATTCCCAACTGCAGTGTAGACTGCTCCAGAAAGCCGAAGGGATTTGTCCAAGGTGATTCAGTGGCAGGGTTCTTAAGTCTCAGCATTAGGTTAACACTTGGAGCACACATTGCTTCTTGTGGTAGTAAGAAGTTGTGTATGTTTGGTAACCCTCTAAGGAAGGTTTTATAAAGAGGCTTTCAAATATACTGTTACATAAAGGCAGCTGGATTTTTCTCTAATAGTTGCAATTTGACTGTGAAAAGCATTCATCCAGCATGGAAAATTTTATCCCAAGCAGATCAAGTGTGGCAAAATTAAATGAAAACAATGGATCTTACAATGGAAAGTGTTGGGTAACCTTAACTGTAGATGCAGCAGACTGCTTTGCATACAGTAATAGGCTAAAACTCGAAAGGTGCAGTAGTCATTGCACCATAGTTAAAGTTGTATTATGGTATTCAGTTTTACAAGTCACTTAAAACCTTTATTTTGTGAGAATCTCACTGAAATGGCAAAACACAACTCACAGAATATAAACTTGGAGTACAAGTGAGATTTTTCATTGTGGTTTGATGAAAAATTAATTAATACACAAAGAAAAACGTAGGTTCAGAAATCATCTCTTTGGGATTTCCCCTCGCTGAACTTCCCCTTACATACTGTGGATTGTCTCAGCTTTTTACAAGGAAATTCAAACTTTCTGGGATCAGTCCTTAGACCACATTATTGCTCATAATATTTTAATTCCTTGCATATCATTTGCACAGATGTAGGGATTGCCAATAGGGTATTTTATAACTTACTAGCCATAATGGAACATGTGTGTTAAAGCAAACTCACTCTTGTTAAAGCACAAGAGATGGATTAACACTAAGAGCTCACTTACATGGGGGATAGTCAGGAAAATTAAGACAAATCAAACAAAAGGGGTTAAGTTAAGGCACATAAATTTAAGCACTTGTAACACACTGAGGAGCTCTCAGTCAAGAGTAAAATGGCTTTAGGTCACTTTAGTGTATCCTTCAAGCTCCAGTTTATTTTTGAGGCCTTTTATGGCCTGATCTACCCTAAAAAATTTGGTCAATGTAAGTCATTTTGTATCACTCTAGTTGTGCATGTGTCTACCTACCGTCAAATTTCTCTCCAATCTGTGTAAGCATCCCGTTACAAAAATATCATGAATGGTAATCCATTTGTAAGAAAAGAATGTTGCAGTTTGCTAAGCAGTCCTGTACTTTTAACAATGCAAGAGCATCATGCACCTTTCCTGACCAACCAACACTGATGGCAGTGAAAAGTCCCTGATGATCCACCAATGCTTGCATAACTATAGAAAAATAGTCCTTTCTGATGATATATTCTGTTGCAAGGTGGGATGCTACAAAAATAGGGATAAGTGTGCTGTCTATCATCCCATCACAGTTCATTAATCCCATTGCAGCAAATCCAGCCACAATGGGCTGCATGCTACCAAGAGCCACAGTCCTGTGCAGTAGGAGATAATGGTGCTGCATATCTGCTTGATAATGATGGCCCTCTGTGAAAGGGTCTATTGGGCTCATTGAGGCTCCATACTGGAGGCCTCATGGTCCTTCACCCTCAACCCCAGGAAAAAGCAATCGAGGTGGACCCTCCAGGGTGCATAGAGAGGCTGCAGGGACCAGCCAATTGGATCCGAGCAGACTCATATAAAAGGAGCTGCTAGATAGCTCAGAACAGTTGCTAGGGTTGCAGAAACATGGATTATGCTCCTGATTGCTCCCTAAGATTCAAGGAAGACTTTGGCTCTGAAATGAGGATAAAGCTGAAGGTGCTGGGGCTAAAAGGGCATGTGACCCAGGGAAATGAAGCAGCAAGTAGGAACTCATAGCTTCCCTATGTTGTGACATGCAGGTGTGGGTTAGAGCCCATTTCTTTGGCAGGCCACAGGTGGAGGTGCCTAAGCCCTGCAAGAAGGCCAGCATTTAACTGAACTGTGTTAACCCTGAAATGGGATTGAACCAGCCTGGTAATGCAGCTGGGGTCAGGAAGGGTCACTACACCTTGAAGAGGCATCAGGGAGGTACTCTAAGGCACTGCACCATAACAGAATCAGTGCCACTGGAAGCTGGCCTAGGAGATGCTAAGGCTAATCAGTCATGTTATGTGCCCTATTGGGCTGACTGAGAACTAACTCAGGCGACAAAGCTATGTACAAAGACATTACAGAGGGCACTGTGAGAGGCCTGTTTTCCTTGGGCCCAGGAAGGGGGAGTCTGTATTTTTTGTATACTTGCCACATGTATGTGTGACTCAGCCAGAGGGTCCAGTTGCTAAATTTCTCAAGTAGGTTTTCAATCATCAACAGGGGTCAATACAGGCAGAGTAAGGTCGAGTGTGGGCAGGGCAGATACACCTGATCAGCAGGAACAGCCACTTGAGGTGAATAGCTCTATCGGACCCCTACTGTTAATTTTCCAGCTTCAAAATATTTCCCATTGACTGGCAGCAAGTCAAGGGTGCCAGCTTCCACATTTCAAAGCATTTGCTTCTCAACTGTCTGTGTACCTCTCATTCTGGTGTCCCTGCATTGGAGGGCTGGGATGAGCATGACGCTCAGATCCATGATTTAAATATAGTCCAAGCCTCAGAGAGTTTCCATGATGGGATTAAATATGTTTTAATTCATGTGCATTAACATCACACCTTTTAGTTGATTTGTCATACCTTTCCTGAATGTCCTTGCAGAAAATGGTGTAACAGGGAAGGAGTAGTTAAACACCTCATTTGCCTCTGTTAGCTTGCTCCTAAGGGGCTTAGACTGGGCAGACAGCAGCTGGGTGGTTATCAGGCTGGGTCAGTGCATTCTCCTAATCAGGGAGCTATGGGAAACAGCTGGGAACCTGACCCGGGATGATATAAAGATCTGGGCCAGAAACAAGAGAGGCAGCCATGTGGTCACTGGGATAGAATAGGGAGTAGAAGTGTGAATGCCTAGGGTACAAACTGGGACTTGGCTCTTGCACAGTTTAAATAAAGCACATGAGGTTTGCATTGTACAGGGTATGGTGAGTTTCTGTGGGGCATTAGAGATGGTGCAGGGAAACTGAGGCACTAGGGCCTGCCCCTCTGACATGTGGACTTAACAAATGGGTAAGTTCCCTGAACCAGTGGGTTCCCAACCTGTAGTCTGTGAGGGTACTGCAGGTGGTCTGTGGGTGGGGGGATAATTACTGCAAGTAAATACTTTGCAGGTATGTATGCTGTGATAAGTGCAGTATGTTTGTAAGGACAATAAATTATTAGAAATAAGTGTGTTTTTAATACTCTTTGATATATAAGTTTGACTCCTGTCAGCCATGTGCTATATTAAGCAGACTTTAAATGGTTGGTTTGTTTACTTGGTGGTCTACAAAAGCTTTTGATGATGGTGTAGTGGCCCACATAAAGGGAAGGGTTACCAACTGCTGCCCTGACCTATGAAAGGGGAGCAAGAGAGCATAAGTTCAAATTCCTATTCAATACCTTACATGAGTTCTATCCGGGGAAGTTAGTGAAGCATTATACCCCACAAGCTCCCCCCCCGAGTGACTAAACCAGTTTAACAAACAAGGAGTCATGTGGCAGTTTTAAAGACTAATAAATTTACTTCATGAGCTTTTGTGGGAGAAGTTTCACTAATCTAAAGATAAACTAGTTTAGATTATTCTACCTGTAACTGCAATAAACCACACTCCTTTCCAAGGGGCAGGGATGGGATGCAGGATTCTTGAGCTTGAGTATTCTTCTGCTGACTAAAAAAAACAGTAATGTAGTCCACTGGGAAAGTGCACATCAAGTCCTTCCCTAATGGTCAGTTTAGAAAGAACATGGTAATTTGTCCTGTAGCTCAAGCAGTAAGGGTCTAAGCTACTGACCTGAAGGCCTTAAATGTTTTGAACTATTACTGACTAAGGCAGGAGTGTGCAAAATACAGTCCATGGAATGGGTTCAGGCTGCTGGATGGTGCCCCACCCTTGGGGGCTAGATCTCTGCCACCCCACCCACCTCCCTGGCCATCTCTTCACCTGCCTTGGGGCTGGTGTTGTGCCAAAAACAGTGTTGGGCAGCAAATTTTACTAAGTATGGTTGGAGCAACCTAAGTAACAAAATCTGTGTACATGTATGTGGTGCTATAACCATAATGCTAGTCTCCATCACCTGTTAAATTTTCACACAAGCAACTTCATGTTTTCTCCTGTGCTGCCCCCATTCACGTGAGGTGCCCACCCTGTAAAAGCCCATAAAGCTACTGCTTTGCCATGGTGCCTGCATACAGCTTGATAACCATTAAGCTGCTAGTGGGCTGAGACCACTATTCCCTCTAATTTTTGGTAGGCTGTGTGTGCAAAAGAAAATTCTTTGTGTGCACAAAAATTTGTTTGTGTCCACTAATATTAGCACTATTTCATTTTTTTGTGTGCACTTTATTTTGTTGTGTGCATGGGTTTCATGACCTGTGTATGCACGCACAACTTAGAGGGAACAGTGGGTAAGACCACAGTCTGTAATGGTGACCACTGTTATCTCACTCTTCACTTGCATTCTCTCTTCATATGTCTATTGTCTTTTGTTCTTATACTAATCAGCTTCTTTGGAAAGGGAGCATCTTTTTGTTCTATATTTGTACTGTTCCTATCGCAATGGGATCTTTGTCTATGACTAGGGCTCCTAGGCTGTAATATAGTACAAATAATTACAAGATCACTGTTAAGCCAAAAATATGCTTAGAAAGATGCTGAGTGGCCCTCTTAGTAGGAGTAAGGCCTATAGCCAACAGTATGTGGCTCTCTGGCTGCTTATTATTATGGCGGATACCAGTTCCTCTATTTTTAAGAATGAGTCTTACTGTCCTTTCTATCAGTCAGATTTTTGGTCCCCACAGTATTCAAAACATAGCAAAAACTGTTTTGTATTAAAATGGCTCACAGGTTTAAAAAAAAAAAAAGGAAGTGATTTTTTTTCTTGAAAGAGTCTGTTTCTCCTCACATGGGGTAGTTTTGGTCTGTGAACAAAAGTCAGTTTGAACTGTGCATAGGTCAAAATGTATGTGTATATTCTAAAGCTAATATTTTCTATTTCCTTTTTGTCTAACTTCCTGTGTGCTGAGCCCAGGTTGTTTATTCTTCTGAATGATGCAATGGGTTAACAGACTGTTTGTGGGTTATCAGTAAGGAAATCTTAAGGTACAAGGACCATAACAGTACCTTATGTTTCACTTTGATTAAACTGGTAGAATTCCGCGTAAATGGAAATTTGTGAAGGCGTATAGCCTTCGTTCAGTTAAATGCTAGAACCAAGAGGATACGGTAGGAAGTGAATTAAAACAGAGCTTCTCATCTACTGAAAAAGTCAAATGTGCTGAAGTCTTCAAATTCCAAATCAAGTCAATGTCACACAAACATTATGCATTTTTAAAAAGGAAAACTAATCATCTTTCTTGTGCATGGGGGGGAGGGGAGATGCATGGCAAAGACTTGTATTTTGGGGCATAGTGAGCAGGCTTTTGTGGATGGGAAAGGTTGCCTGTCAACTGATTATTTCCTACTTTTGGGGAGATGGTTAATTACTAGAATTATATCCTTCCATAACTGTCTTTTTAACACACATCAAAGGTGACTAGCACGGTGCTGTATTTGTTTTACAAATCCAAATAATGCTTTTAAAGCAAACAGTTTTTAGAATAGTAGTCATTTTTTGAATATGTTACAATCAATGGTAAACCCAACTGCTTTTTCAGAAGTAAAAATGTTAGTGTATTTTTCACACTGCTTTAGCACCAAGGAACCTCATGCAGGATCAGGACCCCATTGTGACTGGTGTCACATCAACGCACAGAAAAATGCAGTTCCAGCAAGAAAAGCTTACAATGTAATTAGACAAAACAAAAGCAACAAACAGGAGGGAAAGAACAGAGCAGATAAGTGTGACTGTAACAGGATCACATAGCTAATTAAGATAAGCACTTGTATTACTGGAGTATTCTGAATTAGAGAGAGGTAGGTCTGTGGACTGCAGGTATCTATCATGCTTTATAAAATACACATATATGGGATTTTTTGTGCTTGTTGCATAAGGCAGCCAGACGTACAAAGAATGGATCCTCTTTAATCAGGGGGCCTGACTTGATTGTGGCTTTCTTAATTGTTTCTTAAACAAAGAAAAATAATAAAGTTGCTACCCCTCCCCCAAAAGGCAGGGAAAATCCTTGATTAACTCCTATAAATACAGTAAGTGTCTGTTTATCTTGTAATTGGGGCAGGGAAATTTTATTTTTTGACATACTTACTTTTGTCATAGATTATAGCATCTTTAAATCTCTGCTAAATTCACAATTATCTGAATTTTTTTCCCCTCTAAAGATATTTTTAATTGCTACATTCATTGACTCTGAGGGCAGCCTGTCGCCAGAGAAAGCATACAATTTTTGCTGAAGGCTGTTATATTAATGCCTATTTGTGTACCATATACAGCACAAGATTGACAAAAATAGGATGTAGCAACACATTTTTATGTTTAGTACAGGGGTGATTGCTTAGACTGCTTGCTCCATGATCTAATCTATGCTGAGTACATTTGGCATGCAATAATTATAATCGGGGAATAAATCATTAAAAAGAGAACCTGAAAAAAGTGTAAGTTTAATATGCATCATTTGCATACTACTTATGAATGATAATTACTTATTGTTACATTCCAGGATCTCACACTGACTCATTGTGACCTAGGGTGAGTCTTTTCATCTCTCTGAACTTCAGTTTTCTCAGCTGTATTGTAAACTTGTGGACGGAACTGGGAAGGAGATTCGACCAATGTGAGAGCAAACAACCATAAGAGACAGTAATCTGACTTTTGAAGTACACTTTTATTGCTAGTTTTTTGCTGGTATACAAGATGAAGGCAAAACTGCCAGGTTGCACAGACTTTCTTTTCTAGCTGATGTACCTCTTAAATCTGAGCAATCACATCTTTTGGATGCATTGATCCATCTTGTGGCCACAATTATTCAACTATTTAACTATATTTGCCTGTGATATAAATAGCATAAGCAGGGTTGCCAACCATCCTTAAATTTATGGGCAGTCAGTAAAAAAGTTTGCAATTTCACTGCTGTCCATGAATCTGTAATTGAAAGAAAATGTCCCTAAAAATATCTGTCTGCATCCAGGGCTCACTCACCTAGGAAAGGGGCTTGGCCACTGGATGCTGCCTTCTGGGTCCTAGTGCTGGAATATTTCCACTTCTGTGTGTTCTGGGCTGAACTTCGACCCAGGAGGCCATATCCAACTGCTGGGAGAGCACTTGAGCACCATTCAGGAAGTCTTGTGTGGACTCGTGCATCTGAACAAGCGGGCAGGATCCACTGTAGATGGAGCAGTGGAGCTGATGTGGAGAGGTTCAGACAAACTCTGGCCTTGCGTTTAAGTCTCTAGTGTTCATCAATTGCTTTAACTACTTTCCATGGCAGGGCCGGAGTGGGAGTCAGTGGAGCCCTTTATTTAGCTTGATTCCTGCCCCCAGGCACCCAATTAAGCCTGTCTCTCTGGGAAGAGTGACGGAGCCTCCAATAGAGTCTACTTCTGCATCCAGAGAGCCTGCCTGAGCACCAGCAGGGCAGAGGCAAGAAAGGTGTGTGATGGGCCCCTCTGTGCTCCCTGGGGAAGAGGCACATGCCATTGCATCTGCAGCCTCCAGTCCTGACTGTGGCAAGATCCCTGCTGCTCCTCTCCAAAGCTTTCCCCATTGCTCGCTACCTTACCCTAGCCCAGCATTCCTGCCATTATCCTCCTGCTGCCCCTCATCCTATTCTCCCCCTACCCTTCCCATCTCTCCAGTGTGGCAGCCCTAACTTTCCTCTGCTGCTGACATTGATATGATTATACTGTTGTAGCATGATTGCAGTGGTTTTCAAACATAGTGTAGGGATACAGTACCGGATCACAGACCCTCAGGTACTGGTGTGACACTGTCTGGGTCTAAGGGACTATTTGTGGTTATCTTTCATTTTAATATTCTATATTTGCAATAATCCATATGTGATATACCATGTTTGGTATCAATAGAAAAGTTGTAATCTGGTAGGGATGACTATATGGTTTATATATAGGTATCGTATCTGTAAAAGAAATTAGGAATGCATTTGTTTTATTTGTACTCCATGCAATCCCAGACTGGGTTTTTTACAAAACTATTGTCCTCCTAAGGGCCCATTGATTAAGGGGACTCCCAGCTGCAGTGGGCCTAGAAAGAAACCTGTTCAGCCAGTCACCCAGACTGACCATGTGACCCAGCTCCATTTTGGATTTGGCAAGGACTCTGAGAGAGCAAACGGTGATAAAGGCAATAGCTCCATCTCCATTTTGTCTTTAGTCTTCAGTCTGCAATCACCACCACCCTCTGGAACTCTTCTTCTAGGGCTGAACAAAGGACTGAGACCCACCCAGGCGCTGGGTGCATATCAGAGGAATTGGACTAACCTGCAAATTATATATTCTTCAAGGACTTGTTTTCTATGGCCTCTAAATCATTTGTATGTATGTGATTCACTGTGACCCTTTAACATCTCTCATATTTTGTTTTTTTCTTTTTTTATATTAAACCTTTAGTTGTAGTTACTAAAGGATTGGCTGGCAGTGTGCTATTTTGGGTAAAATCCAAGCCTATATAGTTCTGGGTGATGTGGCTGACCCTTTGGGGTCAGAAGAACATTTTTGTTTAAGAGACCCAGTGGCTAGGAGGGAACCAGAGAAACTGATGTGCAGTAAAGGGGGCTGTTTATATTTTTGTTATGCTTGGTGATGACCAGAGTGGGGAATCAGAAGCATGTTTTATTACTGACTGGGAGACTGGTTTAAGTACCACCTGTCAGTGGTTTGGGGGTTTGGCCCCTGGTTTTGCAGCTTGCCCTGATTTTGGCACATTCAGAAGGCTATCCCAGGACGCCTGGGTAACAACTGGGTCATGATGCCCCTGCTGCTGCCACCAAAAGACTGGAATGCATTGCTCAAAGATGGAATTGTTGGGTCACAGGAATAAATGATTTTTTTTCAACAGGGTCCTGAGGAAAAAAGCTTGAAGGCCACTGCATTATTGTATTGTTTATGGCAGTGGTAGATTTACAATGAAACAGACCGTGCAGTGGCACAGAGCTCCCAACAACAGGGGAGCCTCAAAAATTTGGGACAAACCTGACAAATGACAGAACTTAATATATGTTGCAAGTTGGAAAGTGGTCCAGGCTTTCTGCATTCTGTGAACTGTGCTCTAAATTTTTGTTTTTTTTTTTTAAGTAGTGTAGCAAAGAATTTACATCACAATTTTTTCACTGTCTTGGTAAGAGCATACCAGCAACAAAGTGTAAGTGTGAGAATGGGCTCACTATGGTGGGGGATTAGCCTGGTTCATGTACTACTACAGATGAATTAGTTAGCAAAAGGATCCAAGTCTTTGGTGCCACTCCCTTTATCTAGAGGCATGGATCACCTCAAGGGTTTCCCTCCCACTCTCATGTGCGGTGGGGTCTCTAACCCCAACAAGGCTGGGCCCTGGATTCCTGGAGAGCTCAATGTCTAATCTTATCATGGTCACTTAGGGCAGGGGAAGGGTTTTTCCACTCCAGCGTGCTAACTCTGCATTGGGTACAGACCTGCTAATCATTCCATATAGTTCAAAGTAACACAGTGTATTAAATGAACACTCAAAAACCAAATAAAAAATAAGGAGAAGATGAAAAAGTTGAAGGCAACCATCCAATGCCACCCCCAAATACAGGAGCACCACCCAGCAGCTCTGGGTTGTAAGGGCTGTTTGTAGTTTTGCTCCTCATGTGTCTCAGGCCTCATCCCCAAGCTGTAGCTGTGATGCAGAGAGTCAGGCATTATCTCTGGTAGTGGCCACATGCCTCTAGGCTTCAGGAGGCAGGCCCTTCTCCCCAGCATCATTCTCCCTATCAGGGTCATGATCCCCCTTCCAATGTGGCCTATGAAGCCTCTTAGCTAATGGTGTCCCTCTGCATTGGATCCTGCCCAAGTCTCCCTTGTTCAGCTGCTCACTGTACCTGGCTCCAACCAGCATCTATACTCTTTATTTTTACACATTTTTCACATTAGTATAATGCAAATACAAGCGTTCATCTTGTGACAGGCTGCTCCCCAGATCTGGTCCAGTGTGCTGCTGTGACCCCCCCCCGCCCATTCCCACTCCTGAGCATTGTTTGCCCCACTTTACCAAGTGACTACTCACTTCTGAGTCAGTCCACTCCAGCCTCTTGCGTGCAATCGGTCCCAAGCAGTGGGTGTGTGCCCTCTCACTACTTGAGGGATGGTCTCTAAGTGAGCACCCCCCCAAGCCCCAGTTACCACACCAGGAGCCACTGTTCCCAGAGATTGGGGCCCACTCCCAATTGCTATACACTCAAGTCTGTCCATTTAACAAAGCAATGGATCGTGCCCAGCCTTCTTTGCTCATGTCCTCTAAAGACTGCACAGCTTTAGGTAAAACTACTAGTAGTTCGTTGATCAGATTATAATTCAAAGTGAGAATGTGGCCATTCGAGGCAGAAACATAATATAAGAGTTAGGCAAGACCACAAGGAATTTAAAGGTAAAACATTCATGTTAACCCAATATCTCTAACTAAACTGACCTCATGGTCAAAGTTTATGCTTGAGATGTCTGGCTGTCATGTCTCCACCTGAGACCAGGTGAGGCTCAAGTCTTGCTTGAAGTTGTTTCAAGATGTAGATTCCCAGGCCAAAAAGCCCCCAAATCCCTCCAAGCATCTCTCTTTGTTTTCACTCCCCCTCACCCCTCCCGTTCTGGGCAGAGGTGATCCTTTTGTTCAGTCTAAGCCACCTCAATTAGCATATCGTTGTTGCCTCCTTCAGGTACCTGCTTCAGTTGCTTGCTCAGAGCGGTGGCCGTTTACATGTTGCTGGGAGAGAGTTTGTTTGTTGCCCATGCCCTGAGCCATGCTAAACATGGTACATGTCTGCACATGCATGATGCTGCACGAAACAGTAACTATGTAGAATAGGTCATGAGCATTGATGAAGAAACAACAAGCAGTTGTGTGGCACTTTAAGACTAACAGATTTATTTTTTGCATGAGCTTTCGTGGGAGAAGATCCCACTTCCTCAGATGCTTCGAAGATGGGTGAACTTACAGAAAAGAATGAAACTAAATGCAAGGGGGTGTAAAACATAGGATCAGGTCATAAAGTAACAGCAAATCAGAGCAGTTTACAGGCTCAAAGAATGGGAAGCCTGAAGTCAAATTACCCTTTGTAATGGGAATGATTGGTATAAAAACATATAGTCACAGTGTATTAGTGAACAGAGAAATCATATAGATCATAATCCAGGGTGCACAGGTGTGCAACCTGTGGTGCATCTAGACCAGAGGTTCTCAAAGTGTGTCTGAGAACTCTGTTCTGATGGACCAAGGAAAAATAATTAGTGTGTGGGGGGGGCGTTAATAAAGTGCTATTCTCCAAAGTGCTTTACAATAGTTAGCTAACTGTATAAACAACATTTGGAAAGACCGTTAAGTAGTTCACCAAGACCCTCAGCAATTATCAAGTGGTCTGGGGGGGGGGTTAAAAAAAAAAGGTAGGCTACAAAAATAATCAAAAAAACCTCAATTTACATTCATTTATTTCCTATTACTTGTAATATAGGAGGAAAATGTAGTAAAAAAGAACAAAAATGGGGGGAGATGAGTGTGTTCTTTTTCTTGATTGGGACCGTTGTAAGGGTCTTTTAATATGTCTGATTTGTCTCTGAAATATATAGTGTGTTTTCCTTGTATTTCAATGTATTTTTAAAAACTTTGTGCTGTTACAATGGGGAGTTGAAATTTAAGGTTGCTTGTCCCCAGCAGTAGATGCAGAAAAATGCAGCAAGATATGGAGGTTGTGTAGTAAGCTCTGTGAATTGCAAGGGTTATGCAATTTCCCTACAGAGTTATGTAACCACTCTGATTGGCGGTAGCTGCTGGCAGAGAGTCAGAGGCTCTGGTCAGCCTAGTAACAACAGGGCCGTGTGCCGTGGGCACAAATACCAGAACATTCGTTGTAGAATCCTATGGCAGGAACTGAAAGGCGTGAAAAGGACGCCCTCTGATCAGAGGGTGCCCCAAGTATTTATGGGACCCTCTTGGAGGGAGCGGGGTCTGTTGCACTGAATGCTTTTGCAGGCTGTTAGGTGCTCTGCTGTAAGGAGACCATAGGGCTCAGCTTATTGCTTGTGGCTGAGGGGCTGCCTGCTGACCAACTCTGCTGGATTTACTTGAGCAGAACTTGGACTTTGAGCCTTGGGATGAATGGAGACAGGCTGAGGTTTTGGTTCAGTGAATCAGATCCTCAGCACCGATCTGAGATTTCCTTCAAGGCTGAAAAGGATCATTCACAAAAGGCCCTGAAGGACAGTGACTGGAGTCACTGATGTGAACTGTGCTTAAGGGCAAATGGACTTGACTTTACTGGACAGGCCAGAGGAGGCCCGGAAGTGTAAATGGTAAACGTAGGCAGCTGAAAATGAAGCTTGGCATGGCTCCTCACTAACTCTAAATCTGCTACCAGGGCCGGCACTGGGGATCATGGCGCCCGCCCACCCCCCGGAGCAGAGTGACACCAGCACAGATGAGTGACGTCATCAGGGGAGCACCACGGCGCTGTCCCCTTTTGACACCCCTCAAAATGCCGGCACCCCCCCTGTTACACAGGGGCTGCTTACTGGCTAGCACCGGCCTTGTCTGCCACTGGTTGATCGTATTTTTAGTGATGTCAGTAAAAAGTTTACCATGTCATAAAAAAAAAAAATCAGTTTTTAGGTTTTCATGTCAGTAAAATTAAAATGTGAAGTTGGCAGCCCTGAGTATAAGATATACAGCTATGAAGGTAGTGAGTGTGAGAGACACGACTGGAAAGAAAGAAATAGATTAAACAGAACTCAGGCACGATCTCTGGAAACTTAAGGGGACTTCTAATGTGGATGGCTTTCAGTAAACCTTGTGTAAAGTTTCTGGCTAGAGCTGATGGCTTTATTATGTACTTTCTGGGGCATTTTTACCTCAAACGCTTTATAAAGCAGTATGAACTAGATTAAGTTCTCTATAAAGCTTTGAATTTAGAATCCTGCAGATGTTGAGATAGCAAGACACAAACCAACTGCTGACTCAGGTTTACATAACCATGTATCTGCACAGTACACCATATTAAAAGTTTCATCAAAAACTTACACCTTCTGTCAGTCTCTATTCTCTCATCTTTGTCACCCTATCCCTGAACTGGATTTTTCTTCATATTACCTTGCAAACTGCCTATTAATACCTCTATAATATTGCTTACTACCTCAGTTCTTTTGAAATTTTCATTCACACCTACCATACCTTTCATCCCAACTTTCACGTTTTTTTACTCTACTGCCCAACTGCTGCAAAAGAAACATGACCACATCACAGTCATCTTAAACATCTCTGCTAGCTCTTTTTCATTTTGGAAACTAATTCAAAATTGCCTCCCTGTCTCTCAAAATCCTACATATACCTGGTAGTCAGTTTTTTCTGTTCACCTTATGTTGCCTGCCTCTATGCACTTGCATAATCTCACTATTTCTGGTGCCAAAGTTTTCTCTTCTACATCGCAGGAAAGGCCTTTTGGTATATCCCTGCCTCATTCAGTCTCTATATTTCTAAATCTGAGACAGAAAAATGTCTGCCCTTTTGTATATTTATTTTTGTCTTTCATTGCTGGAACTAATTTAACTCTGCAGTTGCATTATTTCACTCAGAAAGCACCAAAGAACAGCATGTTCGAAAGATGTTACAGAATACAAAGTTGTAATGTTCTGAAACAGGAAATAATTTTAGAATCGGATGATTCACCCTCTCTGCAACCCCCAACTAAAAATAAAAAAAGATGATTCACTGTAGAAAGTCTGTGAGGTTTCTCAAATTCATATGCTCACTGGATTATTATCTGTAAGGCAATTCTGTGGTTCTCATTCTGGCAATGTGGTATCATTTTACTTGAAAATGGCTTAACAGTTGTATCAGTTCATCCTGGGAGGTTTTTCTTTTGTTTGTTTAGTTCATTATTGAATACTATTTACATACTTTAAAATTCTTTTTTTGTTAGTTATGCTTTCCTAGATAATTCAGAATATATCTTAAAAGTAAGAATACACCCTGTAACTAAAAATGTACTTAGGCATTTAACTGATTAGTCCAAAATACATAATATATGTCCAGTTAGTTATATTTACATTGTTTATCTAAGGGAATGAATTTTAAGATAAATGCAAAGAAAGAAACAAATTTAAAACTGAAAAAAGGAAATACTTTTGATACAATGCATAGTTAGTTAATAAGTCTCATTGCTTTACGATATCACCAAAGCCGAGAATTTAGCAGAATTCAAAAAGAATTAGACATGGTTAATGAGAACATCCACAATATGAAAGATCACGGTCAAGGCATAAACCAATCATTGGCTCAAAGGTGTTTGGAAGAAATTTCATGTAAAAAGCTATTCTGTAAGTGGTTGTTATGGGATTTCTTTCTCCTTTTCCAAAGCCACCTGTTTGCGGCCCCTGTCAGTGATAAGCTATTAGACCAGACCACTAGTCTATTACCATACTTGAATTCCTATGCTCCTATCTTTTATAATCGAGAATGTGACAATATGGGAGTCTGTGAATATATGAATTCCAATTTGCAGTATTGCTAACCCCAAAAGCTCCAAAATGATGAAGTAGACCTCTCAAATCATTATTTTATTTTTTAGACGATTATATTGTGTTCCTGGTCTGTCTTTTCATTTTTGAACTCCTGTTACCTATTGTATTTGTGTGTGGGAGAGTGACAGTTAGTGTTGTGAACTCTTCCAAGTTGATTGGGAAATATGTTCTTTGGCCCCTCTTGAGGAGTACTCACCCCAATATCTGTTCATCTTTCTGCCCCCATCAGTTATGTCCCACCACTAGGTCTGCCTGTTAGCCACCACCCCGCCTCCCATCTGAGCCTCACCTCTGTGCCTCCAGAATCTCTTCATCCCCTTTCCCAGGCTGGGTGTTTGAAGAGAGTGGGGTAGAGCTGTCCCCGTTGATCATGACAGGGGAGGGCAAGGGTAGGAGCAGAGTAACCCTGAGCTTCCGGGCTTCTTCCTCCTCTTTCCCATCCTGTGAGAATGAAATCCACTCCTTAGGGGTGGGGGAAAGAGTTTGAACTTTCTGCTCTACCAGCCATAACTGGTTGTCCTTCCCCATGAATTGGTTTTCCTTCAGGCAAGGCTGAAATTTGTGAAGGGGTTTAAGGTTTTTTACTCATGGTGATGCTGGGCTCCAGCCCCTGCTGAAATCATGAGACATGCCAAATATATATCTGTATGTCATCTATATCTATAGATATAGATATCTCACAGGAATTGGCAATACTGAGTTTGATTTTTATGAACTGTCTATATGTTTATATTCTTATGATTCTCTGGATGGATCCATGCCTCATGCATCTTGTTAATGGTATGTGGACTGTCATTTCAGTGTCATCCCTGGAAAGGGACAGATGTTAAGGATCATCAGCAACAGAGTGTCTCTTCACAAGCAGGACAGTGGTGTCTACCGGCCAGGGCCGTTGCTGGCGCCAGGCTTATGGGGCTCAATCCCCGAGGCTGTCGCAGCGGTGGCTGCAGCAGCAGCACACCTAAAGCACGTGAGCTCTGAATCCTGGTGCCCGAGCCCCCGGGTCTTTTTCAGGCCAAGGGCACTCCTGCCACCAGCCAAGGACAATTGACTTTGCTGTCTTTTGCCAGCACCATCTCCATGCCAGTGAAAAAAGGGAGTTGTGCACATGAATGCCATACTGCTGTGACTTGAGATGTCTCACTGGCTCTCCTAGCCAAAACTGTGTTTGTTAGTGGGCAGGGCCAGTCCATCCATAGAGGAGACTTAGGTGGTCACCGGGGTGCCAAGGGCTGGGCTGGGACTGAGGCTAGCAAGCCTCCCACGCTGCTCTGCTGGCATCGGACCACAGGCAGGGAGCTGGCCTTGGCCAGGGGAGCAGTGCTGCCGGTGGTATTGGGCTGTGAACTGGGAGCCACCACTGCAATTCAGCCCAGCAGCCTGCGCAGTGTGCATCTGTCATTTGGCCAGGCTTTGGGGTGTGGGTTGCCAAAATCACAGGCACCTAGGGTGCCAAAAAACCTTGGGCTGTCCCTACTAGCGGGACGGCTTCTGTGCTCAGCAGAAAGAAATAGGAGCAGAAGATAGCACTGGGTCAAAGGCAACGGGGTGCAAAAGAATCTTGGACTACATAGAAGACACTAAGACTGAGAGGACTCACGGGAGGGGTGAAGAAACTGTGGCAGGGTCTTGCAAGCAGGAGCTTGTTTTTCAATAGATTTGTATAATTTTGTGATTTTCTTCAAGTAAAGTGTATGTGTTTAGAAATTCCTGTTATACTGTCATGTCACCCTCCAAAAGGAAGATGGCAAACCTGAGTGTCCACAACTCTGAAATTCAGGGAGCATGCAAACAGCTATTGGGGAGGCTTGGGAATGCTGGCATTACTTTCAGTACCTAAGCTATTGGACAGTAGAATATCCTTTGCCAAAAGGAGTGTTTAACATAGGGCCTGCTCCTGGAGTGTGTAGATAGAGGACCAGAATCAGAAAGCAGCTCCTAAATTCTGTCCAACACTAGCAAGCCCATGGTACCTGAGACCATGAGTTGGGTCCTGTTAAGCTTGGGGAATCAGTTTGATCATGGGTAATATTGTCATATATTCCAGCAAGAAAGCTCTGACATAGGCAGTGGCCTACGTTTTTGATTAAGCATGGTGCCAGTCTTGATTTTTCTAGAACTTCGTTTTGTTGTTTTACATATTAATTTTTGAATTAAAGTAACTCAAAGTAACTTGGTTTTGGGTGGGGGTGGGTTTTTTGCTTTTGGGTTTTTTTTTTTCTTCTGTTTGTTTTTGTAAATAGGGAATAGAGATAAGTCTCTAAGACTAATTTTATTGGAGACCATAAAGTCTTACTTATTTTTGTTATGGCTGTAATAAATCAGTGCTTTAAAATATTTGACCTTTTTTTTGAAATTGACAATATCTAACCAATATTTGATCAATTAATTGACTGCTGTCAACCAGAACTTCATTTCAAAGACATATTTAAAATTTTATGAAGAGAAACCAAATAAACTGTTTAGTGTTTGTATTTTTAAGTTTTCTGACACTGAAATTGCTGACTAATAAGCCACTTATGAAAAACTAGTTTATGGCCCATTTTAGAATATGGTCCTAATTCAGGAGCCATCTACATAACAAGATGACTTGTGAATTGCATATTATATTTCCAGAGAAAGTAGGAATTCTTTGGGGAAGTTCAGAGCAATCTTTGAAGATGAATCACCAAACAGATACATAGTATTTCATAAAGGTCCTAGTTTTGCCGGATAAGGATAAACTCTCCACTTTCATCCAGTTAACAGATGGACAGGGATATATGATGGTAAATCTGTACTGTTGAGGAAAATATCAGAGTTGAGATCTGTGTAATGGAACAAATGAGAATTTTCCCTCAGGGAAGGGTCCTTGAAAGCATTACCACCATCTGTTTTGATTAATGTTGACCTGGCATCCTGCAATCAGCTATAATATTTCACCAGGGTTTAAAACTGTTCCTTTTTATCAAATTTTATGTCCTGCTCCTTTATACTTCCTTTTAATGTTGTTTTCTGTTAAAAGAACCAGCAGTAATCATGGAGTAACACCTTTTCTACAGTGCTCTGGTAGAGAAGGCAGTAAGCTTTGTCTCCAAAGGAGAGGTTCCAGAGGGGTAGCCATGATAGTTTAGTTCAGCAAAACAAGCAAGGAGTCCTTTGACACTTTAAAGACTAACAAATTTATTTATTACATGAGCTTTCATGGTAGAAAATTCTACTTCATCAGATGCTTCGGGGGGGCAAAGTGGGATTTTCTCTTCCAAAAGATCATGTAATAAATAATTTGTTAGTCTTTATTTTGCAGAGAGGATAGAGCTATAATAAAATAAGACAAGATTCGAAAAGTACAAAATGGAAATAAAATGGAATTTCCCTTAGAATAGTACATTTGGGGACCTGGGACAAACATTTGAATCACGGCTATTCAATGGGAGTGAGCTAGTGAAAAGTGATAGTCAAACAAGGCCTATTGCCAAGATGACAGTGGACAGCAAATCTAATATGCATTTCCCATACAGCAGTGGTTCCCAACCTTTTTCAGGCTCGAGACCCCTTTTTAACAAAAAAAAAAAATCTCTGCGGGCTGCCCAGCTGATTATGTAATTTGGCCCATGCCACTCTGGTGATGCCACTGGGACAGCCAGGGAGCAGCACCACTGCCACCATGGCCCACACCTCTGGGGAGCTGAGCTGTGGTGGCTATGGACCCCTGCCCTTGCCCCTCTGGGGAGCCACCACAGCCTCATGCCCCTGCTGGAATCCTGTCGTGGGCAGGGAGAGGCAGCCCTGGCAGGGTGCATTGGGGCTGCAGCTGGATTCTGGCCATGGTAGGAAGAGGCTCCGCAGAGCCCCAGAGTCCGTAGACCCCAGGTTGGGGACTACTGCCATACAGTATGTCAACAGAAATGGCCGATGTGATCTGTGGCTTGCAGAGTTGTGTAGAAGGGGGAAATACTGTGATTGATTCTGGGACTATGTAATAACTTCTCATCTAGTCCTCTGCTCCAGTCACCATTTGTGTGCATGAAAAATTGCAAAAAAATTGCACCATTCTTTCACTTGCTGTCTAAAGGTAAAACAAACAAACAAGGAGTCCTGTGCAATGTTCCCTCTAATTATTTGTAGGCTGTGTATGCCAAAAAATTTTGTGTGCACAAAAATTTTTTTGTGAGCACCAGTATTAGCACTGTTGACTTTTTTTGTGTGCACTTTATTTTGTTGTGTGCGTGGGTTTCATGACCTGTGTGTGTGCACACATGCACACAGCTTAGAGGGAACAGTGGTCCTGTGGCACTTAAAAACTAACAAATATATTTATTGCATGAGCTTTTGTGAGAGAAAAATACCACACCTGCCAGTAAGCTGTAAGAATTCCAACACTTTAAATACAGTAGGTCTGTAGGTTTGCAAGTGTTAGAATTGGCACTTTCAATCCTAGCCAGTTTTCTGTGGTTGCAAATTTTGACTCTCAGGCCGGTGTTAGTTTATTTAAAATGAGTGTTTGTAAGCATGCACGTATTTGCTGCTGCCAAGTGAGAACACAGCTATGTGCCAGCCTAGTTTTGTGTGTACACAAGTGAAACCTGTCATTTGAAAACTTACCCCTTCAATCTCCATAGCACTGATAAAGATGACTAAAGAGTGGACAGGATAGCTATCTTCACATACTTTAAGGATGCAAAAAGGGGAAGTGTTAGTAAGGATGCTACTAAACTTTGGGGTGTAACTAAGAGTTGTGTCTCACCGTCTATGCCACATTTTGCATGTGTTACTGCTTTATTTGGGGCTAGGGGAAGAGGGGGAGGAGCTGTTACCACTTATTCAACTGTGGAAAGATTTCAGAGTACTTGTATCTCTTGCTACTGGATTGGCCCCCGCACTTGAATTTGTGGGAGAAAACTTTGCTTGAAATTCAATTGCAGGTACAAATTGTACCAGTGGAACTTTTAAAAATTTGGCCCTAAATATATGTAGACACATACTTGCACACTGACAGCATTTTCAGCAACTACATAATTAATTTCCTGGAAGGATTGTCTTTAGTTGTTGAAGAAAATATATTGTCAACGTTGGGGAAACTGAAACTTGCCATAAAGACAAGTTTTCAATAGGCAACACCATTTCCAAAACAATTTTGTTACAATCAATAATAAATGTGTTACTGTCTCCATAATTAGGAATAGTTTGAATCGTCTTTCAGTAATATTTTTTTTAATGAGATACTTTGGCAGGAGGCTAAATCTCATGATGCAAAGTATGGCCCAGGGAATGGAGTGTCTATCTGAACATTTGATTAAATTGAATATTTTTAAAATTTCTGTGAATTAAGTTCTATTAGTTTTTGTTTAATTTAAAAATCATAAATTTATTTTTAAAAATAGCACTTACCTTACACCTTTGAAAGTCTCCAGTCCTGTAATGTAATAATTACATTATGTCCTAGTCTACAAAATCAGGCTCTTCAGATGAAAGCTTCCATGGGCTGGTTAATTATTTCTATTTAAAATAGTTGTATTGTGACTTGTTTTTGTAATTAACTGCAGTAATTAAAGTTAGCTGTACATTGCAGTTTTCCTTTAACATTCATTATGTGTAAGGCCATTTATTTTCAGTTTTCATTTTGTTTAAAATCTCCCCAGAAATTCATCAGTGTTTATTATAATGTGAACAATTTGGTGCAAAAAAGTCACTTTGCAATTTTCTAGGTAACTATCACTTTCTGGTTTTGTTTTCTTAAATGATTAAAAAAACCCTTATTGTTCTGAAAATATAGTTAGATACATTTTTTTTCATTTTTGACCCATTTTAGCTTGAAATGTGCTTTGAATGATTGTACAGAAAATAATCTGTAAAACTGATAAGTTGTATGTAGTGGCATGGGATTGACAGCAGTATGGTCGGTCACTAGAACTCCAATTGTTCAAATACTTCTGACTTGGTTCCTCATTCCAGAAGAAGAGGTGGCATGCAGGTACCTTAGACAGCCACAGTTTACTGAGCCACCACCTCTCTTCTGGTGTGTGGAACTGAGTCTGGAGAGTTCTGCACTTCAAAAATTTGGGTTCAAAATTGGTAAAAACAAACAAAAGCTTCTGTAAAACCAGGGACATTTTTGGTAAAAATCAGTAAAAGCTAAAAGTGAAGGGCCTAAGTTGTATCCAATTTGATAATTGCCCAAACCCAATCTGTTTATTGGATCAAATTATTAAAATTTCTGTCTATAGTAGTTTTTGTACATTGTTTTTGTCCATGTACAGTCTGAGTATGAGGATACGGTGTCATCACAGTCTCATTCGTATACAGTAATGAAAATTACAGAGGCTGAGGTGTGGGATGGAAGAAGGATTCCAAAATGCTCCTGTCTCCATAATCTATCTCAGTGAACACTTCATATAAACTTATACTGAAAATATACTTTCAGAGAAATAACCAAGTGCACAAATAAATGTAACTTTCAAGTATGGCCAATCTTACCCAGTTTCACAATGAATCGTAAATGGGAACTGAAAAAAAAAAAAGGCTGTTGCCCATTGTTACCGTAAATGTAAAGGAAAAGAAACTGTAGGTGGGGATAGTCGTTCTGAGCCTTTCCTTTGGTATCTTACAAATAAATGTCCCAAAAACCCCAACAGGGCTTCACCGTCAAAAATCTCCCATTCTATAGACAGCTTATCTGCTTCTTGCCCTGTTAGCCACAACTCCTAACTTACTCTGACGACAGAATAAAATTATCGTTTGACGCATTTCACTTTTCCATGTCTGTATACCAGATTTTTTCCCCTCTGTCTGCGGTCACTTAACCTTGATCCAGTCATACAGGTGAAAAGCAGTAGCATGTGTCTGCGGCTTTTATTTTGTCTGTTTGCATTCAGTTATTAAAAAAAAAAAAGGTGTAATGTTGCCAAAAGGGTCAGAGAGAAACTTAGTGTATCTACATTGCATTTGTAGGTGTGGTTACCACTTGAGTAGACACAACCTTAATTAAAAAATATCAATGAACCCACAACACTATGAGCTTTAACAGAGGCTAACATGAATATATATCTAGGAATACTGAGCCATTTTATAGAATGTGTGTTGAAGACCCTGCTACTGTGGATTCATGGCTATTTTTGGTCATGCTAGGTGGATTAAAGCTTGTGCAGTTGTGTCTATTTGAGCTGCAATCACACATTCAGTTGCAGAGTGGACTTGGGTTAGAGACTGAGAATTTAAAATCTCACTTTTTAAAGTGATGTGTTGAGTGCAGTCCAGTCATGATGGTTTCTTTAACCACTTTCAACCTATTCATCTTACCTGGTGGTCATTCAAAGAGCTCATTATTGGGTTTTCCCAAGGATGATGGATTTAGTGAAGGGAGGTTTTTTTGGGAAAACACCAATAGATTCAACAAGCATCTGAAGTTACATTTCAAAAGACATCCACAATTGCCTCCTGTATACTTTTGCTTTGTATATTTTGCACTTGCACATAACATAGGCATTCTCTCTTGCAATCAAAAATCATAGTCATAGAATGTGTCCCCTTTTTGGTTCACTATCATGTTTGATATTATCAGGCTGGGCTACAAGTTAGATAAGTTCCATGGTACAGTAGCAAAGCAGCTGTCTTAGTCCTCTCATTTCTTATTTACCCAGAAAATTGTAATGTTTAAGGAACAAAGTTGTATGGTTTCTCCACATACATAGTGACAGACAGTGGTTAAACGGGCCATGGTGTTCGCATTTGGCCACCACAGCATTCAACGTGGGCTCCCTAGTCTTTGCAAGTGGTGATGGAAAGTTACTGGTTGCTATGTTGCGGGTTTGATGGTACAATTTTAGCTAATATTTTAAGACATGAGTCAATTGGTGCCGCTCAGCATTTGGTACTTTCAAAAACTGGGCACCTAAGAACTTTAGAAACCTGTTTTGAAAATCTCAGACTTTGTTCTTGGTGATCTTTTGATAAGATCAGTTACATGTGTAATTTCTCAGGTAATCCAAAACAGGGATAGGAGAATTTTTGTTTTTTAGAGGTGGGCTGAACTCCTAGAAGGGGTCCTACTAAATCCATAGATGTTCAGGAGCTTAAGGGAAAGTTTATTACTTTTGCTTTCTCTTAACACACACCTTATTGGAGTTCATTCTCTAAGATACAATATGTAATTAATGGGAGAACAGCACTAAGCCAATTGCAAGGACTGCAAAAGTGCTTTCAGAATTAGATTTCACTGGTTGATCGGTGACATGGCATTAGTGTCAGTAGTCTAAGTTGTTGGATGAAGGTGGTAGAATTCACATGTTTGCTGTAGCGGAAGGCATAAGCTAGGGTCAGAGCATATGGTGAAATAAAATATTGTGGGAATGACTTATGTAGATCCTGGTTGAACAACAAGCATTCTTTCAAGCTCCATTTCCTTGAACCTTATATTTTGTTCTTTCAGTCTTTGCAGTGTTTGCTTTTCATTCAAAGAAACAATCGTCCATTTATTTTGGTTTTACTTCAGAAGTACCTGAATAGAATTCTCAACTTCAGCTAAAGAAGCATGCAGGAGTTCAAGTTAAGTTTCCTGTTAAAGTATAGGAGCGCACACACTGTATGGGAGATGATCAAGACTTCAAATGCATTCTGGTTGTCCACAGTGTTGCCTGTTTCTACAGGTTATTGTTCAGAGTCCAACTACATATTCATATCAATAGTCATAAAGCTATTGTATAACAAACTGCCATTGTTTTAGTGCTGAAACAAATTCTAGACCACAGGAAATAACAATGATTAAATTATTATTTCTAAGGTATATACATAGCACCTCACAGATTCATTAAAGTTCCTGTCTAGAAAGAAGAAGGCCCTGTCTTCACTTTTGGATGATGATGTGGGAGGTGGTATTAACCTAAGATAACTAACTTTAGGTTGTAGTTAGGTTAAGAAAAGTTGTAGCAGGTTAAGTAAAGAGCAGACTCTGTGCTAACTCCTGTCAAAACTGTTAGCTGCCTTATCTTCATTAGGGTTTTACTTCAAGCTAGCTAACACTAGTTAAGAATATAGTTCATTTTCCGAGCTTTCCAACAAGGCCAGAGAGTGTGAATCTACAGCCCCCACTAACATGAATCATCCCTTTGAATATAATGGGTCTAATCACATGAGTAAAGGCTGCAAGACTTTTAACTGAGGAATGACCAATGTTGACAAACAAACAGGCTCCTCAGAAAACTACCCTTGGTTACATCTTGTTTTCCAAGAAACTTCCCTTCCCAGATATAACACCTGGTCACTTTATTTACTTATTTGTCAATTGGTTAATGTAGAATTACTTGAATTATTTGAAAAATGGGGGAGGGGTAAACAGGTTTATTTAGAAAACCTCTGAGACCCTGGTATTTGTAAATAAGTAATATTTAAAGAAGGGAAGAATTAAGCTTTGTGTCTGTACATTATTTTTCTACTCCGAGATGAAGATGTGGAATGGAGTTTACTTACCACTTAAGATCTATTTTTAAGCATTTGAAGTAGGCTATTTAACTTTCTTAAAGGACCTTCTTCCCCTCCCTAAACAATCTCTTTAAGGAAGAGTAAAAGCAGATGTTTACTGACATCTATTTATAGATCTACCTTTTTAAAGGACTACTTGGGGACAATGTGAAAGACACAGGTGAGTGCTTTCTGAAATGATGATGAACTGTGGAAACACTTCTGGATCTCAAAGATGATGACCTTATTGTATAGTTACAAAGATTCCCATGAGATCCCAATCTATGAACAAGGACAATGAGGTCTTCTCCCACTGATATGTGTTTCCTAGGATTTCAGTCATGTCAAAGAAGAAAGATTATAGAGTTTTTTGAAAATGCCAACACTCTATCCAAAGATACTATGTTAAGAAAAGACCAAGATATTTAGATAACAGCTCAACAGAGAATATTTGTTGAGCCCAAATACATAGCAAGTACTTCAGTGGTTTATGATCAGGTTTCTTTTAAAGCAGGTGGTTTTAGTTGTGGAGAGGTAGAATATGTTTTACATTAAAATACTAAATATTTCAAATCATGCCTAGAGCAACTACATAAAGGAGAAAAAATGGTAATCTGTTTTCTATGCCTGTTATCTTTGGCCTCTCTGCTGAGATCGCAGACTAGTGCTAAGTAGTTTGAAAAGACTTAACTAGGAAAATAGGGCTAATTTATTTAAATTTGGTAAAGAGCAACCATGGAATGGAACGATCATGGCTTTACTCACCAAAATTCGCAAACATCTTAGAATCTGCGGAAGAAAATTTGACTTGCAGTGGAGTCTGGAATCTTCCTGAAACAAAAACCCCTACTCCCTCTGCAGAGCACAATCTTTCTCCAAGTTACTCAGCCATATAAGTTGAAATGTCAGTACAGAAGCTAAACGCACACTCTTCAAATGACAATAAATCTGTTTGTCTACTGTTTAAAGAGAAAAAGAACATGCTTGCAACTGTCCACTTCTTGACACAGTAAGTACTGGGGCTGCAAAGGAGTCTTAAAATAATATTAGACCACATATAGATCTCACCTATTGTGTAGTGTTTGCTATGAGGGCTTCCTTCTCTTGACAAATGGTCTGTGATTGACTAACACAGACTTGTCTATAGTGCTACACGTGATCAAACACATTTCACCCTTGCCAAAAAAAAGCTATATTAAAAGAAGAGCAGTTAATCCATCAGGCTGAGAACATAATTTTTAAAGGTGATTAGAAGTGAAATAAAAAATGCATGGCATGAACTCACAGTTCTTAGCCACATGAACAGGAATTGCAGAATCAGGACTATATTTTACTTTTTGAACAACAGAGTGATCCTGGATCAAACTGCACTTCAGAAATGTTTTGTTCCTGATATTCAGTTAGTGTACTTTGAAGAGGAGTTGGTGTTAAAGAATTAGTAAAGCATCCAGGGGTACTTAGAATTCCTGCCCCTTTATTCAATGAGGTGCATTCCCAAAAGAAAAACGCTTGTTCTTCAGAAGGTTTGTTAAGAGAGTGAATTATAGGTCATGTCCATAGTTAAAGTTGCCTGACATTTTCCATTATAAGATCCTGTTTTTAGTTGCTTCTAATGTTATCAAATTTTAATCATGTTAGCAGAAATTTTGTGTGTGTGTGTGTGTGTTTTTCTGCTGTTTCTGAGAATGAGATTGTGGGAAATGTATTATTTTGACTACATTTAAAATAACAAAGAAAAAACCCCTTACAACCATTTTTGTTGAGGGGCTCTAGCACTTTCATACTTTGGAGGAGGAACATAACATTTGGCAGGGGTCTACCATGGTGCTAGAATGTGGCTTTAACTGTTCCTATACTTTTTTCCCTAAATTTTGACAGTTATAAATAAGACCCTGTAAAATTGTATTGGTTTTATTTAATGCCAGCATCACTGGTAAGTGTTAGAATTTCATGGCTGTTGAATCTCCCCCCCTTCCTCAAAACTGCTGAGTTTTTTTCCAACAGCAAGGAGGCAGAAGCAGAAATGAGGCCTTGACTGAGTTTAGTGGGCTGGGCTGGTCATCTGCTGGAATGGAGGTGGCAGGTGAGTCCACCACAGGGAGTAGAAGGTGGCAGGTTGAGTGGGGAATCTGACACTTGGAGTACGATCAGGTGTCTGAAGAGGCCCTACCCCAGCATAGAGATTTGGGTATGGAGGCAGGACATAAACACAGACATGTTGAGTTGAGCCCTGATACTTGCTCTGTGCTAGGCTGGATCTGATGGCCACCATATTGTGTGGTCAGACACCCTTTCATTCCTGGAACACACTCCTCTCATTTCCTGGAATAGGGCTATCCTGCCACTTCCTGGCCCCACTCTGGAATGGAACTGGCCCACTATTAGCAGACAAATTTGCAGGGGTTAAAGTTAGTGGGAATGCGGGGCAACGCTGTTTCAGAGCCCACTATTTTTAGGGGCTCAGCATTCCAGGCCCCCTAAAAATAGAAAATGGAGTGAGACTACCGTGTTCAAGGGCCCACCATTTAAAAATAACAAGCCCCAGAATGCAGTGTTCTAGCTCCATTTTCTAATTTTAGGGGGCCAGAACACTGAGCCCCTAAAAATAGCAGGCCCTGGCATGGTGTTCCCCCCCATGTTCTGGCAGGGCAGGGAGTTGTAAAAACTCCACCCACCCCCTAGCCTGGTCTCACTGAGCATGCTCAGAACTTCTGAGCATGCTCAGTGAGACCAGGCTCTAAGCCAAAGCCTCAGCCCAGGTTGGGGCCCTCCACATGGTGGCCAAGTAAGGGGGGGTAGGCATGTGGGGGGCAGGAGATGGGGTGGGGTGTAGGTGTGTGTGGGGCAGAAGCTGGGGTGCACAAGGGGGGCCTGCACCAGCATGAGGGGGCCCACCAATTTAGGAGGGTTCTGGGGGCTGCCAAATTATACTTTAACTCCTGCAAATTAGGCCCCTGCACTGTTGGAAAAATCATGGTATTGAGCTAATATAATGGTTTCCAAGAATTCATGATTTATACAGTCCCTTAATTATAGGTCTCTGAAAAGTCTCATTTCACATATGCTCAGAATTTGGCAGCTGAATTTTCAGACTGTTCTATCTGTAGTGAGCATGCTTTATCCCAGGACTGCAAGGGTTGAGCAGGACTTTCTCTTCAATTGCTTCTCTTGGCAATTGGGCCAGCTATATCCCCAAGCACCAGAACTCAGAACGGGAAGATTGCCTGTCTGTCCTGTGCTCTCCATGCTTCATGGAGGAAGCAGTCCCAATAGAAAGTGGAGATATGAGGAAGAAGAGAGAGGGGCAAAAGGAGAGAGATGCAAGGTAAGAGAACTTGGGTAGGTGATGGGGGAGCAAGGGAAGGGAGGGAGTATAGGAGCCTGGCAGTGAGGGGGCTAGATTCAGAAGCTGGGGACTAGAAAGGATAGGTGTTAAGAAGTGGTAATCAGGGGGCTAGAACACATAGGGAAGGAACGGAGAGAGGAACTAGAGCTGGTGTGGATTGGAAGATAGGAGCAGAGATGGATAGAGAGGTTGTAAGGCAGGGGGCAGAAGGATCCATAACCACTGGAGAACACTGCCCTATGGAGTATGGAATTAAATCCATTATTCTTAAATCTCAACATGCTTTTGCTGTCAGAAAATAGCTGTGAAACCCCCTGGCAAAGTGTGCACCCCTGTCTCCTGACAGTGGTAGGTCCACACAAAAGATAACAGCAATCTATGACTCCCAGTTAATTTGGTAGCTCAAGTGATGTGTTGTGGACTTAGATATGCTAACTCAACCAATGACCAGGTGATGTGGTGAGAGAATTTTAATTCTCATCTTTGGGACAAAAATGTTCTTAAATTGTCTTATATTAGACCTATAAAGGTAAACTATAACATAGTGAAATCTCTCACATTTGGGATTATCAGTTATTAAAATTCTACTTTCTTTTCCTTATGTCCCTTAGAGGGTCTGTCCCAAAGCCCTTTCAATACTACCCTCCCCTCTTTCTAATTTTACTACTTCCACTCAAAGCTCTACATCATGCCAATTTTCACTGTTGAAGAAGACTTCACAATGCTTTAAACACATCTTATTAATGCCACTCTTCAGGTGGTTAGTGGTAGCTACAAAGTAACATAAGGCAAAGTGTTGCCTCCACAATACTCCAGGTCCTGCTAACTGAGGAGCAAATTCACGGTACTGTAAATTCTGGTCCCTTGCATAGCTAAAGGCCAAGATACTATTTTTTTTCTGGTTATCCTAGTGCATGTTAAATAATAGAAGACATCAGCATGAGCCCTTGTTAAAACATGTGGTTTAACCATGGATGATTCAGGAACAATATCAAAATGACCTTGATGCATTTAAAAAAAGCAACTATGTTAAATCAAAACTTCTAGAAATATCACCCAATATTGACATAAAAAGAAATCTTAGTCTTAAAATTTAGTTAAACTGGATCTAGTCACACAAATATTGAAGATACTCTGGTAGTATGATTTTTTTTTTTTTTTTTTTTACATTCCCTCCAGTGTATAAGAGTAAACAGGAGTGGTGGCATATTAATGTGCCTACATATATTTTGTACACACACATGCATTTTTCTTTTATTCCCATCAGCTTTCCTCTGCTAACTTCTATTTTGGTACAAGTCTGGTCAGCTATGAAAGCCCAAGTAAATATTATTTCTAAAAGTTAGGGATTGATGAGGTACACATGAAATAATTTCATTATTTTATTATTGAAACAATCCTGCTTTTAATCCCCTTTCTGCTATCCTCTTCACATGCTACATTATGGCTAATTTGGCATGTGAGCTCCTTTGGCCCAAGATCTTGTTTCCCTACAGGTGTTTGACTCTCCTTGCAAATATATTCTCAAGCTACATATTATCATTTAAATGAGTTAAAGTCACCACCAGAATGACATTTCTTAAACCGCTTTTGGTATAACAACAATCCTCTCTTTGAAAAGAACATAGGTTTTCAAATATTTGTTTTTCATGAGCTCTAACTGTTCAAGTGTTGAAAGTTCTGAAATACCAGATACTGGATCAAATTCCTTAATGTTACTCTGTTAACATCAGTTGAGTGACATCAAGGATAAATGTGGTCCAAAAATATTGTGATGACAACTTTTTACAATTTTTTCTTTAAAAAAGGTACTAGATACAGATTGTTGTATAGCATCATTTGATAAATATCATCAACTATTCACTGAAAAATTTATACAGAAAATTTTTACAGAAATAAACAAGAAAGGAATAAGAGCATAAATAAGGTCATATGAATGGCATAGTATGCATGCTATTGCTCCAAGTTATTTGTTTTTAATTAATTACTACATACCTCCTTTAGTCTGCTGGTGTAGATTTTTATCAAAGGCTTCCATCTTTTGCTCATTAATAATAGAAGACTTTAATTAAAAAAAAAAAGTAAAGTACGTGCATGGAAAATTTAAATTCAAAACCACATTATCCTGTGTGCCTGCAAACGTCAGAAGATGTCCAATGAGCTTCTGAGTCAATAATGTCACATATGTCACTTGCCTGGCTTTAAAAGGACTAAGGCTGTATGTCAGTGTTTAAAAGGTCAAATGGAAAGCTTGAGAATTGAAATTCATTTTCCATATAAGCCTGTACTGATGGTCTAAATCAATAAACTAGATGATCACGGACAGCCCACTAGGCAGACTTTTAATTACACTGAATTCAAAGGTGCAATTTAATGCTTCTCTGTTTTATTTAATACAATATAAAATGTATATTTACTCAAACTGGGAATCATATCTCCTAACTACTATGTAGACATACCCTAGGCCTAAGGCTTAGTCTATACCATGTAGTTTTTGTTGGCATGTCTGTGTAGTCTAGACATGTGTAAATAAACGTCACACCCTTATCCAACACAGTTACTCTGGCAAAAAAAAAAAAAAAAAACTAGTGTAAACCCTCTTGCAAGTTCTTAGTCATTGTTTAGAAATTTTAATTGAAATTAAAAAATAATACACACTTTTAAAACATATAAAGCATATGAAAAAATACTTGTTTGAAAAAGCATAATAGGTTTGAAAAGGGTGAACCAAGACTAGCTTCCTAAGTGCTGGTGTTTTTATGACAATGTTGGCACATTTGTTTTGGTGATGTTGGCCAACCTAATAGTTTCAAATTATGCTTTTTAAGCAAGGTCTGAATGAGCACTCATTTGACAGCTAGTGAATAAGCTGTAGGTGCTGGTGGGGAAAGGCTTCAGGACCTTATTGTGTTTACCTGAACATGCCTACTCTGTTTAGGTACCCAGCGGACAGAGCTGTGGTATTCAAGTGATCACTTTTGGCTGGCCTTGGATTCCAGATCACTAATGCTTCAGAAGGAATGAATAGAACAGGTAATCATTAAATGATCCATCCCTTATAGGGAGTGGACAACTTCTGGTAAACAGAGCCTATTGATACTCAGCATGCTTTTGCATCCCTGGCCACCCTAGCTAATAGCCTCCATGAAACCTGCCTGATTATTTCTGAACCTTATTATGGTTTGGGCCTTCACAACATCACCTGACAAAAAGTTCCACAGGTTGACAGTTCATTATGTGAAGAAATGCTTGCTTTTATTCATTTTGAATCTGCTGCCTATGAATTTCATTGGATAAACCTTAGTTCTTGTGTTAGATGAAGGAGTAAATAACATTTCCTTATTTGCTTTTTCCACACCATTCAAGATTTTGACACCCCCCCCATGTGTCATCTCTTTTCCAAACTGAAAAGTGCCAGTATTTTTAATCTCTCATCATATGGAATCTTTTCCATATCAATAATCATATTAGTTGCTCTTCTCTGTACCTTTTCCAAAGCCAATGTATCTTTTTGAGATGGGTCTGCCAGAATTGCAGTCAGTAGTCAAGATGTGGGCATACCATAGATTTATACAGTAAAAAGTGTAACATAATCTCTCCCATACCCACGGCAGGAGCCATCTACTCCAATTAGCACTAGTGCAAGCTGCAGACTCTTCAAGACGTTAAAAACCATAAACGTAATGTCTACATTACACTCGTCTTTCCAACAAGAGTCCAAAAGGATTGAACATCTTGGGGGAAAAAAGTTCCAAAGGGGCAGCCGTGTAAGTCTAGTAAAGCAGAAAAAGTAAGGAGTCTTGTGGCACTTAAAGACTAACAGATTTATTTATCGCATGAGCTTTCATGGGAGAATATCCCACTTCATCAGACACTTTGAAGAGCTCTTCAAAGTGTCTGATGAAGTGGGATATTCTCCCATGAAAGCTCATGCGATAAATAAATCTGTTAGTCTTTAAGTGCCACAAGACTCCTTGCTTTTCTTGAGAAAAAAATTCTCTACAACACATCCTTAAGGATCTATAGCATGTTCTACAAGATGATCCCTCAGTCTCTCAAGCCTTGGGAGACAGACCTCTCTTTGCTTACAGATAGCCCTGTAACTTTAAGCAGATACTCACCAGCAACTATGGACCTAACAATAGAACTATTAAAGCAGGCACCTATCCCTGCAACAAACCACGCTGCCAACTTTGCTCACATATCTGCACAAAACCCACCATCCACAGGACCTAATCAAACCAGCTGCTCCATCAAGGACTCAATCACCTAGTCATCCACCAATGCGATTTATACCATCATATGCCAGAAATGCCCTGCTGCCTTACATATTGGACAAACAGAACAGCCTCTGCACAAAAGAATAAATGGGCACAAAACTGATATCAGAATCACAACATTCAGAAACCAGTAGGTGAGCACTTCAATCTTTCTGATCACTCCATTGATGATTTGCTAATAGCAGCGCTCAAACAATTGACTAACACATTGAGGCTTCAAAGTAAAACTAGAATTGGAATTCATTTGCAAATGTGAGTCTGTCTTGTCAGGTGTAAATAAGGACTTTGGATTTTTTTTTCTCATTACAACAGGTGATTTGACCTCATCTCCCTCTGTATGCTGTTCCCCAGTGTTTGAATCTTAAGTGCTTTGATTTGCTGCTACAGTGTGACCTGATCCTATGGTATACACTTCCCTGCATTTATTTTCCTCCCATTCTGTAAGTTTCCTCATCTTCAAAGTGTCTCATGAAGTGGGATTTTCTCCCACAAAAGCTCATGCAATAAATAAATTTGTTAGTCTTTATGTGCCACAGGACTCCTGGTTTGTTTCAGAAAAAATAGACGTTCAGATGAATCAAATCTCAGAAAATCTGCTCACCTTCTCATGAGCAATCCTTGGCTATTGTTTTAAGATTACTACAACTGTTATTACTGGCTTTAAAAAGTATCTAGGGACGTGATGGAGCCAAGTAGTTATGCTGGTGGACTAGTTTTGCTATTAAATTCAGAGAAGATTATCTCCATTTTCTCTTTGCAAGCCTGTTGTTGAATTCTTGGGTCATTAAGCAATGCTGTCCAGTCATCTGCTGCAACCATAGTAGATCTTTGTCCAGCAATAGAAGTTGCATGTGACTCAATCAGAAAGAGATCCATTGCAAAAATACTGGAAGAAGCAAAGACTTCAGTCAGAAATTGACTAACAAAGGAAAAGACACATTTGTTAAGCCAACTGAGAAGTATGCAAATATCATTCTTACATGTCTACAACAGCAACTTCTTGATTCTACATGTATGTAACTTTATAAGACAGGCAACTGTAAAACAATGACAGATGAGTGGAGTGAAGCACAATCAGCAATCGGGCTGCTATGTTATCAGGACTAAAATGTGAAAGAATGAAGATTTAATTTCAACTTCTTTATCATCATGAGTGGTCTGAATTAGTCATTGTGCTATGTTTTCTAGAATGAAAGAAGTAGGAAATTCTCTTGCTACTCCAGGCGCAAGAGATATAGTTGTGGGCTCCTTATATTCATTTAATAGGATTTTGTGTTCTGAAGGAAGTCAGCTTCTCCCTAATCATGAGCATATCATGAAGGACCAGAAGTACTGAACACCTGAGAAGTCACCAACAATGAACAAGCTGAATTCAAGAAGTTCATTAACAGAAGTGTGCAAAATTACAAGACACAAAGAAGGATTTAGATATATTGCTTCACAGTAGGGTTTGAGTCCCCAACTCTAATTTGTGTGGTGATCTTAAAACATGAGTTAAATCTAAAAATGGTTGAGAAAATTTTTTTTTTCCAGTTTCTACCACACTGCCCACCTTCACCATTATGGTCTCACCCTCATCAACCCTTACGCACTTTTAAATTTGATCACTCCCCACTACTTTCAATTTGTGTGGGAAAAGATAGCAAGCATGTGGCCCTGAGAAAAAGCCTATTGAGAGAGCTTTTTGGGTAGAAGGCTGGTTCAAAGAGGCCTAGTTTCTTTGCTCCATCTCTTGCTGTTTCGTATTCCCTCTGTGCTCAGGGAAACAGGTTAAAGCTGCACACAGTAATTCCCTCTTGCAAAAACCTCCGCTAAGGCATCGTTGTCAGATCAACAAGCAGCATATCTTTCTTGGATTGTCCTGCACAGTCTTCTCTTTTCCTGCCTCAGTCTCTAAGGCATGTCACCTTGAGAAGGGAATCCATTAGCTCAAAACTGTTCATCTAGAGTAGTGGTTATCAACTTCTGTGTGTCACAACATGTTTGGTGGCATGCACAACCCTACAGGACATAACAGCCCATCCATCCCTAGGCCAAATTCAGCCCTACCCTGGCTCTCCATGAAACACTTACCACTGTGTGGAGAAAGAGTAACATGTCCCAACGGCATGTTTAAGAACCACTGATCTCGAGGATCATGTAATCTTGAGAGATGCATCTGTGCATTAACTCTTTTTTTATACAGCTGTTTTTTTTTTTTTAAAGGAACCTCTAAATGAGTTTATTTGGCCATCCAAAGGAGAGTGCTTTTACCTGTCTGTTCCTTTACCCTGTCACAGTATGGTTACTGAATGACGTCACTTTAACTCTTTCTATGGAAAGTTTTTCATACTGAGTGCTTATTCATTGTTGACTCATAAGATGTGTGACCTTGGCATCTTCTGCTCCAATAATATATATATACTTGTACACACTGAGACAAAAGAATAATGGATATACTGTAAATCATCTTCCAGCATAGCTTATTCCATTGGCATGACTATAGATTGCACAGAAGGGTAAATATCATAGATTTTAAGATCAGAAGGGACCATCATGATCACCTAGTCTGACGTCCTGCACGTTGAAGGCCACAGAACCTCACCCTCTCTCTCCTG
Source organism: Podocnemis expansa (assembly GCA_007922195.1). Lineage (NCBI taxonomy): Eukaryota > Metazoa > Chordata > Testudines > Podocnemididae > Podocnemis > Podocnemis expansa. Next base: position 49,475,951 of record ML681966.1, on the reverse strand, counting down.
AAATGGACCTCCCAACCTCTGTTCCAAGATGTTTGCTTGGGAAGCAAAGAAATACTTTTGGGCCTGGACTAAACATAGAAATTGTGTTTTAACAAACCCCTTTTTGATTGCTTTCACTTAAGTTTACTGCTGGTTATATTTGTTTAGCTTGCATCTGTACCTCTAGTCACACACAAAACAGTTAAACAAATTAAGTGTTCATACAAAGCTTTCATTAATTTAACTGACTTTTAAAAAATAACAGCTTTTGTTGAATTAGTGCAAATCTGTGTTAAACAGAGGATGTGAAGGTGCAAAGAGAGTGGGAGGGGGTGTAGGAAAAGATGAAAGAAACGTGCAGACAACAACTTGTCTAAAGATTTGAGCACAGAGCAGAGTAAAGGCAGGAGAGCAGTCAGCTTCAGAATTGGCATTTGGCCAAGATACTAAAATTAACTGAATAGAAGATACTGTAGAATTCTTAATGATCACAGGTAGCTAGGCTCTCTGACTTGACCAATTGAAAGCAGTGCTATATTGGACACTACAGAAATGAATTAATATAAACAATGTCATGCCAAAAGTGGTAAGAAAGTGAAGGTTGGAATTTTATTTCAATTGACTAACAGATATGGGGTAAACATGGTCTAGTTCCAGAGGAGAAAGGATTTAGAAAACAAAAAATATATATATTTTTTAATAAAGCAACATCAAAGTGTTAATTTTGCTGTTGCTTTGTTCAAGAATATAAATATTATTTTGCTATTTACACAGTAGTGGAGGCAAACTGGCAGATTTGTGGAGGGTAACAGGGAAAAAACAGCTCTTCTTTATGCCTGTCACTGCCATAGGAGATTAAAAAAAAAAAAAAAAAAAAGCAAGCATAGAAATCCCTCACACACAACCAAATAATGTAAACAGTGCTTCTTTGTAGTTGGCTAAAATGCTGTTGACAGATCCCTTTGCTTGTAGCAACTCAACTATATTTCATAGCTTTTTTCATAAAAGTATTTTTCTTTGACCTTTCATCATGCAAGGGGGCATCTCTTTCCAATATAAGATGGTCATGTTGGGAGCTTGGTATCCTAATTGCTAGTTAGTATAATGTCTAGAGAAGGATTTAAAAGCTTTCATGAATGCTGCATGGTATTTCTGGTTAGACAGAGTTCTGTAATTCATTGCATCTCTCTATTACAAGCCTCATTGTGAGGTACAAGAATTCAGTACAGTATATATCACAAAGTACTAGAGTTCCTTTTCAATCAGTTATATTTTATGCATCTCCAATTTTCACTAGATAAAAGACTAGTTATTATTAATTCATGGTAGTTCAAATTAAAAGATAATTAAATAATGAGGCATCTCCTTCTGGCTTTTTAGCTGTCAACTCAAACCCAATATGGCCAAATTAATCTCCCCTCCCCAACCTACTCTCTCTGATTGTGGATAGTGCCACCATACTGTCTTGCACTCAGACCTATAACTATGTACCCTGTTTGACTGGGACCTCTCTCTAGATCTTCACAACCAAGCAAAGTCTAAATATTGCGCATTCTTTCTCTGTAAGATACAACCTCTCCTAGCTGTCCACATGACTAAAACTCTTGTTCAAACGCTTGTAATCTCAGTTGCTTCAACATACTTTTCCCTGGCCCTGACAAATGCTTTCTTGTTCCACCTATATACAGAGGCGTCGCTGGCCAGGGGAGGGACCCGAGACCAGGGCCAGAAGCCGCCGCACCACCGCGGGCGGCTAGGCCCCACATCCCTGGCAGGGGACAGGGCCAGAAGTGGCTGCAGGAGGCCGGGGCCTGCATCCCCGGCTGGGGATGGGGCCGGAAGCGGCCATGGGCGGTGGGGTCCTGCATCCCCAGCTGGGGATGGGGCTGCCACCGGTGCGCACCGCCAGGCCATGAATTGCCCGCCCCAGCCATGGACAGCAGGGCCCCGGATCCGGGCTGTTGCTGTCGCTGCCACGGGTGGCCGGGCCCCGGATCTGGGGACAGGGCTGTCGCTGGCATGGGCGGCCGGGCCCTGGATCTCTGGCCCGATTGGCGCTGGGGTTCGAGGCATGTGCCCCAGGGTGCCCAGCGCCAGCAACACCTCTGCCTATATCCATTCAGAATGCTACTACAAAGATTATTCTCCTAGCCCATCACTTTGACCATAACAGTGTTCTCTTTGCATCCCTCCACTGGTTCTCCTTTATTGTATCAAACACAAGTTACTTCTCTTCACTTTTCAGGTCTTTAATGACTTCTCACTCATCCTCAGGAAGTAGAGGCCTACCTCCACTTGACCAGTGAATTGTGCCAGCCTCTATAGCCCACTTGTTAAATTTTAAACAAGATTTTTTGTTATTTCCTTCCCAGACTGAACCTCAAGTTTGGGAGGTGCTGCTCATAAACATCTACAAAGCTATCTCCTTATCCACATTCAAAATCATCTCAACTCTCCTTTCTTCTGATGCCTACAGAATAACCTGACACCTACATCTGCTAGTGTGCTAAGACTTCAGTCTGTCATGCTGATAAATATTGTTTCCTTGTACAACCATCTGTCTATATACCAATGTTTTTTCTTTTCTAGTATTTGGATTGTAAGTCTTTGGGGCAGGGACCACCTATTTGTTTTGGATTTGCACTATTCCTGGTCCATGACTAGGATTCCTAGGAGCTATGGGAATACTAATGAATAAAAGCACTAGAAAATAATAAACATCATAATTCAGGGCTAAATAAGGACTTTGGGTTTTTTTTTTCTCTCATTAACAGGTGATCTGACCTCATGTTCCTCTATGTGTTCTTCCCCAGTATTTGAATCTTAACAACTGCTTTTGATTTGCTTTTAAAGTGTGGCCTGATCCCACGACTTATACTTTCTTGCATTTATTTTCCTCCCATTCTGTAAGTTCCCCATCCTCAAAGCATCTGATGAAGTGGGATTTTCTCCCACACAAGCTCATATGGTAAATAAATTCGTTAGTCTTTTAAAAGCATCACAGGACTCCTTGTTCATTTCGCTGAACTAGACTAACACGGTTACTCCTTTGGAACTTGTCATAATTTAAAGTTAGTGAGGTAAAAGTAGTCCTTCCTAAAAGAGGAAAAATTACTGTGAACAAACCAACTAACTGTGTCAGTGGAAACTGCTGAAATAATGACTAGTGTGAAAAGATTCTGTTTGTCAAAATTTATGCCACTTCACTGAAGTGCAAAAGTTCAAAGTGGCTCCTATTTTCTTGCTGGCAGTACTGTCACAACGGTGTCCTAGAATTTATTTTCCATTTAAACAAATTCAGTTTCAGTCACTACTTTGCGTATTTCAAAAACAATTTTTATTGTTGCTTAAAAGGAACTTATTTATCAAGCTCTACCTTTTCAGGTAATATTCTGAAATTGTGTGGAGAATTTGGAACTCAAAATAATGAGCATGATATTCCTTTTTCATCCACCAGTATAAACAGAAGTAACTCCAATTAATAAGAAGAGAATTAGGTTAAAATGAATATATGTACTTTCAGAAATGTAATGTACCTGGAAAACAGCTGTGATATAGATAGAAACACCTATTCAAATAATGAGCCTAATAATTCTGGGGCCAGATCATGCTGTCTTGTAGGAAAAAACTCAAAAGTGGGAGAAAACTTTGGGATTACTTCCAATCAGCAATGACATTCTGCAAAGTGGTTGGTGGCAGAGCCAGTGAAGAGAAAAAACCCCTACTACTACTACTACAGCCTCTGGCAGTCAAAATTGACCATGAGTGATGCATCCTACCAGAGCTATAGAAAACTCCATGGAAATTTTTGGGCTGCTGAGCAGAAGTCCAGCTGCTCCATACTACCACCAGTGGTTAGTACAGATTCTTCTGCTACACCATTCTTTGTTTCCTCACAGTCTATGTGATAAAGTGGCTTTTAAAAAACTGTGTGGGGTTAGTGATTGATTTGCCTTTGCTTTTGAGGTTCAGTTAGTTATAACATTTTTTTCCTCTTCATTTGTGTGGTAGTAATATGTGAGTGGATGCTATATGGAATATGGATGCTACTAAATTCTTTTCTTTTTGTTTAATCATTATAGCATGTTCTTGCTTACTGTCCTTCCTAGTAAAAGGAGAAATAAGTAAATACATATCCTTGCATAAAAGCTAGAGTTGGTGACTGCCAGGTGCATAATTTCAGGAAGAATCAGACTAGCTAAACCCTGCTGGAGGCACAGATGTACCAGGCTAACAAACAGGAATATAATGCATTTAAAAAAGAGAGAAAATGCCAGAAACTTCAAGAGAGGAGTCAGATTAGCTAGAAAAGTTTTTTTTCAGAATTGTCTGGGAGTCTGAAATCATTTTTCAAACAAGTGTCTTCTATCATTTTTTATATCCTTTGTTGTGGAATTGTTTAGGTTTGGAGCTTTCTCCCTGTAGTGGAGAGAACTAATACATTCGGTTTTAACCCTGGCTGTTTTGCAACTTTATTATTTTAATAAGCTGGCCAGGCCACTGGGTCCCTGTGACAGCTCTCAAAAAGCAATAAGATACCAACCTTGTAGTGTTTCTGCATAAGCACTTCTGCCATTTCAGGGGCTTGATGCTCCAGTGGCTCCCTTTCCTCCTTTCAATAACTTTGGGCTGTTGATTAGTCTTTGTAATCCTCTTTTTTTTCCTCTCTTGCACAATAGGGGGCTTATTGGAAAGACCTACAAACTCTGACAACCTCTTCATTTACCTTCCCAGCTCAGAGTATGTACTTACAGAATTGCCATTTACCTTACCCTTTAATGTAAAATAGTGCAAACCTCAAGCATTAAGATATCATGAGCCAGGGCCCAAAATGCGAGGTGGACTCAAAAATCGTGATTAAAAAGAAATCGGAGCCTCTAGAGTGCACTCACTTGATTCTTATACATATGATCAAAAGAGAGATTTTTGTTCAATTCCTTGATTCCAGGATCAGGGGCTTAAGAAATGCATAAAAAATCATCACGCTCACAATAAAATTGCAACAATTGGCAATACTGTACTGTATCTTTCAATATTAAACTTCTTCAGAACTGTCACGTTACAAATATTAGATCATGGTTTTAGCCATTTGAGTATTAGCTGTGGAATGCATTACATCATGAATTCACTTTCCTACCTCACTTTTTAAATCATTTATTCAATTAACCAAACTGACCAGCTCTCAATATACATGAGTTATTCAGGACATGCCTCCCTCCCTCACTATACATGATATGAGTTTAAAGAAAAACATAAAAGGTCACTTTCAAACCTAGAATATCTATAGTCAGATTTACTCAAGGAGTTTTTAGAAAGTAATACCTAACTGAAACCTTAGAAATAAGCTTTATTTAGATTAATATATAATTACAGCTTGATAAGGCTGTCTTCAAGAAAAAAGAAAATCTGTTCCATTAAAAAGTATTTGGTTGTGGAGATTATTCCTCTTAAGTTCTACATTTATCATAATCCTTCTGAGAACAACCAATGGTGATGTGAAAAATTGTGGATAAGGAAGGTGATTGTCATCTCAGTTAGGCCAGATCCTGCAAAGACTAACGTATGTGTTTTAACTTTTTTTCTGTGAGCAAACTTTATGCTCTGTGAGCATGATTGATTTCACCATTCACTGTTAAATCACTGTTAACGTGTTAAACACGTTGATAGGTCATTGCAGAATTAGACCCTTACACTACTGTGAATCAAAAGCAACTCCACCAAAGTTAATAGCCTGCAAGTAGAATTCCTCTAATTTCCTTTGTAGTGTTCTGCTTTGCCCAACTACAATAAAATACAGTTGGTATGTTACTTTATACGACTTATGCTGCTGCACTGTCCTCCTTTTAGAGACTCAGTGTTAACTTCAAGAATCTCATTTTAGGTTTGAGAAGAATAAATGGACTGCAATTTTGCTGTCAGTGTTAATTATTAATAATCATAAATATTGATAAAATATTAGGCAGGGTTGTGAAATGATCTGGATCTATGCTTCCTTTGCATATAGATAGAGTATTGCATGGGGATGCATAATCAAAAAGGGAACCAGAAAAATATTAGATATGGAATATACATATCCAGTCTTTCTAGTGTTGTTGTAGCCATCTTGATCCCAAGATATATCTGTTATTGGAGCAGCTTCTGAGAGAGAGAGAAAGAGAGACTCTTTCAAATGACACAGAGCTCTTCAGATTTGGGGTTCTAAACAACAAGGAGTGAGTACTTATTTGTCACTAGTCAGCAAAAGTAATTCTGCTTCTATACAAAATGCCTTCTTGTTTAATTCCCACAGCTTTTATGCTGGTATAACTCCATTGACTGAAAATGAAGGACAGGCAGAACTCCAACTGCTAATACAGTAGTCTTCCCTGTAAAAAGGCAAGGCTATTATCAGACTGCTGACCCCCATGTTCCATTAATTGAAATGGAGGCCCTTCTTATTTATATGCACATAAGCAGAATCTCACTTACAGTGCAGGTCTGGTCAGAGCCATTTTTACTTTGTCCCTTTACAAAGTAGATGGACACCCTGCAGGTTCAGTTCTTAAACAATCTGGCACATGTTTTATTCCCTCCACCTTTGCTTCAAGCCAATGTAGTATATGGCCATTATTTCCCCCTTAATAATATTGAGAGTTTTCAATTGTGCCTCTTACAGTACATTTTTTGTGCAGAAGAAAAACTCATTTTAAAAAAAACATATTGTTTCAAAGGGTTGACAGTCACTTTTCTCTCCCCCAAAACATGAAGCTTTAATTTTTTTTCTCTAGATTAAATGACGACATCTCTTACCATAACTTTGTCTACCTGCATTTGCAAATTGTCACGTAGAAAATGGCAGTGGCAGGGCTGTAACCAGGGCAAAGCCCCGGGCACCCCAGTTTAGAGGGTGCCACCGCACTAGAGCCAGGGTCCCTCTGCCCTGCTCCCAGTACTGGGAAGGGGAGAAGGGTCCATTAGCTTGAAACTGGGCTCTGAGCTCCTGCCCTGATCTGCCACCAGGGGCAGGGTAAGCCGACCCACAGGCTGGCTCTCCCAGTCTCACCCCACCCTCTGTAGCAGCCTCTCCAGGCAGATCAGGCCTGCAGGGTGGGGGGGGGGGTGTGGCAGGGCTGACTGCATGCTGTGGGAGCTGTACAGGCTCTGGCGCAGCCCAAAGCCTCACCACACGTGGCAGTCAGTCCTGCTTCCACCTGGGGCCAACCAGCAGGCCATAGCTGGCCTTTAGCCCGAGCCACCTCCACCAGCACTGGCCCATTAGCCCTCGGGTGGCAGGGACCTGATCCAGCTCCATGCTGCCAGCCAGTGGCAGCTGGGGCTGGATCAGGCCCCAGGCTGAGGGACGGCGCTTTTGGAGCTGCTTGCCCCAGGTGTCAAAATGTGTAGTTCCAGCACTGGGCAATGACAACCACCACTCGATTTTTCTACTCCTGTTTGTAAGGTGCAATGGATTTCTGAACGGTTAGGCCTAGAAGGCGTGAGAAGTCACGAGGTCAGACAGTGTGAAAGCTGGGACTCTGACTTGTTTGTTGGCATTCACAGTATGATGCCACAAGTGACCTGTCCCCTCCATACGTGAATCAGCCCCAACCCCAAAAAGCCTTTTATTTTTGAAGCTTTGATCCCCTTTTTTGTTTTGTTCTTAATTTTATCACAAGTAAAGGAATAAACTAATCTTGCTGGCAGGAGATAACCTTATTTGTTTGAAGAAACAAAAACATGATATTTTTGTATAACAAATCTTTCATTCCTTTCATCATAGTCATTTCTGCAGAAATACAGTCAGAAATTTCTGTGTAGGAGTATGGATTTCTGGTAACAAGGCCACCTACACAATCCACTGCAGGAAGTAGGAAGTCTATAAAGCCTTCACTAAGGACCCAGTTTTGCAAAATGCTAAATACCTTCTACACCAGCTTAAGTCAATGACAATAAAAGTACTGAGCCCTGAAGAGTAGGTGATTAGGACTGGACCATCCTCAGTCTTGAACTGATGAGTCGCAGAGCTGCCTACCTTTTGTGTTTCTCAGTAAGATTCCAAACATCTACACACCCTCTTCCCATTCTTCCATAAGTAAACAGTATCCTGTTTAATACATGTATTAAAAGTTGTTTTGGTATTAGAAGGAACAACTTGTACTTAATTGTTTTATTTTTCCACTAGAAACTGTTTCTTTCTGGGGAGCGTTCCATTAGTAACTTCATAGGAAAAGATTTCTCAATTCATATTTTCTCTTAAAATTTTAATTTTATAATTCAAACTGTATTATCAGAAAATCTTATTCTAAGTAATACTCAGGAGAGCACTTTGTCTTTGCAGCAATCCAGTGCAACACATAAAAAGATTAAATTACAAATATTTACCTGACACATACTATTTTTAGGAGAACAATCTTCTTAAAAACTGTCAGCAATTTTGATAAATGCTCAGGTTAGTGGTTGCATGAAGGCGGAAGCAAGAAGTTACCACTGAAAGCACATATTGAACTGAAAGGTTTGACTACTATTTTTCTGCTAGAGAATTGTATGTATTCACAAAATCTTGTCCGTTGTAGGCTATGTCTTATCTGATTTTGTTTCAAATACAGGTTTATTTTCAAAATATATGTTAATCAAATCTAGAATGTACCTGAGGTTAAAGGGGCATTGCCAACTGGAAAAAAAATCTCACTTCTGGAAATTGTATCTACAGTAATAGCTTATATTACGATATCTGAAAAAGTATTGAAATCAAGTCTTTCAGTTTGTTTTCTTTAATTTAGCAGAATTCTGTGCAGTCTGTTTCCTTGAATAACTAGTCAACAATGGGGAAAATCACTGATAGTTGTAGAAATCTCAACTGCTGAAGAGGTCACTGTTGCACCAATTTAGTTAAATGAGAACACTTGGTTTAAATGAAATTACTACAAACTGGGTGAACAACCTTTTTAAAAGACCATATTCAAAGAGCAGTTTCAATGGTTTGCTGTTAAACTGGGAGGATATATCTGGTGGGGTCCTACAGGTCAGTTCTGGGTGGGGTATTAGTCAATATTTTCGTCAGTCACTTGGATAGCGGAGTGATAAGTATGCTTATAAAATTTGTGAATGACGCCAACCTGCAATTGCCAGAACATTAGAGAAGTTTAGATTTCAAAATTACCTTGACAAATTAGACTCAATTTAACATCAGCACAATTCAGTAAAGACAAGTGCATAGTATTACACTGAAGAGAGAAAAATCAAATGCATAACATCTAAATTGCAGATAGATAGGATTGCTACAAAGGATCTGGGGGGGGGTTATAGTGGATCACAAATGAATGGGGTTGCAAAAGAGGCTAATATGCTAAGGTGTCTTAACAGGAATGTCATATCTCAGACACAGGAGGTAATTATACTGCTCTGCTAAGTACTGGTGAGGTGCTAGACTACTGCATCTGGTTCTGGATGCTGCACTTTAGGAAAGATGGGGACAAATTGTAGAAGAGTCCAGAGGAGAGCAACATAAATGCTACCAGGTCTAGAAAAGCTGAATATGAGGAAAAGTTTTAAAAACCTAAACATGTTTAATCTTGGGAAAAGAAGGCTAAGGGGTAACCTGTTAACAGCAGTCAAATGCTTTAAGGGCTCTGCTATTATAAAGAAGATGGTTCTCTGTGTCCACTGAAAGTAGGCCAAGAAGTAATGGACTTAATTAGCATTAAGGGAGATTTAGGTTAAATATGCGTAAAATCTTTTTAACGATAAAGCTCATTAAACTCTGACATAGGCTTCCAAAAGAAATTGTACTATCTGCATCATTACTGGAAGTTTTTAAGAACAGGCAGGGCTAGATTAATCCAGGGGCTATAGGGGCTGAAGCCCTGGGCCATGGCCTAAAGGGGGACCTTGGGTTTCAGCCCCGTAAGGCTCCTTCCATCCTGCTTAGCCCTGGTGGGGCTTGGGGAGGTACTGGGTGGTAGTGGGGTTCTGGGACTGAACCCTGTGCTCCTGCCCAGCCCCTGGGCTGGTTTGTCTGCCCCTGGGTATGGGGTGGACTGGCACCTGTTCATCCAAGGGGTGGAGTCAGCTGCAATGCAGTTTGGCCTTCCAGGGCCCCTTGCCCTGGGGGGCTGCACTGTGCCCCAACCCCAGGAGCAGACCAGGTGCAGAAGGGCTGAGGTGAAGGGCTCTCTGGCTGCAGGCTCCCTGCCGCCCCCCCCCACCCCAGTGACAGCCTGCCTGTTGGCTGCCATGGTGGGGGGCAGCCTGGCTCCCCAAGTCTGGTTAATCTGGCCCTGGGAACAGGTTGGACACAAACCCATTAGTGATGTTCTACATTTACTGGTTCCTGCCTAAATGCAAGGAACTGGATTTGATTACCTTTTGAAATCCATCCTAGCCCTACCTCTCTCAGATTCTGCAACTTTCATATAATTCCCCCCTCAGTGGGGATGGTCTGTGTGTAAATGGAACTTTATTTTAAAGAGATGCTATCATGTGGTCTAGGCCCAACACTTTAGCCTTTATATAAACACAGAAAAATTCAGTTAAATAAAAAAAATTAAAATATTTTGATGAAACATTTAGAAATCAGTAAAGCATTTTCAGTTCAGATTGAAACATCCCAATGCAGTGTTTACAAATAAACTTTATTAGATCTGTATTGGTTGCTTTACCTTGATTTTAAATAATCACAATGATTTGTTCTTGCATAGCACTTTTCATCCATAGTTCTGTAAGAGATTTAAAAGACTGGGTCTCGTTATCTTCAATTTATAGATGAGGAAATTAGGAGAAAAGGAGGTGAAGAGGAAAGCATACTAGAAAAGGCCTGTATAAACAACTAAAAACCTCACTGGTGATTAGGTAAATAAAGAAAATTTCACTTTCTCCAGTATTAGTTGAGCTAAGCTCATTCCTTTACAAAGCACATTTTGTTTACCAAGGAAGTTGACTTTTTTTATTTAATGTTTTAAAAAATCAGGATTTATTTTATTAACATCCACTTCTGTGTTTGAGCTGTGCAATGGGGCTTTCTTTACAGGAAGAATTCCTCTATTTGTAGAGTTATGCTCCCTGCTTAGAATCATAGACTCATAGGGTTGGAAGGGACCTCATGAGGTCATCTAGTACAATCCTCTGCTAAAAGCAGGACCACTCCAACTAAATCATCCCAGCCAGGATTTTGTCTAACCTACACTATCCCTGAGGCCGAGTATCGGCCCACGCTCTTGAACATCCACTCTGTGCAGACAACATTTAGAGCATATGTGCAGCAGTAGATTCTCCAGTCCCACCCTGTATGTGATTACCAAAGCAAAAACTCCCTCCTGCACCAAGCTAAATTTATAAAATTACAATCTGGATATTTCACGTCTAGACTCCTGAGCTTTTGCAAATGTACCTGCCACTTAGATAACTGGAAGTTTCCTAGGCTTGTATGTTCAAATAGTTTGTGTGTGCAAGTCGGAAAAAAAGTAACAACTGCATGTATCACCATTAAATTTGTGCCCAGTATTTCACACATTCACAGGCTGTTTCTGAAAATTTAATCCCAGTAGTTTTAATTCAGTAGTGACAGCCTTGTTATATTCTTTCTTACATCCTTAATTCATGTAAGCAACAAGTGATATAAACGTTTACAGGTTTCGTACTTAGTATGTAACTAACTATTGATTGTAATGTTGTCAGTTGCAAGTGACTAAAACATTTTTGATCTCTTTATCTGATCTCTTATTTCTAACCTCAACAAACCAAGACAGTTTTTGAAGCTAATTCATTTTAGCCTACTTTCACTAGTCATTAAAAGCCACTGGGGCAGGAAAGGAGTTCCACTCATCTCTAACAGTAATAACCTGGATGCCCTCTAGTGAGACTGTATTAAGTTCCTTTATCAATTCTTTATCCTCTTACAGAAATAAATGGGAGTGTACATCACTCCATAATGAGAAAACTGGGGAGAATGACATATAACTGATCTTGTCATGGAATCACCAGTGAAATTCAGAATGTTTTGTGGAGAAATGAGTGAGAAAAGATAAAGTGAATGCCTTCTGCTCATAGTAAGACTCTGATAGGTGACTTCCAATTCTCTCTGTTATCCAGCATACAGTACCTTTCTGTCTTGACTATCAGCTTCTGGCTACTCCATAAACATTTAAAAAACTGATGTTGTCCTTGGGTTTCCCACCATTATTGTCTCACCTTAATGATATTTATGATGCAGGAAAGAGAAGCTAAGAGGACAGGCAATTGAATTCCATAACTTTAAATTGAAGGATATCCTCCTAATTGTTACGTCAGAGGTTTGGGTTCACCTTTCCCACAAAATGTCTGGTAGCCTAGGCCAAAAGGCATCATAAGATGCCTGCTGATTAATTTATATAGGACTGTATTTGTGGTTATTTGTCATGTCCTTAACTGTTTGGTTCCATGTTTTTAAGTGTATAATTTTTGTAAACATGACTAAGCACGGTTTTGAAATTTCTGAGGTTTGTATTTTTTACATTTTTTGTGGGGGAGTGGGGCAAGGAAGGGAGTTACATGAAATAAACTTTTATTATTAAATACTTTTTATACAGAGAAATCACTAAATTATTGAACTAAGAACTGCCCATATGCATAGCTGGAAATCAAAGTCAACTTTCTCCTGATAGCTTTTAAATTTGGGGATTTTGCTCATCAGGGAAGGTGGACAATGTTAGCAAAAATGCACTGTCTGTAACCAATATATCACTTCAATACGTTTGCAAGAATTGAGAACAGGACTAGTTGATTAGGTCAGTGGTTTTCAACCGTTTGTGGGTTGTGACATGCTTGGCGATGTATGATAACCTGACAAGAGACATCAGCCCACACGCCACAGGCCTAATACAGCAATCTCCCCAGCTCTCCATAACACACTTACTGCTGTGGGGTGACACAGCAATGTGTCCTGACACAATGGATGAGAACCACTGAGTTAGGTGATTGTATGTAAATAAAAGTGAGGTAATATATCAGGCATGGCCAAACTGCGGCTCAGGAGCCACATGTGGCTCTTGAATGAAACAGTGTGGCTCATGGAAGAATGTCAGCAAATCAATTTAATAAGTAAAATTATATGGCTATATGCATCAGTGCGGCTCTAGAAGGTTTAATAATCAACTTGTGTGGCTCTGGAGTTCCATAAGTTTGGCCACCCCTGTAATATATCCTTATGTTAGTCGCGGAACAATTTCATTCAAGACAGGGAATGAAGAAAAATACATTTGACCAGTTTTTCCATTTTTACAAAAGCTTCGGTAATGGAGACTTGTATTTTATTATCAGATGGCAGCAGTTTTGTAAACATGTTACTGTTTCTGCCATTGAACACTGTTGCCTGAGTCAATGGCAATATCTACTTATTGACATTACTGTACACGAAATAACCAGTAAGGCTGCCTAGCAGCAGCCAGTGAATTCTTTGACTCATGTTTCAAATATTATTTAATGTGTTTTCACTAGACAGACTGAGGGACAGAGTTCATTTACAAAAAAATAAAATAAGCAATTTGAATATCTTAATCTCTAATGTCCACTCAATTTATTCCAGGTTTTTAAAAACACATTCTAGTTTCCAATAAAACTGTTCTAAAAATTTGAAAGCATGAGATTTTTCTCTTGCAGCCACGCAACCTGCTTTTAGAATGATAAAAGTGACTAAAATTAGTCTTAACTAAGTAGAGGCCATTATCCTTCTGTACTAACCTGAATACCTGCAATGTCATAAATAGAATCTGCTCCCACAATTCTAAAACCACACACCCCTGCCTAGTTGAACTAAAGGATGGTAACGCTACTAGCGAGCTACAGAAGGACCCCTGTGTTCTTTTGAAGCAATGGGTGAGTCAATAGAAGACATGTTTAAACATGTCCTTGGGGCCTGATTCTCCACTTCTTGTATCTTCTGTAGTCATAGACAACTGACATGTGACAACAAAAGGGGTGTCAAACACTACATGTTGAGAATCCCAGCCTTTTACACCCATTTTGTACAGAGGTAGATGACTACAGAAAGTGAGGAGAGTAAAGAATCAGGCCTGTGATGCTTGTGTCTGCTCTAGTTCAGCTGATCACAAAATTCCCAATGACACCAACTGAAATGTGATTCCAGCATATCCAAAACAGTTAATTTCTGTGCTTAAAATGTAATATAAATATAAGAACTTGATATTACTAACCCATTTTCTCCAAATGCAGTTGATGTGGAACTTAACAAGGAGATTTAACCACTTAGAAAGCCTGAGGGACTAGTCAGCCATTTTACATTTAGAGGAAAACAATTAGGCAAAAGTCAATATCAAAGCAAGAAATTATTAAATGATTTGGAACTTTCTTTGTACAAAGTTTTGTCACTCCTCTTCCTCTAAAGACAGGCTAACCATTCTTTTGTGACAACTCAACTTTAGAAGCTAAAACAGCTGGAAGCTGTTTGCAACCTTATCAGTGTAGGGCAGGGGTTGGCAACCCAAAAGAGCAGAAAAGCCATTTCCCCCCACCCTCCCACCACAACTGCATGAGCCTGAGCCAGCCTAGCAACTGTACTGTGGCCCCTAGGGCTGGTGGGGGGTGTGCAGGCAGCATGCACTCCCTCCATCCCTTCCTCATCTGGCAGCATGGAGCAGTGCTTCCCCGCCTACCCCCAGCCAGCTGCCCCTCCCAAGAGTGGCTGGGGGAGAGTTGCACCCTGCGGAGGCAAGGCCCTGGAGCAGCCCACTCTGCGGAGTTCAGGCCACTTCAACCCGGGCACCCCAGGGTTGAACAGGCCTGATCCAGGGCCTGGGGGTGAGGCGGCCTCAGTTCAGGCCTGGAGTGGCCAGGTCGAAGTGGCCTGAACTCCGCGGAGGAGCCATTCCAGGGCCCCACTTCTGCAAGCTGCAGCTCTCCACTGGCCACTCCTGGGAGGGATGGCCAGCTGGGGGTAGGTAGATGGGGGCAGAGCTGCTCTGCCCCACCAGCGAAGGGACGGATAGAGGGAGTGAGTGCTGCAAGTACACCCCCGCCAACACTAGGGCCACTGGGCTGCTTCTGGCTCATGGGTTGTGGTGGGAGGATGGGGGTGATCCTGGCGCCCCTGATTTGGCCACAATGCTGGGGCCAGCCAGGAGTCCCCAGAGCACATGTGGCTCCCTGAAGGAGATTGCCAAGGAGCAAGAGGGGGACGCTCAGGGAGCCATAGGTGGCTCACTGAGCCTGTGCTGATGATCCCTGGTGTAGGGGTATTGCCTCTCTATAGTATTTTGATTTGTAGATGCTTGTCAGATGTAGTCAAACAGCTTTTTAAAAAAAATAAAAAACAAAACAATTCTTAAGGTACATTATCCAAACACACATACTCAGTGAAAACCTGGTGCCGCTGAAGTTAATGGGAGTTTGCCATTGATTTCATTGGGGACAGAATTTTATCCAAATCATATAGAAGTGCAAATTATAAAAGTCTTGAACTCTGAAATACACTGAAAATAATTGAGGCAGAATGGTAATACTACATATTATTTACTGCTGTAGATGCTGAAGTGTTGGTGACCAGACAACAAGGTTGATTGTGAGTATAGAATGTAGAAGTATACAGTATGAATGCAGAATTAGAGTATAATGTAGAAATATAGTGTGTATATTTATATATGTATGTGTAGTGTAGTAGGAATGTAGAAGTATAAAGTATAGAAGCAGAACTACTATTTGTACTGAACTGAAGAACCGTGGGACTCTTGCTCTGTTATGTGCCAATCTAGTGTGAAGAGTTTCAAATCAATTTTGAGGAGGCGGGGTTGGCGATTGACACAGGCTTTCAGGTAAATATAAAAACGTTAAGGGTTAGATGTTGGGTGTGGTGAGAGACAAGGAAAATTATAATAGACAATAGGAGGGAAATCAGTGGGGGAGCCTTCTCAAAATCTTAGATGTCTACATACAAATGCAGAGTATGGGGAATAAACAGGAAGGATTGAAGCATAGATAAGCTAAATTATTACTTAATTGGCATTATAGCCTTGGTGGGATGTGTCTCATTATTAGCATGTTTGTACTGGGAGGTACAGAAAGGAAAGGTATGATTAAAAGAAAGGAAGTGTTGCACTATACATCAAGAACACTTATTCTGAGGTCTGGAAGAACATGGGAGGCAGATCAGTCACTGGGTAAAGATAAAAAGAGCAAAACCTAGTGGCAACAGCATGGTAGGGGTATACAAGAGACCACAGAATCAGAATGAGGAGGAAGCTGAGGCATTTCTAGAAGAAATTAACAGACATTTCCAAAACATCCACAGAATTTGGGCCAGATGATGTTCCCATGCTGCTACTGTGATGTCAAAGTCCACTGCTACAACCACTGTGGAGACTAGGAACTGCAGAAAATGCTGCCCAAAGGGTCCAGAGCAATAGACCCTGAAGCCTTCTGATTGGTCCATGTTCATTATTTAGCTCTGCTGACAGGGGCGTCGGTGCCCCGGGGAAGCACCTGGGGCACCGGCCCAGGCCATGCCCCCTGGCTGCAGGCCACACCCCTGGCTGGGGATGGGGTTGGGAGCGACTGCGAGCATGAGCCCCAGAACCCTGGCCGGGGATGGGGCTGCCGCGACTGCGGGCAGCTGAGCCCTGGATCCCTAGCTGGGGCCGGGGCTGCTGCTGCCGAGGGCAGCTGGGCCCCAGATCCCTGGCTGGGGACAGAGCCAGGAGCGGCCTCTGCGGGCAGCCAGGCCCTGGATCCCCTGCCAGGGATGTGGCTGCTGTGGCCACAGGTGGCCGGGCCCTGGATCCCCCGCCGGGGATGGGGCTGCCGTCGCTGTGGGTGGCTGGGCCCCAGATCCCTTGCTGGGGATGGGGCCAAAAGCAGCCTCCGTGGCCACAGGCGGCTGAACCCCAGATCCCCAGCCAGGGACGGGGCCACTGTGGCCACAGGCGGCTGAGTCCTGGATCTCCGGCCCAATCGGGAGAGGTGGGGCCCTGCCAGACCCCGGGCACATGCCCCATGTGCCTGGCGCCAGTGACGCCCGTCTGCCAATCTCCCAAGGTTGTCTGGGCAGTCACAAAGAGCCAAAAATCTGTGTCTTCAGACCTGACCTTGCTTTGTGATCTCCAGTCTCCAATCCCAATTGTCTTTCCTCCTGATTCCAGCCTGGTTACTGTCTCTCATTTTAGGGCTCAGACCTCAGCCTGCCTCTTGCTTCCGGCTTGTTGACTACTGCCTGGTGACTGTCCTTGATGGGTGGAAACCTGGCTAGCTGTGACTGCTAGGCGAGGTCCCATAGGCCTTGGTGCATTATAGTGATAATGGGGAACTTTAACTACTCAGACACCTGTTAGAAAAGTAATAAGGCAAAATGAAAAATATCCACTCTGTTTTTGGAATATACTGGGGATAATTTATTGGTCCAGAAACTGGAGGATATAACAAAGGGGCCAGCCATTTTGTACTTAGTTTTGACCAATAGAGAGAAATGGGTAGTGATGCTGAAGGTGGAATGCCATTTGGGTGAAAGCGATCATGAAATCTATATTTCATAATTCATACAGAAAAGGAGTGAGAGCAGCACAATAAAGACCATGAACTTCAAAAAAGCAGATTTTAAACTAACTCAGAGAACTAGTAGCTAAAGACAAGAAGAAAATCTAATGGAAAAAAAGAGTTCAGGAAAGTGGGCAATTTCTCAACAATACAAAGTTGAAGGCACAACTGCAAACTGTTATGATGTAAAGGAAAGGTAAGAATAATAATAAGAGGCCTGCATAGCTCCAGTAGGGGCTTCACAATTACCAGAAAACTCAAAAGTAATGCTACAGAAACTGTAAACATGAATGAATTGCTAAGGAGGCATACACTAGAATAGCAAAAGGATGTAGAAACAAAGTGAGAAAAGCTAAAGCACATAATGGGTTACCCCTAGCAAGACAACGTAAAAGGCATTATGCTCTTTAACTGTATTAGAAACAAAAGAAAGATGAAGGAAAATGTAGGTTCTCTGCTTGGCAGGAAAGAAGAGCTAAATACTGGTATAGAGAAAGATGAGGTGTTTAATGCCTATTTTGCTTCAGTCTTCATTAAAAAAGGTTAATGTGACCACATATTCAATACAATTAATATTAACAACAGTGGGAAAGAAACACAGATCAAAACAGGGAAAAAAAACAGAGTAAAGAATATTTAGGTAAGTTAAATGTGTTAACGTCAGTAGGACATGATGAAATTCATGCTAGGATACTTGAAGAACTAGCTGAACCAGTCTCCGAACAGTTAGCAGTTATCTCTGAGAACTCATGGAGGAAGGATGAGGTCCCAGAGGACTGAAGAGGGATAAACATAATTTATCTTCTTATCCTGGGAACACTTGGAGAATGAAAGACTGGTCAGCCTGACTTTGATACCTGGAAAGCTACTGGTGCAAACTATTAAACAATCGATTTATGAGTGCCTGGGGATAACAGGATTAGCAAGAATAGTCAGAGGGATTTGCCAAGAACAAAGTATGTCAAACCAATTTAAATTCTTTGACAGGTTACTGACTTAGTGGATGGGGAAGGCAGTAAATGTGGTATCTTACTATGTCTTTTATCATAGTCCGACATGACTTACTCATAAGCAAACTGAGGTCATTTTGTCTAGATGAAATAACTACACATGGGTGCCCAAGAGGCTAACAGACCATACTCAAAAAGTAAGCAAGGATGTACTGTCAAAGTGGGAGGGTTTCTCTGCTGAGGCTACAGGGGTCATGCCTGGATCTTGTAGTACTGAATATTTTCACTAATGACTTGAAGTAGGAGTACGCTTACAAAATTTGCAGATTACAACTAGTCCCAGCTTGGTGTTAGCACTTTGGAGATCAGAATTAGAGATCAAAACAGCCTTGACAAACTGGAGAACTGATCTGAATTAAACACTATAAAATTCAGTAAAAGACAAGTACAAAGTACTTAGCTTAGGAAGGAAAATGAGATGCACAACTACAAAATGGAGAATGAGTGAGCAAGCACTAGTATTGCTGAAAAGGTTCTGAGGTTATAGTGGATCATAAATTAAGTATACATCAACAATGTGATGCAGCTGCAAAGTAAGGCCATTGCCATTCTGGGTTGTATCAATAGGAATAATGCATGTAAGACATGGGAGGTAGTTGTCCCGCTCTACTCAGCACTGCTTTAGTCTCATTTGGACTACCATGTCCAATTCTAAGTGTCGCATTTAAGGAAGGATGGGGACAAACTGGAGAGAATCCGGAGGGAAGCAAAAAAATAATAAGCTTTAGAAAAATCTGATCACTGAAGAAAGGCTAAAAAGTGGATGTTTGACCTTAAAAGAAGATTGAGGAGGGAACTGATAATCTTCAAATATGTTAAGTGCTGCCAGAAAGAGGACAGCAATTAATTCTTCTCCCTGTCCAACTGCAGCAAGGCTTGTTTAAGTTAGCTATTAGGAAAAACTCTTAGTTATGGAATAGGCTTCCAAGGTAGGGTATGAAACCCCCATCATTAAAGGTTTTAAGAACAGAGTGGACAAACACCCCTCAAAAAAGGTGTAAATTTACTTGGTCTTGCCATAGTACAGGGGTCTGAACTTGGTGACTTCTTGAGGTTCCTTCCAGCCCTACGTTTCCATGATTATATTAATATTCACTACAGGTAAGATATATTCTCATTCAAAAACTTTCCAAAATTCCAGATTGAAGAGGTTAATTAACAAACCTGTGACTTTGGCCAAGCTACAATTGAAAGTTTCAGCATGAATAGGTAAATCTTTGTATGTTTTTCCTACCTTCAGTATCAATCTATGTTTAACTGTGAGTAATGTGAGTACGGCAGGAAGAAACTAAATACATCACAGGTAAACAAGAGTCATTACCCTTTTCCTGTTGCAACATTCAAAAACTGTACAGTCACTGTAACAAGCTCTGGGATTCCCCAATCTTCTAGAGGCTGAAATTTCCCTTTTTGAATAGAAGTGCTAAGTGTAAGAAACTTTTAATCAGTGGCAAAGGAAAAAAGCTTTATTTGACAGAACCTATGCATTTCTTTTGGAAACTGTTACAAAATACAGAATATTAAATTCCCTAAACTCAACTCCATGAATAGTATAGATGCAAACTATTTTATTTCACATTATAAAAAGTTTAAACACTTACACTACCATAGGTCACATCTACTGCAGTAGAACAAGTTAACATTGACTTAATAAAATAATGTTTTAGTTTGTAGGGGTTCTCTAACCATTACACCTTCTGTGGATTTGAACCCCCCAAAAATAGCCTAAGTATGGCCTATTCAGAGAGATGAGTACAGATCTGGAAGTTAGAATGATTCATACAAAATCTGCATCTGTAAGTCAAGGACTCATATAAAGGAACTCTCCTCACTTCTTCCCAGCTGGGGACTCGCAAATGAAACACAACTCCCGCTTCTGAACTCCACTTTGAAGCGGTTATCAAGAGACCATTTTGGCTGTGTTGCCCCCTTACAACTTTTTATTTGGCTGTGTGATAGTGAATCAAGCATGATTCCCTCTAGATCAGATGATGTATTAAGCCTCACTGCCATATGTTTGTGTGAAGAAAGAAAACATTAAGATGACAGTAAGGCTGAAATTGGCAATGTATGGATCTTAAGAAAATGAGAGTACCCTTATGAATTAAAAGCTAAAAAGCAGCTCCACTGTGCACAGAACCACCACAAAGATGAATTCGGCATGAACAGATGTTAATTTGATAATTCTTGACATCTGTGTATTATAAATTATTTCCCTAATATCAAGATGTAGTCTGATTATGTGAGTGAGTTGTGAATCACCCATGATTAAATTTACCCTTGCGCATACAGTCTGGCATTCAGTGGTGCATTCAGGTGACTTTTGCTCCAGGTACTTAAAGGAATAGTAGAAACTCAGTAAGGCTTCAGAAATCAGTACCTTGGAAGAAGAGAGTGATTTATCTAGACAAAATGGGAGACATCAAATTCAAATAATGCAGATTTGAGACAACCATGGGATTGTTAAATGAAATAACATCTAAAGACAGCAAGGAGTTTTGGATAACAGAAGTTATGGTTATCTGCTACTACAAATCCTTGCCCCAGGATTTCAACACAACTGGCCACAAGGTACAGTGTTTCATACAGAAATAAAAATAAATATGGATATGCAACAGATTTAAGATAGCTTCATGGAAATAAACATGGTAACCAGTAAACCTGAAAAGCTTACAGGAACTAAAGAACTGGCCTTGTGCCGCCTTTTTGTTAGGAAATATAAACTCAGTCTATAATTAATTTAATTTAAATGCATTAGAAATATCAGAAAATAAACTCTAGCCATTCTTAGGTTTGCTGGAGAACAAGTGGGGAGGTTAAACAACTGAAAATGGTAGGGGTGCAATATCCTTTCTCCAAAGTGTTACTCACTGAATTTACAAAGATTTAAAACAAAAAGACCACACCCAAGTACTAATCTGATTAACTCTGTGCCTCAGCTTTCACTCTTCAGACGTCTCATTTCTCCACAGTAGTTCTGTCACTTATAGTCTTCTAGGAGACACAGGCCTTCAATTTTTAGCATAAAACACAAAATAGAATTACCCAAACAAGAAATGAAATATAAAAACCTATGTCCATTTTTAGGCCTCCTTCATACATCATGAAACATTAAATCAAGGATCCAAGCCAATTTTCTTTAACCTTTTTCCAGTACCCCCTTTCAAATAAACTTAAGAGAAGGCAGTAGCAAAAATATTAATATAGGCTGGTCTTCTTCATGATCCTCAAAAACTCTTGCTCATTTACTTCTCCATCTCCATCTCGATCAGCTTCATCAATCATTTCCTGAAAAGAACATTTAAAACTAATCACCAGATTTAATACACAAGATCTTTTATTTACTTTAAAACATGTAAAAAGCAAATTAGTTGATACTGTTAAATATTTAATAATGCATCTAAAACCAGAACACGTTTTTTGACCTAATACTATATGCCTTGTGCAGGCTACATTCCCACAGACTTCAGTGAAAGTGTGCTCACCACAACTGTAAGTGGCAACTTTGGCTGGCTGGCCAGAAGAAAAGGGATTGTGTGTGCAACTGATGGCAGAGAAGGGAGGACAGAGAAGTTTACATGAATGGAAAAAAAGGGAGGAACAGGAAATGACTGGACCAAGTTCAGAGAAGGTTTGCTCTGCCAGATGACTGGGGTGATAGAGGGTGTATTTACCATATACAGTGCCAGACAAGCCCCCTCACTGAGATCAGTTGAGGTGGGGAGTGATCACCAAATGCACAGGAGCTACTGAAATAAGTGGAGCAACATTTTAGCCACTGAGCGCAGGGATGGAGAGCTATTATTTAGGGTAGCTTACCTGTATAACAAACATTTTCTATAGAGGTCACCCACCTACACAACTGTTGTAGGCTAACAGTTCTTGCAGAAGCTGGGGACTTGGTAGAAAAAGCTGGCAGTGTAGTGCCAGTCAACCAGTATGTGTTTAGGTTTGAGATTTCAGGGATAACTATGTGGTAAAGACCGAACAATGGCATGGGAACCATTAACTGCTGCTGCTTTAGTTTCCTTCTGAATTTAACTTTTGGGGGTCAGTTATTTGGATCATTTATTTTGCAGGTCAGTTTTATTTGGACAAAGCATTGCCCTTGGCAATGTGCAGTCTCTGGTAATGGTGTGGGAGTCAGGTTCAGAGCAGGTGGCACATCACTTACATGAATTCATGACTTCATGAAGGCTAGATTCTGAGGAGTGTTATGGCCTCCTGGCTGCTTTTCAGGCCTTGGCTGGTAAGCTGGGGATATGTCAGGCAGATGAAAAAACAGAGGGGCTTTAAGCTGACCTGCCTGGAAATCCAGTTTAGACATATAGGTTGGTCTGCCTAGCTTCCCTCGCACCCACCCCACCACTCCAGTAAAATGGGGGAAATTCTGGAATTGATAATCAAGGCTGGAGGTGCCCAAGAAGTTTCACTCTAGGAGTTGCAATCTACTAGTCGGAATCTTAACTTTGTGTGCTGACTTGTGACTCAAAGGAGGGCATTTTGCACCTGACTATCAGCTGCTGCTAGGGGAATGTCAAGACTGAACCATTTTATAGGAGTTAATAAAAAGAGATAAAGGAGGATTTAGGAGTGTGGGATAAATTTCTAAAGCATGTTAATGGGAGTGTCCTTCTGGAAAGAGGAATGGAAAATAGAAACAGATTTAAAGATTCGCTTAGGTACAATGGGAGGGAAAGAGGTTTTGGGGTGTTTTACCAAAGCACACACTCTGAAGTGACTATAATACAAAAAGGGATGGTAAAGGATGTTACCTTCCTGGAATTCTTTCTAATTTTAGTAGTAGTGATTACTGAGGAATAGATTTCACAGACTAAATAAGGTGTTTCTTGTGATGGTACACGACATTGGCTCTAGGCAGAATCCTGGACGTCCCATCACTGTTCATACACTTAGGGTTTTGGAGCATGTTCACCAACAAATATGCAAAAGCAGATAGGAAGCAGCCACATTCAAGGCTGCATCCCTGATAGCATTTCTTGGAGCTTTCAGAAACAGTGAACAAGCAGCTGGGTTAGTGAGGGATGTCTCAGGAAGAACTTTGGAATACAGTTATTTACCGTAGAGGGCCAGTCAGTGATCTTGAGCCTGAGGATGTTGAAAATAGATCGGGGGAAGAAGGCGAGGTAAGTCCTGCATCCTACATCGAGCGAATGAGGTAAGGGGTTTATCCAATTGGGCCCTTAAGGACTTACATAGCAATGAGATAGGTGGGCGAAAGTCCCTCATTATGCATGATAATGGAAGGTCCTTCACAATATCCCAATTTGTTACAGTTTTAAGAAAGACTTATAAGAACCAGGCTTCTGCAACAGGAATTTGGATCCCATTCATTCAGAAAAACCCGTAGCTGCAGATTAGCTCTTGCTAGAAGCCAGTGTGATCAAAGCAATTTAATGATTGCATTCAAATGCATACAGGACATACATGAGACCCTGGTAGAGGATCAGAGCTAATTTACCATGTTTCCAGTTTCAGGATCTTATGAATAGGTCAAGCAAGGAATGGAATGGAGTTGAAGGCATGCAGGAGAGTTGTTGCCCTGGGGAAAGACCCAGGGACGTGGCTCCAGCCCCATCACCTGGCCTCAATCTGGAGTTGGGCCACTGTTCTCCTGCCGTTGCCAGCCTGGCCCCCGATCCCTGGCTGGGAATGGGGCCAGGCAAGGCAGTGGCTGCTCCAGGTAATCCAGGTCAGGAGAGGCTGCCGCGGCCGGCCCGGCCCGGCCCAGCCCAGAATATCCGACTGGGGCTGGGAGAGACATGGGGCACCCCAGCCATTTGGGGCACTGGCACCAGGACTTGGGCTATGTGCCCCGTGCCAGGCGCTAGTGATGCCCCTGGAAGCATGGTATTGTTCACTAGGAGTACAGATGGTCTTCTGGGTCATTTGGAGGTTCTCTGGGCACAGGGACTGAAGCAATCTTGAACTGCATAGAAAGAAAGCCATGCTCTAGGATTAGCTGATGCCCCTTGTAAACTCTTAGGCACCCTAGGAGTATATACCAATGTGATTTTTCACCTTAGTGAATGTGATTTAAGAACATATAAGAAGCTGTCTTGATGGTTAGAGTTAAGAGTGCTGTGGGAGTTTGTTCCTGGAGGTGATGATTATTTGGTCAGAAATGTGGCAGTGAAAGGTCTGGCAGGGAGCCACATAGCCTCTGTGGGTTGATAAGGCCAGGAAGTTTGTAAATAGAGAGGTGGCTGAGTTTGAAGGGGCACTGGCAATCACTCCTTTGAACATATTTTTCGGGCACCTGACTTCTTCAGGGAGGATGTGGTACACCATTTCTACCAGGGAACAGATATTTTTGTCTGATATCAGGGAAGGTGGTAGTATGTATATGGAAACCAGGTGGGTGGTGTGAGAAGAAAGCCATGCTAATTCCTGATGCCTCCTTGTGGCAGATGTTCATTGTAGGTACTCCTTACAGAAGGGATGCAGCTATCATATAAAATAGATTAGGAAGGATATAGAGGAAAGCAGGGGAAGTGGGGTTCACAGAACCTAACATCTTGGACACAAGGAGCCAACCTCCCTTCCTTTTCGGCCTCCTTAACAAGGTGCAGGTGGCAGGGTCCCAACAACTGGCTGCTGCAACCAGGCTAGGATGGAGAAGGGCTTGAGGGCAGCGTCTAAGATATGTAGAAACAATTAAAGAAATGATGATCTACACAGTGTATTTAATTGCTGAATATTCCCAGATATTTTAAGTGAGTGAAGTTATTTAATTAAACCACTTCTGTTGCCTTTAGACTTTCTTTCAGAATGTCTAGATATTGATGTCTGACAGGGCTGAAGGACTGACCCAAAGTCTGTTGGGAAATTATTAGGAAGATCAGAATTTACCTGCAATTCTTCATCTGTCAAATTCTCTCCAAGCTCCTTGGCAACTCTCTTCAAATTTTTGAATGAAATCTTTCCTGTCCCATCATCATCAAATAATCTGAAGGCTTTCATGATTTCTTCTTTTGAATCTTTCTCACTCTAAAATGAAAGTCAAGAAAAAATAAAAAATCCATTGTCTTTCCTCCATTGATGGTATTTGATTTTTCACACTGAGTAGATGATTACCATTTTTTGGGTCATCATAGCCAAGAAGTCTTCAAAATCAATGGTACCACTTCCTTCTTTGTCGATATCTATTATCATTTTTCTAATTTCTTCCTTTTTTGGCTCAAAGCCTAGTGCACGCATTGCAACCTGCAACAAAAAGCAATTCAGATAATGTGTATGTACACGATGCCTATATCATTTGCACTAAGCAATGTTTCAGTTCCTTTCTTCAAACTGCAACTATAATTTAAAGCAGGGGTCTCAGACTCATGGGCTGCAAACCACATGGAGTCCCTAAAGTTATTTCCTGTGGCTTGCAATGACACTATCATTATTGATATTTCCAATATTGCTGTAGGAAAAGGCTTCAGTGGTGTGACCCTCAGGCTAACATACTAGTCCTCATGTGGCCCTTGTGGTGATTTGAGTTTGAGACCCCTGATTTAAATCACAAAGAAACTCTTCCCTATTGTATCTCCCCGTGTATAGACAATCTGTGTGCAAGTTGACCCTTGATTATAAACAACAGAAACGCTAAAAAACACATGACCTGGGTATAAGCCACGCTGTCCCCAACCCCCTTCCCTAACCCCCGTGCCCTGCGCTGCCAGCTTCCACCGTGTCTCCGACCCCCTTCCCTAAACCCCTCACCCTGCGCCACTGGCTTTTGCTGCGTCTCTGACTCCCTTCCCTAAATCCCCTGCTCCGTGGCGCCAGCTTTGGCTGCTCCCCATCCCCTTTCCGTAACCCTCACACCCTGTGCCACCAGCTTTCACTGCATCTCTGACCCCCTTCCGTAACTGCCTTGCCCTGCACCGCCAGCTTTCACCACTACCCAACTTCCTTCCCTAACCCTCACCACCGGCTTTCAGTGCATCTCCGACCCCCTTCCCTAAACCCCCCTGCCCTGAGCCGCTGGCTTTCCCGAGGCCCCAACTCCCTTCTTTAGCCCCCCCCCGCCCTGCACCGCCAGCTATCCCTAGTCCCTGACACCCTCCCTAACCTACCCTCGCTCTGACGCTGGCTCCCCCCCCCCCAACCTGGGCCTCCTTACTTAGCCATTCTGGAGGCCATGCCATATGCTGGAGCTCCTGCCCTGAGCATGCTCAGAGCATGCTCAGGACAGGGGATTTCAAAACACCCAACTACCATATATACTAGTATATAAGCCAAGTGCCTTTTTCAGAGGGGATATCATCACAAAATTCATGGCTTATACACAAGTATATATGGTACATTTATCATCCTTGTAATTATTAATAGTAGCATTACACTGTAATCTTAAAACTCAGCCATATGACAGGATATTTTCCTTTTGGAATTAAGTCATTTTTTGTGACTATAACACTTGCCACTCTAACAAAAACAGTATCAACTTCTTAAATTACATATTGATTTTCAAGGCATTTTATAAAAGGAATGAACTACGACATCAGTGGAGGAGAGGGGACCAGAGCCTTGATGCTATTCCTGTTGAATTGTACAGCGAAATTCCCACTGATATCAAGGGAAGAAAGAGAACAGATCAAATGATAAAATCTAATACTCTATTTTTTGATACATAAACTGTTTAAAAGGAGTCTTCATTTCTAACTCTAAGCAATTTTGATAATTGTTTAAGGAAATAAAAAACAACCAACCAACCAACCAACCAACCACCACTCAGAAATATAACAACCATTAAGTATTTAAAGTCTTAAAATCAGTCAGTGTGAGTGTCAAAAAACAAAATCCCTGCCCTTTAGGAGCCACAAACAAAATATAAAACATAACTTTACAAATATGTGTTATTTAGATTGTCATAAAGAGGCTAACATGAAATTTTTTTAAAATTAAATTTGTACCTGCAATATTTCATCACCATAGCACTATACTTTCTTCTACTAAAAGAAAAAAATTATTTGTGTAGCATCATCAGTGTGGTAGATATCTAAAGCAAATATAATTTAGAAATATTTCATTCAGTTTCAAAAAATACTTGGATTAGATTGAATTTTGGCTACAAACACTCATTCTTCTTGAGGTTCGTGTAAAAACGAATTAGAGATGGTTGGAAGTTTTCTGACAAAACGTCATTTGACCAAAAGTTAAACATTCTGAGGAAGTGTTGCCTCTGATGAAAATTTGTTTTGAAATGAAAACTGAAAAGCATTTCAGTAATGCAAAAATGCCCCAATGTATCTTTTTCCGAGCAGGACTTTACAAATTAGAAATTCAGAAATGATTTTTAGACTTCAAAATATAAAATGGAAGTTGAAACTGGAATGAAGCTTTTTTATTTTTTGGTGCCAAAATATGTTTCTGTAGACCAAAACTGTGTTCTGGATTTCTGTTCATATGAAATTCCTTTTATTTATTTTTTTTAAACTTTTCAGAAAGGAAGAACATTCAGAGCCATTAAACTGCTCCAAAAATGAACAATCCGTTCCTGAACAGCTCTTAAAACAATTCAGTATACCAATTCATTCATGGTTTTTGCAAGTAAACACATTGCAAAATTCTGTTACTTTAGAAGCTGTTTAATTCTTCCATTGATTCTAAAATTACAGTTCTGTTACTTAGCATCAATGTATTCATTAGACAAACCAGACTGGGCTGAGAAGGGTCAGTTTTTAAAATCACTGAAGTCAACAGGAGCTGAAAACCCAGCCCTGGGTTTCTCCAGTTGGACACCCAAGCATTGGTTTATATTTGGAAAATTTAACTCTCAGACAACAAGCCATTTCACATATTTGTGGCTGACCATGACAGTCCATAACGGTATTTGGACACTGGTAAATGGAACAGGTCACCAGCTACAACTCTGAAAACAAACAAAGAAAAAAGTTAAAACCTTCAATTCTTTTACATCAATGCTTCCAGATCCATCCGTATCAAACAAATCAAAAGCTTCTCTGATCTCCTGCTTTTGCTCTTCAGTTAATTCTGGCTTCAATCCACTTTTCTTCCGCTGGGCAGCACCCAGGCCAGATTTTCTGTAGTTAGATGCCTTCAACAAATGGATGAAAGACAAAAGTTGGCAAAGATCCACTTTTAAAACACAAATCAAAAAATACCCAGCAGAGACTCAAAAAAGGAGTGCACATCTGTTGTTGAAAGTGGTAGACATTGGATCAGTCTTGGCCAGCACCCTTTTGTTCATACTACACGAAAGCACTATCGTCACCCGGAAGAGAAAGCTTTGTGCTTTAGTCAGCGTGATATAAAGACACAAGCCAGAGGTTTTTGCCAGAGTCCAGTAATTATATAATTAACACTGTTTACATAAACTTCCATCTTTCAACTCCCCTGTTAACAAACAAGTGAGATGACTGAGGATATTTACATTTCCTGGCTACTGATTTAGTCTAGCTGCAGACACCATGGCACTAGTTTAACCTTGAAACCATGAACAGAATCTACCTTCACCACCATATTGGCTAGCCATATAGGCCAGTGGTTTTCAGCCAGTGTGCTGGGAGAACTGTCCAAGTGTGCTGTGAAATTTTGTACTAAGGTAATGAAAATCAATGTAAAACAAATAGTTTCACTTTAAACAATATTCTAACCACCAAAATTACAACTCATAAAACTTGGGAAAATTAATCATCAAATTAAAAGTGAGGTTATCACTCTTTCGATTCTAAAATGTGAACATTCTAAATGCAGGGAGCCAAAGGGTAAAACTGAGATGATGTATTTTTTTCCAGTGGATTTGAAATATTAATATTTGATCCTTCCTTAGCTTGTTGTAGGCACTGTGGTGCAAACCTCTCGAGTAAGACTGTAACCATGGTAGATGTAAGTAAATGTGACATTCATGATCAGGTGTTTCAACTGGAAAAAAGTGGGTGTGCCATGGAAGTGTCTGTCTATTGAAGTGCAGGGCTGTTGCTAGCAGGGTACAGGGCCCAGGGCCGGCCCCCAAAACCCCCATGGTGGGGGGGCAAGTTGGGCTTGCCAAGAGGCTGGGCCCTGCACTCCCTTGAGTCAGCCTCTCTGGCCCAGGGGCAGGACTCCACTCCCCCACCCCACCTCTGGGCCAGCCCTTCCCTCCCCATGGCGAAACAGCCCGTCTGGGTGAGGGGCAGATGAGTGGCCTCTGGGCCAGGTTCCATGTTCTCACCTCTGCCCCGCTGTCTTCAGTTCTGTGCCAAAGGCAGGGTGGTGGGGTCCTGTGCTGCCCTGCTCACAGCAGGATGGCACAGGGCCCACAGAACCACCCCTCTCACCCCCCAGCCTCCCTAGCGACTGCCCTGTTGAAGTGCACTGTGTTCCTGACAAGGTTGGGAACCACTGATAGGGGATCTGAGTGTGAGCATGGTCATGAGGGCTAGGGGCAGTAGTTCCGAACCAGAGGCATGTGTACCTCTGGGGGGGGTAGCCTGAGGTCTTCCAAGGGGCACATGAACTCATCTAGACATTTGCTTAGTTTTGCAATACACTACATAAAAAAACAGGGCCATAACTACAGGGGGGCACAGCCCCGGGCGGCCTGAAGCAGCTCAACAGAGCTGTGCTATTCAGGGGGCAGCTTTGTGGCGCCGGCTCTGAGCACCGCTGATGGGAACGGGTGCATTCGATCAGAACACGCCCCAGGTGGCAAAGTGCCATGTTACAGCTCTGTATAAAAAGCACCGGCAAAGTCAGTACAAATTAACTTTCACACAAAGAGTTGTTTATGCTATCTCCTGCAATGCAAGGACAATTTTTATATTCTGGGTGCTTCACCTACCTGTTTTAAAAAAAGAAAAAGCAGTAGTAGTGTACTGTGACACTTCCATAGTTTTGGTCAGTGCTGAGTTTTTAAGAGACAGGAAAGATGGAGTGTGCAAGACAGGATCTGTGAGAGGGCTGCAGTGGTCAGGGAAGGTTGTGAGCCGGTATGGTAGGGGCTGAGCCAGCCCAAGCAAACACAGGGTACGCTGTGGAGGGGCTATTCTCGGGGCTCCTTGGGGTTTAAAAAATAAAAGGCAGACCCCCTCCTTGCATCATCAGGCCAGATGGTGGCCGCCGAGCTGAGCCGGGGTTAGATTAATCCTGTGCCGAGAGTGGAAAAGCTCTACAAATAACAGATTTATTTTTTGCATGAGCCTTCGTGGGAGAAGATCCCACTTCCTCAGATGTGGGATCTTCTCCCACAAAAGCTCATGCAAAAAAAAAAAATAAATCTGTTAGTCTTAAAGCGCCACGCAACTCCCTGTTGTTTTTTCACTGGACTAGACTAACACGGCTGTGCCTTTTAAACCTGACAAATAACAGAGCCAGAGGGTGCTCGGAGCAGAGCGAAGACCGGCACCAGCCCCGCCGGGCGGGAAGGATGCCCGCCGCAGATCTCCCGCCCACTCACCATCCCGCGCGCCGGGCTGGGGCTGATCCGCGCGGCCACAGCTGCAAAGCGAGCCCGGCGCGCGGCGTCTTCCTCCTCCCAATGACGAGCGAGAATGCCGCCGACGCCCCGCCCGCTGCCCTCCCCGCAGCCACTCAGCCGCGGCGGGCATTGTGAGGTCACACCGAACGCCGGGTCAGCGTGGATACATTACACACGCGGGCGCCGTCGTCCCGGCAACACGTTCCGGGAGTTCCGGCGCAGGCGCCCGCGGCGGGGAGAGGCCGGCCCCGATGCCGCCCGGGCTGGTGCAGGGGCGGAGAAGGCGGCAGGCAGCGGAGCCCGGCGGCGAGGTTGGTAGGCGGCGCGCCGGTCCGTTTCCCCGCTAACAAGCAGCGCAGGCCGCGGTGGTGCTGCTGGCCCCAGGGCCTGGCGCCTTCCTCGCCTGTGGGGCTCGGGCATGGCCAGCGCAGGGTGGGCTGCAAGCGGCGCCTCCCGGCTGAGCCTGCTACGGTACTGAGGGCTGCAAGGGACCCTCCTGAGATCATCTAGTCCAGCTCTGAACCCAGGCCCTTCTGCATGCAAAGGTGCTGCCCTGTTAATTTAGTTCAGCAAACGAGCAAGGAGTCCTGTGTAGGGTTGCCAGGCAAAAGGAGGACATGGCCTCCTTTTAATTTCACATCTTCTAGCTGGCAGGCATTTTAAAATATATGATTTTTGGCTGGCTTTTTACTTGTAGGGGTTGAAGTATGAGGGAATGCCATGGAATACTTTATTTTGGGGGGAAAGTGTTCCAGAGCTCCCTGAAAACAGAAGAATATTCTATTAATGCTACATTTTCTCCATGTGTCCTCCAGCATGCTCCTTTTTCTACTTCCCTGTCGTCAGTTCCAGGTTTTGGTATCTGGTAGCCCTAGTCTTGTGGCACTTAAAGACTAACTTTTATTTATTGCATGAGCTTTGATGGGAGAAAAATCCCACTTCATCAGATGCTGAAGAGGAGGAGGTTTATAGAATGGAAAGAAAGAAAGAAAAATGCAGCAAAGTGTAAATCATAGGATCAGCTCATACTGTAACAGCAAGTTAAAGCAGTTGTTAAGATTCAACACAGGGGAAGAGTATATAGAGGAAGATGAGGTCAAATCACTTGTTGTAATGAGAAAAAAAAATCCAAAGTTCCTATTAAGCCCTGAAGCTATGCAGTCAAATTTGCAAATAAATCTGAGCTCTGTGGCTTTGTTTTGAAGAATTGATCTGGTATTCATTTGTCAGAGCACTGCAATTGATGAATCGTAACAGCTGCTTTGATTTGCTGTTGCAGTTTGAGCTGATCCGATGACTTACACTTCACTGCATTTATTTTCTCTCATCCTGTAAGTTTCCCCCATCTTCTAAGCATCTGATAAAGTGGGATTTTCTCCCATGAAAGCTCATGCAATAAATATATTTGTTAGTCTTTAAGTGCCACAGGACTCCTTGCTTGTTTTACCTTTTAGCCAGGAGTGCCCCTGGCCCGGAAAAAGATCCGGGGCTTGGGCGTGGACATTTGGGGCTTGCACGCTTTAAGCGCACTGCAGCTGCAACTGACACCACAGCAGACCCGGGGCTCTAGTGCCGACGTTCGGGGCTCGAGCTCCATAAGGCCGGCGCCAGCGATGACCCTGTTGTTAGTAATGGTTCTCAGTGGCTGGTGTGGAAGGAGGCATTCCTCAAAGAGAACCTGCCTGGGGTTGTGTAGTTCCTCGTTGGGGCCTAAATGCAATACCAGGTAGGCCATTCCCTTGGTAAGTCTATTGGGGAGATCCTGCTAATGAGCAAAGGCTGTTCTAATGCCCAATCACTTTCACCAGTTTGCTCCATCACTGTCTTTCATTTTTTTTTTTTAAATAGTCTAATGTTCACAGTTGTGCTACTGTGTAACAGAGTTGCAGACCCTTCTTCTGGGGGAAAGGAATACAGGCTTCTGAGACTCGAGGACATAACAGTTACTGGGAGGTTATCGCATTACATGAAACTGAGTTTTATGAAGACTGTCTTTCTTGTGTGAACATGAAGAGAATTATGAATGCAGCATTGGGGGCAATCTGATGCCTAGTCATGGCAGAAGTGTGTTCTGAGCTAGGGTGACCAGACATCCTGGTGTTAGGGGCTTTGTAGTCTATAGGCAAGTTCCAAAGCAGTAGCCATCTTAGTCTAGATCATCAAAACAAACAAGAAGTCATGTGGCACTTCTAAAGACTAACAAATTTATTTATGGCATGAGCTTTTATGGAAGAAGAAGGGGGTGGGCTGGTGTGTCCTGTAGGATCTCTCACACTGCCAAGTGTGTCATGACCCACAAAACACTGAGAACCAGTGCTCTGTGCTACCAACTTACGTCCGTATAAGTGCTGCTGGTCTGTCTGCAGTGATGTAGATAGTGCTGTGTCGATAGGAGGGCATTGTGTCTTCAGGAGATGAAGCATCCACAGTAACAGGCGCTCTTCAGCTGGTGTAAGTACCGTTTTCACAAAGCACTGCAGCTGCACTGCTGCAGTACTGTAACTGTAGACAAGCCGCCTGCTTCTAGCCAGAAGAATTTGAGGTAGATGGGAGAAGGAATGGCTGTTAGTCTGTATGGCTCAAAGTAAACTGGGATATTTTTTTTCAGCTACCTGTTTTCCAGTAACAATGAAGCTACGCCAGTGCTTGCAATTGGGGTGTGGGTTTTGCTCAAGTATGGACGATTCATTAATTTGTGCCACCACTTCATGATGTACTATGAAATGGGGGGGGGATGATGCAGTGAAACATACTGTATATAAGGACAGAAATAATAAAGCTTGATTTTTGTTTACAGATATTGACTGGTGGTCATGGCTTTCAGAAGCATGAACAGAAAACGTCACATTGGACTTCAGCAGCTTTCATCTTTAGCATCAATAGGAAGAACACTTTTAGGTCCAACAAAATCGTATAAATTTATTGTAGATGTAAGCACCAATGAGAGTGTTTTGACTTGCTCTGCAGTTAGACTTCTTGAAAGTTTGGATTTAACTAGTGCAGTGGGACAGCTTCTTAATGAAACAATTCAGGCACACAACAAAGAATATAAAACTGGGATGACTACCCTATTATTTCTTGTTGGTGCATGGAGCAGTGCTGTACTTGAATGTCTTCAGCAGAATGTTCCTCTTCCAGTAATAGTATCTGTGATGTCTGAAGGATTGAACTCTTGCAGTGAAAAAGTTCAGTGTCTTCAGCTGTCAATACATGACCTATACATAGGGCCAGATTCTGTTCCCATTTACTTCAGCTCTAGCAGTCAGAGGCCCCAAGTAATTGAAAATGAAACTCCTGGTATTGGACCTAACAGTTTTGTAAATTCTCTCGTGCATGGTCGTGAAGAAGTTCCTGCGCCTAAAAAAGAAAGTCGTCTAGAAGTTCCTCATTCTCATCAGGCAGCTTCTTGGGAGGCTCATAATCGATGTTTGAATTCATGCCTAAGCACTGCAAACTGTACAATTAATTCCTTAGTTGAACCAGCAGACAACAAAACTATGCCTGTGGCTTCTGGAAGCAATGTGATTGCATCCAACAGTAAAAAAAGAACAAGATTAACTCACAGTAGATACTTTAACACTCTAGAAGAAAAACATTCCCTGCTCCAAGACGGCAGTTTTGAGGGGGCTGCCACTGGGTCTGCAGCATGTCCTTATAATTGTAATGATTTGGAACATTTGGCATTCGCTCTTAGCCATGGGAATCAGTATAGCATGAAGTTGGTACAGGATGTTATCAGATGCCAGCAACGAGTAGCTGATCACAGAGGTACTTTTCAATTTAAAGTTGCAGAAGTTGTGACGTGCTGTTTGCCAGGTCTGTCAGAAAGAGACTCTTGTGTATGTCCAGGGTATATCACTTTAATATCACCAGAGAAGGCCACTGTTATCAAGCAACTTCAGGATCAACAGCTTCAGATTCTTCTTGTAGATGGTGACCTGACCGAAAAGTATCGCCACTTGGGTTTTAATAGACCATCTAATGTCCGAATAATATCTGAAAATGTAGATTTACAAGAAGGTAGCTCAGAAAGTTTATGGCTAAATTGTGCACTAGATATTTTAATAGAATCAAAAGTAAAT
Organism: Podocnemis expansa; assembly: GCA_007922195.1. Classification (NCBI taxonomy): domain Eukaryota; kingdom Metazoa; phylum Chordata; order Testudines; family Podocnemididae; genus Podocnemis; species Podocnemis expansa. The sequence continues at coordinate 49,440,957 of ML681966.1, read as the reverse complement.
TTAATTTTGGTCAAAGGAAATGTGTGTGAATGTTTAATGGAAAGATGCATCCTGAATAACATACTGATAATCAATCCAGTAACTCTCAATGTGCTACATGCTTTTGGGGAGGTCACAGGAGTGCAGCTGGTGACATACCTTTCCCAGGTAAATAGTCATTGTGTGGGTAGTGGTGTCTGGTTGGACTTCTGGAGAACTGGTGACTTGAGTACAATGGAACTGGATAGCAAAATACCAATCAGTATAAAAGTTGAAGGAATTCACCTGGTAACGGCTGTGCTTGGTAGCACAGTATCTTCAAAGATGCAAGTCACTGAAGATCAGTTTTGGACTTGTGCTTATCGCCTGCATCATGCTCTCACTGACCAGAAAGTTTTTCCTGGAGGTGGTGCTGTCGAACTGTTGTGCCTCAGCCATCTTCAGAAGCTTGAAGAGCTATCTTTAAAGCCAGCAGATAAAAACCCTTCTGGAGAGTTGGACATGTCATCTTCTTGGTTGACAAAATCTTTGCCATGGTATAAACCAGTTGTGCTGAAAGCTCTGGCAAGTGGTTGGCATCAGTATCTTTCAAGAATCATGTTTAACACTGCTAATTATGCATCAGAGTTTGAAGCAAGTATTTCCATAGAGCATCATCTCAAAAAAATAGCAGGTTGTGCCTGTCCCTCAGCATATATTCTGAGAGAGTTCAATAACAGAGATAAAGCCATGGCTGCTGTTGATCTTTCAACTGAACTTGAGGCTGTTAAGATTTATGACAACATTACACCCAAGGTGGAGGCATGGCGTAGAGCTCTAGACTTGGTGCTTTTAGTGCTTCAGACTGATGCTGAAATTATCACAGGTCCTAAGAGAAATGAGTTGTTAAATTCACCTGTATTGAGTGAGTTTGTATTTTTATAGCACTTTGTAGGCTTTATTACTGGTTCTACTTCAGTGGATGGAAAACTTGCATATACACTAGGATGTTGGTTGCAGCTGGAAAGCAAACTTCAGGGGATATGCCAATGATGTTTACAAACAAAATTCAGCATATGGATGTAGAGAGACAAACTAGGTAGTACTGTGCCTTTTAATTACTAGAAAGGGAGTTTGCCTCTGAGTATCCATTCAGGCTGCTCTGTGACATGGCCAGACTGATTCATGAGAGAGAGCTGACACTGCTAGATGGAGTGGTGATACTAATGAAAAGAACTCCTTGCCTCTAAGCAACACTAGTCTTTGTTTCCTCCTGTGTTCTTTCCTTAATGCTAGCTTACATAAGAAGCAGAAGGTATAGCTCAGCTACCCAGATGGAGAGGAAAGACTGTAATTGCGTTTGGGTTTTTGGCATGTTTGTGCTTTGCAGAACAACAGGTGGCTGACTGAGGGCTTCAGCCACAGAATTCCCTTTACTACAAAAGTCAGTTCATGCCCTGATTCACCTGCCACAAGAGAGAAGTAACAACCTTTTGTTTTGGGGCATGTTCTGTGATTTAAGGGGGGGGGGTTAGGGTTGTCTGTCTGCTCTCACTACCTTTAGAGACTTATGGCCTCAGTAACTTCCTCTTCCGTGTCCTTGACTGTAATCACATTTTTATAGCTGTCGTCTCAGGAGCAGTCTCCTAAATCACTAGTTCTTGTTGCCTAAGATTTCCAGACAGGTCCACATAACCATTTGAAATTTTTTAGGGGTCAGCAAATGATAAATGGTTTAAAACCACTGTCCTAAATCAACAACTCCGTAAAGCAGTAGTTCTCAACCTTCTGTGGGCTGCAGCGTATTTGGTGTTGTGTTGCAACCGTAAAGGACGCACTAGCCCACCCTACCCCACAGACTGCATTCAGCCATCTCTCCAGCTTTCCTTGACACACTGCTGCGTGGTGACACAGTAATTGGGAACCACTGCTCTAAAGACAACCTCCAAGGGTAAGTATAACTGAGTTAGTGTTCCTCCTTTCTATCTTTCATTTTCCAGTATATAAAGAAAACTTGGAAGATTTTTACACTTATTTCTACTGGTTTTTTTTTCCCCACATAAGAAACTTGACGTCTTATCTATCCTGTTCTGGAAGAGTCCAGATAACTAAAATACTATTGTATTGACGTCACAAAGAACAAATGTTTTTTAATTGTTTGACATCTCTCTCCTCAAATGCCTGATGCTTTTGAGAGGGATGGTTCAACAGCTCGCCTCCTTAGTTAAGTATTGAGAGCCCCTTCTCTGTTTCTCCGGACTTCTAGTAAGACTTCAGTCAAAAACAAGGAAGAGATGTCTTTACACAAAAAGCAAACAGATGAAAACCCCACAGCTTGTGTATCTGTGTGGATGTGAAAAGGGGCACTCTGCAGGTCCCATGCCAAGTGCTTCAGATACTGACAAGCCTGAGGTGGTCAGAAGTACTAAGCATATTCCACTGAATATTCTAAGTGGTAAAACCAATACTAGCTCCTCAGCTGGTCCAACTCAGTGTAATACTATTGACTATAGCCATTTCATAACAGCAGAGGATCTGGTGCACAGACTTGCTACCAAAGAATGCTTAGGTGGCAATATAAGAAACTGCAGTTATGTTAGAGGGGTATGACTCCCTTGGAAGAGGGAAATTCCCTATGGATCTATTTAGAGAGGGTGCTCACAGAGCCTAGGAGAAATAGGCATCATAGACTTATCTCTAGACAGTAAAAATGGAATGAAAAGTACTTTTAAGACTGAGGTACATGGGAAAGAGCTGACAGAGAAGGCTTAAACCAGGAGTCTCAAACTCGTGGCCCCTATGGTTATTTCCTGCAGCCCACAACACCACCACTTGTATTGATATTTGCAGATCTTTGTATGAAACAGTTTCAGTGGTGCGGCCCTCGGGCTAATATACTAGTGCTTATGCGGCCCTGGTGGTGGTTTGAGTTTGAGACCCCTGGCTTAAATGGTGCCTGGCTCAAGCCATTGCCATTACCTTCCTTTTCCTAATGATTAAAATTCACTTAAATTTGTAGGGAAAAATTTGTCTCTTGTGAGAAGGGAGAATAACTTTCATATTATTATATTATAAAAAAAAATTATAGTTCTAACCTTTACTGAACTCAAACATGATTAGGACCTCTATTGTAATCCTGGGCATGACAACTCGCCTCTGTGCCTCCTTTTCTATATTTTAAAAGTGGGATGATAGCATTGACCTTATTTGAAAAGTGTTTTAGAGATCTCTGGATGAAATATGGTATCCAAGAGATAGCTATGTATTTTTTTCAAATTAAATTTACTATAATTTGGTAAAAGACATCTAGAGTCGTACAACTTTTATAACCCCTTTTCATTTTTGTCAGTTATTTCATGAGTATAGTACCAATGATTCATAGTCAGTATAATATGAAGAAGTATTTGAAAATATTTATATTTTGAACCTATACTGACACTATAATGTGTGTGTTTTGGTACACTTAAAAAATAAAAGCTTTTTTTTAAATGCTTAAAGAAAAATGGGAAGAAGGAATCATTCATACATTTTAAATGCATGTACAATGAACAGGTATGGTTATGCCTTTTAGTATACTGCTTTGTCAATTTGTACATGCTGCAAATACAAATTTTGTACTCAAGCTTGTACATGATACCGATGAGTGGTATTACATTTGGTGCTATCAGGAGAAAGAGAACATAATTTTGTGCTTATAAGTAAGGCTTACATTTCTTATTGTAAAAACTGTATTTTACCCAGGCTGTCAAATCTTGGAAAAGATGTTTCAAGTAAGAGCCTTTTAACAGTATGTTCCTCCTCAAAATAAAATTCAGGTCTGTCTTGTTTCCTTGAGGTTCTTTTGACTGTCCTTTTTAAACCCAGAAAAAAGGGGAAATGAAGTTTACAGCTAGCACTCTATATAGAGTCTATATCACTTTCATTGTGGCGAAAAACCAAATCTGAGTCTGGATAATTTAGGCAAGAGTCCTTGTACAACATCATAGCATTTAAATCAAAGATCAGCAACCTTTGCTGACCCCTGTGCTGTGCCCTTCTCCTTGACTAAGCAGAGCTAAGATAGACATAGCATTTGTTGTAACAGAAAAGTATATAACTATGGAGACAAGTAAACTTCAAGTTGTCTCACATTTTGGGTGAAAACAGAATAGAAAGAATGATAATACTAAAACTAATCCCTGCTAGAGTGCTTTTCTGTTAGAAGTGTAATGGCCAACACCACTTGAATGAAAAATAACTAGATTTACTCACCATAAGGATGGCTGCTCTTTGTAATCTGATTCCATGTTCTTTTGTGGGGAGAATGGAGGGGAGATGATACAGGAAGCCAAAAAAATTTTAGGTAAAAAAGCTGGTTTACTGGTAAAGTCCTGCCCCTGTAAAAGAGAAGTCAGAAAATAGGGGCAGTTGTTAAAATACTGTAAATGTGGTGCACCTTTCTCACTTCATATATATTCTGACTAGATGTCTTCCTTTCCCTCCAGGCTCCTCATCTATCTTCTCTAGACAAGTTGTTAAAGAATAAAGCAGAGGAATGAACAACTTCAAGCAACACTGTCTAACTGAACCCCAGTCCCCCTTACTGTGGTGGCTCCTTGATTCCTTTGTTTACTGGCCAGTACGCCTCCTTCCTGTCATAGATACCACCTCATGCAGACACGTCTGGGGCTTCTCTGAGGGCTAATCCCCTCCATCACCCCAATTAATTTGTCAGCTCCTGATCACTATATATTGGTAATGCTTGTGGGAAAGGAGATGAGAAAGGTTCCTAAGAAGTCTGCTTGTGGGCTCTGACTATATGGCACCAGATCTGATCTAAACCTTAGGTCCCCCACACTGTCTCATCTCTCTGGCTTTCCTCATCTCCCCTGTATTTTGGTTCTGCCAAAAACCTCAACATATTTCCCACTCACAACTACACAGCACTTCACATATCCTTTATCCTGCTAAAAATATCCTATTTCCTCATTTCCACCTGAAACAGCCTTTGATTCCCCTAATTTGCTGTCCATTCTTTCCCAGAAACCCCATTTTTCCTTTTCACAGCACAGCCAGTTTTTTTGTGTTCCATAAGCTCTGAATACTTTGAGGATTTCCACAGCAAGCCAGGTAGCAAACTCAAGCCCTAAATAAACTGTAAGCGTGGGTGGAGATGGTTCACTGAGTATTCTCTCCTGATCTTCAGCTGGCTAGAAGTCCATTGGTGCTATTCACATGACATGGACGCACCAAATGCCCTATCTCCCACAACTCCCTTATGTCTGCTATGTTATCTGGATGAAACAGATAACCTATATAAATTGATGTAGCTTGACTGAGTACATTAGAGCTATACTGATTTGCACTAGCTGAATATCTGGCTCAGTGTGAGGTATACAGAGCGTTATAAGCCTAATAAAATCTACACAGATAATTATTTATCAGCATAGGACATGGTGGTCACAGCTATGTTGTACTGTGAGTCCATATAACCATGAATTATAATTTGTGGTTTGACACACAACTGAAAAGTTATTGTGAACATTTTTGTGATTAAAGGATTTATGGCTGATTTTTCAAAAAGGATTAAAGGATTTTTTGTCACAAACACTAGATTTTTTTTTAAAATTGCAGTCCTAAATGTAAATCTCTTTTGATAAGTTTAAAAAAAAAACCTTCTCTAAAGCTGCATTGTCTACAAACTTTGGAATTCAGGAGTAGGCAAATTTTAGAATACTCATGCACAGTGTAGGTTTTTTAGTTTTGAAACAAGTTACTAACAGTCTTTGGCAGAATAGACCAGCTCTTCTCGAGATACTTAGTGATTAAAGCTTTAGTCATCCAGATATTTGTGGGTTTTTTTGGTTTGATTTTTGTTCTATGCAGTTAGCATTTATTAAGTTATTAACTACATTCCAGAAATATGAGAAGTTGGAATGGAAGAGCTGGGTGATTCAAGAGTGGAAAAGGGAACAGTGAACAGTGGAAGCACAGTCCTGTTGTAAACAAAGCACTGCAGGGGATGACCCCCAGCAAAAAAGTATCTGTAATTGAGTAGTCAAATTTCATACTACACTCTTTCTTGACTCTCTTGGTTTGGATACTGCATAATCCCTGATCCTCAGAAGAGATCCAATTACAATTGATTTGAATGATGGGCTTCGGTGGAGTATGGAAAACTGTAAGATAATTCTGCTGAAAGCGTTCAAATGTCTATTTACAGTGCCCTTAGAGACTAAAAGAAATGACAGACTAACTACTGAGAAGAGGGAATCATTGCCTAGCCTATGAAAAAGCAAATGTCTAATTACTGACAGTCCCCTTTCTGCTTGTAGTCACTGAGACTGATCAAAGTTGATATGAAAGAAAATCAGGAAAATCTGCACACAAAAACATTAGCTCACAAGTAACTCAAATCATTTTCTATCAATGCAGTCATGAAAGATCAAGAAAGTAGTCAGCTTAGATATCAATAACATCCAGACTAGCATCAAGTTACATCTCTCACCTATAAAATGTTATAATATACACGCTGGAGTATCAGAAATCACAGAACAAAGAAACCAGTTGCTGAGCACTTCCATCTTTCTAATCACTCGATGAATGATTTGTTAATGACTTGTCAGGGACGTGGCTGGGACATCAAGACTTCAAAGAGAAACACCTGAACTCGAATTAATATGCAAGCTAAATTCTGTGAAAGCAGGACTTAATAGAGACTATGGGTTCTTTTCCCATTACAAAAGGTAATTTGACTTCAGGCTTCCCATGGTTTGAACTTAACAACTGCTCTGATTTGCTGTTACTTTATGACCTGATCCTATATTTTACACCCCCTTGCATTTATTTTCATTCCTTTCTGTAAGTTCACCCACCTTTGAAGCATCTGAGGAAGTGGGATTTTCTCCCACAAAAGCTCATGCGAAAAATAAATCTGTTAGTCTCAAAGTGCCACACGACTCCTTGCTGTTTTTTATTCACTACAACCAACCTCCCTTTCAGTTGCAACACTGAACCAACCACAGTGCACACATCTAGTTCTTCACTGTCAAACACACTGCCTTGTCTTCCGCCATGTTAACCTATATTCCCTGTACACATGGGTATAGTGGTAAAGTACATATGTTATTTGTATATTAATCAGTATGATGCCAGAGTTAAGGTTGTACATTTTAAGCATGTAGGATATAAGGGGAATGAGGTGTTAAGTGGGAGAGTGTTTCAGGGTGGGAAGCTGAGAAGCAGGGTTCATCATTGACTCCATAGCCCTGCTGTACTTGTGTCATAAGTTCCTCAGTAGCTCCCAATACTGATCTCCCAAGATTCATGACTTCTATACACATGCTCCTAATCCTTGTTTTTAGGTTGTTTTTATTCTGCTTTTTCTTAATTTTATGAATAAAAATAAATATTAATCAATGTAAGTGAAGGAAAAAAGGAAGAGCTTCATTTTGAATTGGGGATTAGGTGAGATAACAGGCACTACAGAGGACTTAGAGGCAAGGAGCCGGGGAACTGGGCTTTGTAGAGGGAGTGGTGACAGGTCATCAGGTGGATCAGAGAGTCATTTAAGAGCATCACAAACCATCCATTTATCTTTTGCCAACCATTAGGTCTTCCTGTCTACCTCTGGCTCTCTCAAACACATTAAGTACAGCAACAGGAGTCCCAGTTCCATAGCACTGCTGATGTGTGTCAGTGGGTGGATTATAATATTAAGGACTCAAGTAGTACATGCAACAGTAGAGTGGTGATTATTGTCTCCAGTAAATAACCTGATTGTGAGTTACTGCAGGGCATGTTGGGAAGGAGCATCAGAGTATATAAAAGCTGCCAGGTGATGGTGGGGGAGATAGTTTCAGAAAGGAAACATTTGACCTTAGAGGGGTTTTGCTAAAATAAGTCTTAAAGAGTAAGATACAGGCAGTGGGATGTTCATGATGGAAAAACCATGTGGTGATGAGTTACAGCTGCTGGTTTCAGATTGCTTGTTCGCACTTGTTTAGGGAGCTTACACCTTCCAGATAGGGTTGGAAGAGGTTCCATTTTTCCCTTCTCCAAAGTACATCAGCAGAAGATGATTATTGAGTGACAAGAGTTAAAAGATTGTCTGTCTGCTCTTCCTGGGAAGAGAAGCTGTTGATTTGAGAGGCAAACTGAATCATCCTGTTGGCTCAAGGAAAACTGTCTCTAAGGATCTCCACTCTGAAGGTATGATAACTACTACAGTTCTATGTAGACTGCATCTCCTAGCTGTTGTGGTTCTTTAATTAAACTAAGCACCATACAGAGGTCATGGGACACTTCCTTTTATATATCTAGAGGTATACATCCTAGTTTGTCATCTAGGAAAAAATACTGTTTTCATGCTCCTTTCCACAGCAAAAAGCTACAGCAGAGGTCATGAACAAGAGGATGAAAGAAATAGAAATATCCTGTGTTCACTTGTGTGGTCTATGGGTGGAAGAAAATCTTGATCACAAAGATGTCTTGTGCCTAACCTGTGTAGTTGTTGTCCATACCTATTATTTTTATCTTTCATGATTGTATCATGACAAATACAGGCCCTGTTCTTGTAATGAGCAGTAGTTCAAGACTGGCTTCAATGCAGCTCTGTGTGGTCCCAAGAGGCTGCCTTCATTTGCTTTGAGGCAGGATTGGGACCTCAAAAAATAATATGTTTCTGTAACAAATAGTCTATAGTTTGGTCTTCTATATCTCACCTAGTGTACATCAGGTGCTACTAATGTGGTAATATTTATGATTTAGTACCTTCTATGCATGATCTAAGTAAATGAAAGTGGTGGATGAATTGTCCTTTCCCCTCTCTCTCTCTGTTTGTTAGAGGGTTAAACAAATTCAATAGATGAAGGAGGCATGGTTATCAGCTTTCCTTGGTGACTACTGTTAATTTGATGTGTGTTTATATATGGTAAAGTAAAAAAACAATTCTTTGGAGGTAGTACACTGGCAGATACAAACAGCTAACTATGCTCATATTGTCATAGAAAATCTCTGATGGCTGTGAGTTTTTTGTTACTTTATCCTAAAATCATTAAGATGTCTTAAAAAGCTTGCTCTATAAGCTAATAGAACATCTCATTTTTGTCACTAGCTTTTAATAAAATAATATGCAGACCCAAAGATGGTAACTTCAAAATAGCTGATGCAAAGCAAGTTTTTATGCATGCTATACATTTGCTTCAAAAAATTCCTATGAAAATCTACTAGCCAGGACTTGGCACCTGCTTACTGGCCTTTACCTGATACAGGGTATTACTTACCACAGGGTAATAGGAGACCTGTGTTCTGGAGGCTGCAGCAAAGGAGGGACAGTCGGAGACTTATGTTTTAACATCACTTCTGCTACTTACTCATAATGTGCCCTTCAGCAAACCACTTCATCATGTGCAGAAATGGGGGATAATGACAAATGCCTACTTTACAGGCTTGTGAAGATGAGTCAGTTTGTATAGTTCTTTGAAAGTGTAAGTTAAGTGTAAAGTGGTGGGGCTATTGCTCTGTATTCTAGCTATTTTAACCAGCAGGTGGCAATCTCCAACCCCATTTAGTATGTTGCCAGGTTCCAAAGGGGTGGCTGTGTGAGTCTACTTCGGGGGTGGCCAAACTTATGGAACTCAAGAGCCACACAAGTTGATTATTAAACCTTTGTGAGCCACCCATATAATTTTACCTACTCCAAAATTACTTAGTTTAAAATTTGTTGCGCACCTTTAATTTTATTGTAAAAAGAGGACAAATATTGATCCTCCTAATTAATTACTTAAAGTTACCATGAAAACTAGGCCCATACAATAAAAACTTAGCTGCTGCTTGATTGTAGAAGACTGCAGGCTAGTGGAGAGTGTGTGTGGGTTTTTTTTGTTTTTTTGTTTTTTTTAAATCCCAACTATGCTGCACTTCTCCCCACCATCCCAAACCCCTCCTGAACACCTAGGTTGGGGCTGCTTTCCTAAATTGATTTGCTGATGTTCTTCCAGGAGCCACAATTTTTCATTCAAGAGCCACATGTGGCCCCCGAGCCACAGTTCGGCTATGCCTGGTCTAGTTCAACAAAACAAACAAGGAGTCCTGTGGCACTTAAATACTAACAAATTTATTTATTTCATGAGCTTTCTTGGGAGAAAAATCCCACTTCATCAGGCATGTAGAAGATGGGGGAACTTGCAGAAGGGGAGGCAAACAAATACAGGGAAGTAGAAGTCATGATTCGCTGTTAGTGTGACCTAGGAGTGATGTGGGTCTCCTGGGTCCAATCCTGGCTGGAGCCACGGGCAGAGCCAAGATCAGGCTCCTGCTGCTGGCAGCCTGTGCCTAGACACCTGAATGGAGACAGGGAAGATGGCAGCTGACCCAGGGCACTGGGACTTGGGGCTCAAGCCCTAAGCCCAGTGCTAGTGACACCACTGGTGTGTCCTGATACCATGACTTGCACTTCCCTGCATTTATTTTCCTCCCATTCTGTAAGTTTCGCCCCCCCATCTTCAAAGCATCTGAAGTGGGATTTTCTCCCACAAAAGCTCAAGGAATATATAAACTTGTTAGTCTCTAAGTGCCACAGGATTTCTTGGGTTTTTTCCATTTTAGTAGGCTCTCACAGAAGAATTTGCCCTTTAAATTAACATTTAAGAGTTATCTAGTTGTCCATTCAGTAAGCCAAACAGAGTTGCATACAGACTAAAGAGAGAGACAAATGTCTTCACCAGCTAGTGAGCAAACACACACAATCTGAGCCAGTCAGTAGAAGCGTACATAGCTTGCCTATGTGAGACAGGAAATCCTGTCTTGAAATGCTGATAAGGGCTAGACAGAAGGATACAAACAGATTGAACCTTAATATCAAAATATGTGAAACTTAATATTAAATGTTCTTTGCTCATTTCCCTCATGGAAGAGTAGAGAAAAATGGTGTATTCCAAAATCATTGCTATGCTGTACTTTAAAATACTGTCCATGCAGAACACCTGTATTTACAGCCGTCTGAGCTGGGTTCGTCTATATTTTGATTTCTGATGTAAGACGGGCTTAGGAGCTGTGCCTAACAGCTTCTGAAGGCGGGCATTTAATCTGCATGGGTTTTCTTTGCATAAGCACAAAGAACGTATCAGCATATTCAAACTGGCTGCAGGGCAATATGGGTAATGGTATTTGAATTTATTTGATCACAAATCTGTCAATATCTGTAATTACTGTCTTTTTGTGATGTGCTACTCTCTGTTTTGTTTGTTCCAAATCTGTCTGGGTTAGTTAAAGGGTAAAAGCTACCCTTAGTTAAAAAGACCTGTAAGAGAGGCCACTGCATGTTTTAAGACAGGGGTGTGGTTTTGCATAGCTTCTGGAGTGAAATACTTGAGGCATTTTGTCTCATCCCATGGCCCCACTGTCAAATGATAGATCTGGCTGGGTTTCTTTGAGGCCTCTTCTTTGTTATGGAAGTAGCTGTTTGCAGGTACTTGAGGTTTAACTGCTAAAATCATTGAGAGGGGCAAACTCTCTAAGCTGAAATCACTAGAGAGAGGAACCTGCCTCTCTCTGAGCTGAAATCACGGAAGAGGAGCAGCAATGGAGTGGCCAGTGGGCGCAGCCAGTGGATGGTGAGAGTGGTCAGGGGTGAGCTGGGCGGCATGAGTGACCAGTGGGCAGAGGCAAGGATCGGAGCTAGGGGATGGAGTGAGTGACCAGTGGTTGGCGCCGGCAGACAGCTGGTGTGAAAGACACTCCCTACATACCCTAGGGTTGGTTGGCAGCTTAGTTAGCACTGATTCTCCAGATCAGTGCCGTGTTGTGTGTGGGTTGTTTTTTTTTTTGCTAGCGAGTTGACCTTTGCTGTTAGGATACATGGGATCATGTTAGAAACCTGATTAGCACAGATTCCCCAGCTCAGTGCCGGTTTTGCCATTAAGTCTTGTATGTTCTGTTATGTGGTGTGGGTTGCTGGGAACTTTGCTCTGTACTGATTTTCTAGATCAGTGTTGATTTGTGGTGTTTGGCTTTTTACACTCTGTTTTACTACTATTAAAAGTTCTGTTTACTACACTCAGACTCATGCCTGCGAGTTTGAAGCCTTACCTCTTTGGGGTGCCCAGGGAATGGTGCATGATTTCCCAGAAATCTGGGTGGGGGCTTGAGCTGGCTGTTGGTGTTACATTATTTGGAATCCCCTAGATACAGGACTCAGCCCTTATTCTGCCAGCCTGGCCTGGCAGAAGGGTTACACTATGATAACCTTTGAAAGAGAGGATGGGGGGGTGGGGGGTGAGAGAGAGAGCGCAAGAGGTAGAGAGTGTTTTGGGATCCTGGTTTCCATCTTGTGCTTCACATTCAGGAGCAAAGATCAGGCTGACATCTTGGTTTTATCACCAGTCAGGTGCAATACTAATGAAATAATAAACTACCTTCTGCTATATCGAATCTGGAAACTGGTGCAGACAAACTTTCATACAAAAGAAATATTCCTGAATTGTAGGACTACAGTATGTTAGGGGGCACTACTAAGTTCTAGGCATGTGCATGCTGTCCTCAATGTAATCACTCTGGTTTTGAGTTTTCATGGGGTGTGGAGCAAGTTGGTTTTTTTCTGAGTTTTTGATTTTTGTACAAATACTGTTAAAGCTTAGCAGGATGAAATCAAATGAGATTCAGGAGCTGTTGCTGCATTCTATCTTTCTCTCCCTCCCCCCAGTAAAAAGCTTTCTGCCCTTTTCTTTCCTCTTTAGTGTTTTTCTTGGCTGACCTTATATTAAAATAAATGTTTCCAACATGTGCTCATTTGTGGAGTGAAGAATTTTTTTTTTTCTTTTTTTGCTGTGGATGAAAACTAAATTGGGAATCTTGCAGTCAACTAACAGTGCACACAAGCTGGCTTTATTACTATAAAAAGTAGGCCAGCTTCCTGTGCTAACCTCATGGCAGGAGCTACGTAGGGCTGGTGTATAACACTTTCAAAGCAGGTTTCCTTTCTGAGGTAAACAACAAGGGGGGGGGATTTAATTAAATTTTTAAAAAGTAACTAATTGTTAACACTAATTTGTGCTTAACTTTATCCTGCTGAATTACTCTTGTAAGTAATTTTCCCCTACCTTACAGCAAAGTATAAGTGCATGCTCACTCTAACAGGAATTGTAGTGTGGTTTGCCGCAAAGACTATTAGTAATCTTTATCATCTACTATGTTATAGAGGGCAATTTACACCAATTATTTGCTAGCCACAAAAAGGGCTTTGTTCTTGAATAATAAAGGAAACTATAAATGAAACATCAAGGATTTTGTGTTAGTTTAGTTGAGCAAAACAAACAAA